>JBAMCM010000466.1:0-77462 GCA_037075145.1 Scaptodrosophila latifasciaeformis
GGCAATAATACTTTGTTACTACCAGAGTCGTATGTTATGGGAACATAAATCGGAAAATTTAAATTGTTTGGTCTCAAAATGAACCAATCTTCTGTGGGTTTGAAATCTAATTGGCAATTAAACTTTTTTATAAAATCAATTCCTATTACACCATCACATGGTATTGGAAATTGTTGTTCAACTATATGGAAATTATGTGGGATTATGTATTTGTCCGTCTGTATTTCAATTGACGTTAAGCCTTTAGACTTAACAATCTCTTGACTACTTCCTTGTATATTAATTTTACTGTCATTCTGTATGTAGTAATCTTCGGTTTCTTTTAAAATTAAAATGTCTGCCCCTGTGTCAACTAAGAAAAATAATCTTTTTCCTGTTGCCACATTAACAAATGAAATTAATATATTTATACTGAGATTGATGGAATAAACCTTTGCTTCATCTATTGCTGAGCGTCTGAGGGTTGCTGGGAGTTTTCCGAATTATTCTGGGCTACTCTCACATTGCTATTGTTGTTATAATTGTTTCTTCTGTTTTGGTTGTTTCGGTTACCTCTATAAAAGTTACCTCGATCTCTATAATTATTACCATTATTTTGGTTATAATTATTGTTGTTATTGCCGTTATTATTGTAATTGTTATTTCTGTTGTAGTAACGGCCATTGCTTCTGCCGCGACCGTTACCTCTATAACCATTACCACGGTTAGGGTTATCTCTTTTGGAATACATTACTGTATTCACATTTCCTGTAACCCTTGTGCTAGTCCGTAAGGACGCATTTATGGCTGATTCCATAGTTGTGCGCACATTGGATTCCAACACGTTCTTTATACTTTCGTGTTCGGCTTTATTTATCATTGTATCAATCGCTTCTGTAGTGCTTAAAGTTTTAGCTTGTTCAACTGGTATGCCTTCGTCTATATACGATGCTTCAAGAAGTTTTCGCAAACTATTGATTTCGGCAGTGAACTGAGTAGCTGTTTTACCTCTTTATTGGACTGTGGCCATCCTAGCTTTTACGTTTTGCGATGTCTCGCCAACAATTTCTTTTTGCAACTTGCTATAATTCCTTGGATTGTCTGTTCACCCTCGACTAAATACGAGGCTGTACCGACAATTTTTTGTTTAATGGTCTCTACTGCAATTTCCTCAAACTGCAATTTGCATATCAACTATCCTGAGTGCCCTTATGAAGCGCCGAAGATAGATCTTCTGACAATTGAAGTCTGGCACTGAATTTGACACTTCTCTATGATAAGCTCTGATTTCGGCTGGAGTATTCGCCTTTTTTTTTTTTTTTTTTTTTTTTGAGGGAGCTATTACGGAGTAAGTAATTCTTTGGGTACTTGTTCCTGGTTCTATTTCAGACTCCACCTCTTCTTCCTGTGTCAGCTCTGGTAACTGTATTACTGCTGGTATTACTGTCTCTGAATCACTTAAAGATTCTTGTGTAGGTTCTACTCTTGTCCCTACTGTCAATGGTGAATTTAGAATTGTGGGTATTGAAATATCCAAATCAAACTCTTCTTTTATTTGAATCAAATTTGTTCGTAATTTTATTAGAAATTTGGATACTACAGTCCACTGTTGTTTATTCAGTTTTCCTGACTATGTATTAATTCTCTTGCCTGGTTGAAATATTTTACTAAAATCTCTGCATGTTTATTTAACGTTGCTGCCTGAATGGGCCTATTTTGAGACAAGCATTTATAAGATTTATTAAATTATTCTTTTATTTCATTTATATTGGCTATAACAATTTGCCAATCCATATTTAATTGAAATCATTTTTGTGTATATATCCGTTTTGTTTTTCCAATCGATCCTCTTTAGATTAGACGTCCTGTCACGGTCGCAATATAGTAAGGTTCCATGTTTAAATGATAAGTCCAAATTATTTCTTTTTACTTTAGGAGCTAGAGCTCCGGTTTATTTCAACTTTATTCTTTAGTTGCCTTTTTGATATTGATCTCAAAAGTCTTTTACAAAGGCTATTAATGCGCCTTGGCTGCTTGGTGAAGCAGGCAGAGAAACGGCTGCATTATGTATACATATGTTGTAAATATGTATTGTATTATGTATAAAGAGAATTCAAATTAAATGTTTTATACCATTATTCAAATTAAGTGCTTTATACCATTCGCTTTAAAGAGCATATTGTATGCTCGTGAACTTTGAACGCTATCTTTGTTTGTAAAATCAAATTCTAATGGTTGAGATTGGACTTGTACTCCATTCACAAGAAGATTAAATAATTGTAATTTAAAGTTCTCAAAGTAAAATGGATCTAATGATCGGTTGCCTGAATATGCTCTATTTTTAAATACAAAATGCTAGAAAATTAGGTAGTTGACCAATAACTACATTATCGATTGTTTACTGGATAGAGAGTAAATGCTTTCACCTCGACTTTATTGTAAGGATATAATGCTGATTTATTTTGAATAACTCAATGGTGCGCTAATAGAATACTAGGGTTTATGGTAACATGGTTCATGAATAGTTGCGCTTCTAATATTTTAAGGGAGGATTCAGAGTCCGACTCTAACAAATAGAATGCAGGTTTTTCTAAGTTGAATGTTATACGTAAGTCTACGTTACTTATTAATAATTTATTCTGATTAAAAATATCCCCATGTACTTTTCCAAAAAATTCAACTTTATTGCTATTTTGAAAGAGGCTCTTGATTGAGACACTGCCATCTAATAGGTTGCGGTGTGAAGACATTCGTGGGTAATATCCTTGTATAGCTAAATGACTTTCGCTTGCATCGCTACCATAATTTAATATTGTTTGAATATATGATCTATAATGATAGTTGTTATCACTTTGTGATATTAAAGTATTGTTTAGGTATACAGATGAACTTCTAAACAAAGAATGTAATATATTATTCACTACGCTTGTGGAACTTCCGGTCAATTCGCTATTTTTTCCATCTCTTAGTTGAACGACTAGTCTTAAATAGACGCTAGATAAATCTCTATAGGTTTCTCCATTTCCCAAGCACACGAATTCAATGCTGCTTGCTCCATCTAAAGATGCGATTGGATTGTATGTTACCTCTTCAGTTCGAAGAACAGAACTTTGTATGGGGTGCGGCTCAAATAAATCCAATTCACTTTTCATACACTCTATATGATGATGATTCATTTTTTAACTTTTGAAAATATATCTTTAATATTTGATTTTATTGATTTTCCTTTTTTAGTGCTTCGCTTTGCTTTCTTAGTTGTTGAATAAGTCTTATGTCTTTTAGTTCGCTTCCTTTTATTCTTTTTTCCAGACCCTTTTTGTGTTTTTAAGATTTTATTAATTGCTTTATTTGAAAGATTTTCCAGCGCCATTCTACTTTGTTCTTGAAGTATATTATCCAATGGTTTTCGTCCAAAGTCATTTATAATACCTTGACCCGTTGCAATAGCTTGATTTTTAATAGCATTAAGACCAGAAAAAAATAGTGGTTTAATGTATTTTAAAAGTCCACTAAAAAAATTTCCAATTCCTCTCCCGTGTTGAACTATTCTAGGGGCACTATAAAAATTTCCAATGTGACTTATTCCTGAACCGCTTTGGTTGCTATAATATTCGTGATAGTGTTTATCCATACTTGTATCTATGTGTCTGATTTGATTTCTTTAAAGTAGCTGTATTTATAGTATTCCTGATTTCCTTTTGAAGTGAAGAGTAATATAATTTGATGATACTGATGATTCGAAAGATAATTTTTGTCCTTGTAAGTTGGTGATTAAAATAGAAATATCTCTAATATAACTTATTTGAAGCGGATAGTATTCAATATTTGTAAATTTAATGACTTTTTGCTTGCCATCATAAAACAGAACTTTAAGACAGCGTATATTTCGATCTCCAACACAGCGTGATAGTATGCACAAGGAGAGAGGAAATTGATTAAAAATATTTCTGATATTCCGACTTCCCAGTCTTCGCCAACTTTATCGAAGATTTGCACCATGTTAGTAAAACTTGATTTCACATTTTCTGGGTAAATATTCATAGAATTATTACTTAAAATTGTAGTATAAAACTGATTGCAGCTACTCATCTTAGTCGCACGAAATCCAGTTCTCTTCCAAGAATTTTTTTTATTTATTGTTTCTCTTATTAGATTTTTCATCTCGACCAAAATTATAATTGGGTTTTCGTTTCTTATTTTGAAATATATATTACTCTTAACGTATTTTAATCCATTTATTAAAGTCACTAAGCTTATTATTTAATAATATTGGTATTAACTTATTAAATCTTCTCAGTTATCTGATTTAACAAGTTTTTTATAAGCATTCGGATGAATAACTATTACCTTGTGTAATTTTTGTGTGTTATTATACATTTTCTAGAATTTTTCCATAAATACTTGAAAGCAATGATGTTATTAAAACTGGAAGAAATCCTCCGTGTTGAATAAGAACTTTCCTCTTTGAATTTATAGAGCGCTTTGGACATGAAATAGCGAAGAATATTTTTAAACTTTTTCATTACATTCATTTGATTTCCACTCAATTTATTATTGCCTTGCAAAGTTTTAAGTACAATTTCTATAATTGTTGTAAAATTAAAAGAATTAAAAGAATGGGTTCATTCGACTCGTTTTCGATTTCCTCAGGAATTCCTTTAAAATATTCAATATTTTGGAAATTTGGCTTGGCATGATCTTCTGCATAACACCAAATTACTTTATTAATAGCAACATTTATAAACCTTTCTTTTACATTCAACAGGTTTTCTAGAAATGTAGTTTTTCCTGAACCGGATGGGCCGCTTATAAGCATAGTAAATGGATGAATAAATTGTACAATCATTTTTTCACTGTTTATTCTGTGTATTCGTATATTTGATAATTTGAATTTTCCAGATACTCAAATAACTTAAATATATTATTTAGGGCACTTTTGTTTTTTTTTATTCTTGTTTATTCTACAATTTGTAAAATAATTCAGAAAGCAATATCTATATCAATGATATTAGTAGTCATATATTTTTGTAAAAATTCTTTGTTTGTATTTTCTCGAACAATAATTGTCGAGAAACTATATAAAAGAGCTACCGGAAAGACACAAATAATGAATATCGCCTCCTGACCAATCCAAGCCGTTTATATTCTGTTGAATTTTAAGTTGAGTGCACCTGGTTTCTTCAGTAAGTTCTTTGACATCATAGGGCGGCTTGAAATAGAAAAAAAACGGGATCACGGAACCAATCTGCATGTATACCAATTCTTTTACGAAAATTTGATTATTATTTCCATACACATATTGAATTCGACTAGAACGCTAGTATCTCTATTAACTTGAACCATTTTAAATCAAACGCAACTTGAATACTAAATGATATCACAATAATGACTTCCCCTTATATAAGTTAACAATATAATTGATAACAACAAAAACTCCTATAAGCCTTATCACCAACAGGTGCGCTGAGTGCGCAGAAACACCGCCGTGGGAACCCGCTAATTGAGCGACAACCTGGGAACCAAAAATTGCAACATAACACCAAGAATGCAGTGCATAACAACAGCGGCAGACCGGCAGCATTAACAGCAGCAGCGACGGCAGCGAGGCCGGCTTTTGGTTATTTAAGTAGGGAATAGAACTGTTTTAAGTTCAGTAAAAATTTGACAACCAATTAATAAACACCGAAATCAAAAACACTTTGTGTTTTTTTTACTCAAAGTTTCACGCAATCGCGTAAGTGGCGCCCGAGCAGGGACCCGATACATTTTATTTAGTCAAGCATGGGTTGTTCATAAATACTGTCAGGCATTAAAAACTCAAATTGATCTAGTCTGAGCTGAATATATTCCTTGAAGGTGAGTAATTGTATCCAATCCTCCTTCTCGAATCCAATAAAATTTTTATTATTTTGTTGAAGCCAGACGATTGGTTTAAATTTTCTACTTGTAGAAAATCCACATTTTAGTTTTAAATTATGTAAAATGTAGTATTCAAAACCAAAAACAATTTCATGGTCTTGTTATACTCTTTTCGCAGAAAAAAACAGTATATTCATTTTACTCTAATGTTTGTAACGCACAGAACCAAACATCGTAGACCCACAAAAGTTATATCTAGAATACTTAGAATCATTAGAGGAGTCGATATAGCCATGTCCATCTGTTCGTCTGTCCGTCTGTTTCTATGCGATTAACTCCGTCGTCTTAAAAGCTATTTTGCTGAAACTTGGTATTTAGCCTTCTTTTTTACCTAGCTAGTACACTAATTTGAATCGGTCGGATCGGGCCACTATATCATATAGCTGTCATACGAACCTAAATCGGTTTAGGCAATAACTTCTACATTTATTATCCGATTCTATTCAAATTTAGCACGCATATGTTTTTTATAGCAATTAATATAGATATTAAATTTCGTAAGGATCGGACTACTATATCATATAGCTGCCATACGAAACTAAATCGGTTTAGCGAATAACTCGCACATTTATTGACTGATCTTTTCAAAACTTGGCCAACACGTTTTTTATATAATTATACGCGTTTGTGCTAATCGGACTACTATATCATATAGCTCTCATACAAATCGAAATCGGCCCTATTAACTGACCAACACCGTTCATGTGATTTATGGCAGAAACAACTGCGAAAAGAGTCTGCAATCTTCGGCACCCCGAAGATAACGTTAGGATTTTTTTTTTTATTACTATTATTATTTTTTTTTTTGTAAGCTGCATTTTATTCAAGAAACACTGTAAAACTGAGAGAATCATAGAAATTACTTGCTATAACTTACGCGATTGCGTGAAACTTTGAGTAAAAGAAACACAAAGTTTTTTTGATTTCGGTGTTTATTAATTGGTTGTCAAATTTTTACTGAACTTAAAACAATTCTATTCCCTACTTAAATAACCAAAAGCCGGCCTCGCTGCCGTCGCTGCTGCTGTTAATGCTGCCGGTCTGCCGCTGTTGTTATGCACTGCATTCTTGGTGTTATGTTGCAATTTTTGGTTCCCAGGTTGTCGCTCAATTAGCGGGTTCCCACGGCGGTGTTTTACTCAGCGCACGTGTTGGTGATAAGGCTTATAGGAGTTTTTGTTGTTATCAATTATATTGTTAACTCCTCCCCCTTTAAATGCGGACGTCCTCAGTCGCAATGTAAAAGCGTTTCTGGGTGTTGCTGGGGCCTGTCTCTATGTCATCGTTGACTGTACCGGCGGATTGTACCTCGTTTATTTTCATCGACTTCTTGTGGCCAATTTTGTTTGCTTTCCATATGATGAGTGCCACTACCATTATGAGTATGACTCCCGAGAGCGATCTGTTGATTATTGTAGCCTCCTTCTCTCGTTTGCCGATTAACATCAGTTCTTTTGTGTTATTGATGTTTATTTCATTCAACATTTGCAAAGACAATATTTCCTCAACTGGACCCTCTTTTGCCATTAATTGGAATAGTGGAGGTTTTGCTTCTGCGAAGGTGATTTCCTTGGCCGTGTATGAGTCATCCGCAATTTCTATTGTGGAGTTGTAGAACTGTATGAGGTATGTTCCTCTCAACCTGGTTAGCTCCCCGTCGATTTTTATCTCGCCATTGAAGTCGTTCAGCATGATGGTCCCCGGCGACAATTCTTCGTGGTCGTTCACATGTTGGCTATTGGTGATTCTACAGCTCGGCATTTGGTTGTTTAACAAAGGTATTATGCAATTATCATTACTTACGTCTATTAGATCTTTTTTATTACAAATTGTTTTATCGTTATGATTTTCGCAATTATTTTTTATAGCAAAGGTTACATTCTTACATCTAACTATTTTTTCGAACTTGATCTCGTTTACAATTTTGCCCCTTTTTACGGGTTTAATTAGCATGGCATCACATATGGAATCTGTTACCAGTGGTATGTTTACCAAGTACAGCATCTTCCTGCCATCTGTTGCTATTTTAATTTTTGAAAATTCTAAGAGTTCTTCTATATTCATGAATGCTATTGTCTCTTTTTCTAAAAGTTGTTCTATGGCTGTAATCTCAGGTTCGGATAGGATATTTGAGTTTATTGTGTTTGTTTTTGCCCAATCTACTGAGCTTGTTAGGCTTTTTACTTCTTCTTTGAATAGTTGAATTTTATACTTGATTATCATGGCATATTGTATTTTCGTATTTTCGCTATCTTTGTTGAATTTAATGATTTCATTTGTAATTTGGCCAAGTTCATTAATTCTATCGTTAAGTACTTTATTAATTACTATTTGCTTGTTATTGTTGGTCAATTGGTCATTCATTTTTGCAATGATGACCTCATGATCTTCGTGGTCCGGTGAACCGGCCAACCATTTCCAGACCCTACCTATCGCGTTTATTGACCGGGTTTTTCTTCTTACCGGTTGAAACTTTCTCAAGTTGGTCCTAATCTTCTGTAGTTCAAGTTTAAAGAATGGGGTTAGCTGATTTGTCGTGTTAGGTTTGTTTACTGCTTCCTGAGAACTTTGTCATATTCTTCCAAATTGAATGAGTGTATGATTTTGAATGCCCCATTCTGCACAGCAGCTACCCCTGTTTTTATGGGTATCAATTGAGACGGTGAGTAGTCCAGGATCGTTGCCAACCCATGGCACCACCCGAAGTATACTGACACGATTATTCTGTAATGGACATTTTAAGGACACAATGAAAAATTTTTTTTTTTTTTTAGGTTTTTATGTTGTTTTTATGGACGATCCTTCCGGACCTAGTTTTTATGGTTGTATTCCTGTCTTCTAACACCACCTCACCTTTGAATTTAGGGGTCAACTTAGATCCTATTCTTTTGTCTATCTTTACATAAACTTTATCCCCAGGTTTATACTTCCTTATCTCCGTCCTTTTTTCGTTATGGCGAGCTAAATCTATTTCCTGTTTCTGTGCTATTTTCTTACTAATCTGTCTGCGAGCCATTTCTAATTCTTGGTTATCGGGTGTGAACCGATTCCCAAAGAAGACTTCCGTGGGTTCGTATGTGGCTTTAAATATAAGATCCTCGAAGGGGATGTTCTCGTTATCTCTTTTCAGGCACCTCATTATTTCGGTCAGAGTCGAGTGGAATCTCTCGATTTGTCCGTTGCTAGTTGAGTTGTATGGGGGTGTCGTATAGACAGTGGTTTGGAGCTGATCTTGTAGCAGAAATTTTATTGACGCTGAGTTAAGTGCTTTTTCGTTGTCCATGATTATTAGCTTGGGCATTCCGAAAGCTATCATTAACTCCTGTAAAGGGTGTTTTAGGTCTTCAGAGGCTTTTGATTTAAGTATTTTGATCTGGGAGTATTTAGAAAATTTGTCTATTGCTGTGAGTACGATGTTTTTCCCCGTGATATATAGGTCTATGTGTACGATTTCTCCCGGAAAGGTGGGTATTGGTGTTGCCTGTAGCTCCCCGCGTTGTGGGTGTCTATCGTATTTAGCTGTTTTGCACGTTTCACACAACCTTACTATGGCTTCTATTTTTTCTTCATCCCAGGGAAAAATATTTGTCTAAAATCTGAATTTTGTTTTCTATTGGATTCCTGTGTGCCCACCTGTGTTCTTTTATCATTATATCGTTCTGCTTGTCGTCGGTCTCTATATCTGTCACAATTTTTTGAGTATATCGAACCTTGTAACTGCCAATGTGAGACGGGTAGATATTTTGTATTTTCCCCATTATGCTTTCGGAACAGTATAGTCCATTGACAATCCTCGGATCCAGCCTTTCTTTTAGTATCTGGATCAGTTTTTCCTCAGAATATTCCCTCTGTTTTACTGTATGTCTATGGTACGTCGGAAAAGGTATACTAAATTCGTAGGACTCGTTATCGGATGACAAAAGAAAAAGTTGATTTTTAAATACATTTATGGGTACCAGCATTGTTGATATCAAGTTGTGTGAGGAACTCTCGTCGCTGTGTATGGTAGCGGTGGTGCTGTTTACCTGTGTGGCTGGAGGGTACCTAGACAATGCGTCTGCCACTACATTTGCGCTACCTGGCTTATACTTTAGATCATAGTTATATTCTTCTATAATATTTTTCCATCTCTTAAGCTTGGCGTTGTGATTTCTGTGGCTAAGAGAACCAGTGAGGGGTTGATGGTCTGTATATATAGTGACTTTTGCCCTACCATATAGATACAAGTTATTCTCAGCGAGATTGAGAATAAACAAAAAAAAATTTATTTAAAAATTTTTTAAATGAAACACTCGGGTTTTTTATTTAAGATTTTAAACCGTGTTTATTGAAATGAATTTTTAGACTAATTACAAAATGAAAAGGTTTTACCTAAGTTCCCTAAGCAAACACTGTTGAGTCGCTGACAGCAGCAGCGGCAGCGGCGTCGTCAGCGATCACGTTGTAGTGCAATGACATCTGATCCACTTGTTGGTATGTGGCGGAAATTCTGCAGACAGTGGGTCAGCAGATTTGAAGTTTTGGTTTTCGCGTTGGATTTTGGTATTTTATAATTTAGGGCAATAACTCTTCCCCCTCTAATTAGCACTTGTCCTCAAGTGATCGTCAAAAGAATGGAATACTATTGAATTGCACCATGTGCATCTCGGAATGGGCCCTCGGTGGTTTTGGTAAGGGGTTCACGGTTGGTATCATGTCGTTATTTACTTGGAGTATGACTTCCTTCCTTTTCTTACTGCATTGAACCATGACTATGGTTAAGAGAGCAATGATCACGAGAATTGATGAGATACCCACTCTATTTATTGTCGAGTGGGTCTGGAGTTTCTTCAGCCATGAGGTGTTGTTCAAATGTAGCTGCTCCAATGCTTCCAGTGACAGAATTTTCAATCGTTCTATTTCTGTCGGTGCCAATTGTATTAATGGGGACCCCGATTTTATAAGGGTGATTTCCGAGTTGCCGAACTTCTTGCCATCAATTTCGATGGTTTCATTCCAAAACCCAACTAAGTATGAGCCAGTGATTTTCTGGCTATTGTTACGCCAGTTCAGCGTGCCGTTGAAATTATTGAGTAGAATCAGCCCGTCTTCCATCTCTTCCAGTTTTGGGACGTGGTCAGCGTTGGCGAACTCACACAGTGATTGCTTTCCATTCAATAAATTTGGTATGCAAATGCTATTGCTTATGTTACTAAGATTATTGCTATTACAAATTTTAATGTTATTATAGTTTTTGCAGAGGGCAGTTATCTCATAGAATTCGTTTTTGTTTTGGAATATTTCGTTTGTGGGTAAATTGATTATTACATTGTTTTTTACTATAGGTTTTATTAAAATGTTTTGATATTCAGTGGGTTTTAGAATTGGTATTTTTATTACATATAAGAGTATCGTTCCATTATGCAAAATGGAGACGTCTGTAAATTCCAACATCTCCTCGACTGTTAATTTGGAAAATGGCATATTATTTTCTTTTAATTGTAAATTTATTTCGCTCAACTCAACCTCGCCTAGCAAAAACGAATTAACGACGTTTAGCTTCGCCCATTGAATCGCAAACTTAACATTACTTATTTCTTCCTTGAGAAGTCTAACCTGATTCTGAAGACTCATAGCTATCTCTTCACTCAGAGGTGAATCCTTCTTTATAACATTCCGTATGTCGTTCGTTACCTGGCTTAATTGATTGATTCTGTCTTCTAGTTGCCTGTTTATGATTACCTGTTTATTATTGCTACTGGTCAAGTCGTTGATGCTATCCGTGAGTAAAACTAAGTCGTCATGGTCTGGGCTTCCCGCTACGTATTTCCATGCAGTCCCTATTAAGTTTATTGCCCTAGTTCTTCGGCTTCTTCCTGGGATGATGGTCTTTACTGCCTCTAGAGCCTGAGACAGCTCATACTGTAGAAGGTGGTAGAGGTTGTTTGTCTTTAGGTCGCGTTCTATGTAATATTGTAGGTTATTTAGGCGGTCCTGTATTTTGTCAACGTCTATAATATGGGCTATGCGTTTCGTACTTGTCTGTATTCTTCCAGTCCCCTTGTTGATTGTTACAGTCTGTGCGTCCGTATAATTCGTGATTTCCACGAATCCCTCCGTAGCAACGAACATAACCAGCATCCTGCAATTAATCGGATTTGATGTTACTTTTGTGAACTATTTTGCCTGATTCTGTAAGTATTTTTGTGTTCTGATCTTCCTTAACTATTTCTTTCTTAAACCTATCCGAAAGTTTTGAACCTAATCTTGTATTTATTTTAACAAAAATTTCCTTTCCCTTTTCGTAATGTTTTATAGGTTTTTTACTTTTGTTATGATATTCGGTGTCGTATGATTGTTTCCGTATGAGTCTGTCTAAATTGTCGAGTCTAGCTTGTTCGTACTGTTCTGGTGCTGTAGTGAGTGCCCTACCAAAGAATGCTTCTATTGGTCGCATTTTTGTGACCGAATGAATAGAGCAATTATATTCATAGATGGCTCTGTCCAAGAGTTCTTCAAAATTTCTATGGACCCCATCTCCCTTAAGACATCTCATTATTTCAGAGAGTGTGGAGTGGAATCTTTCTATTTGGCCATTTACCGTGCTTTTATAGGGAGGCGCTTTAAATAACTCGATGCCCAGCTGATCGGTCAACATGAATTTGATCGAAGCTGAGTTGAGAGATTTCTCGTTGTCCATGACAATCGTCTTGGGCACCCCGAAATAAAAAATGATGTCTCTAAGTGGCGTTCTGATATCTTCTACGGCTTTTGATTTTATAACCTTACCTAGAGCCATCTTAGAGAATTTATCTATGGCGGTAAGTACCAAGTTTCGTTCCGTCGAGTAGATGTCAATGTGAATGATTTGTCCGGGGTATTTGGGCAAGGGAGTTTTTTTCATCTCTGGGTTCGGAGGATGTCTGTCGTATTTGGATGTTTTGCACACTTTACACTGTTTCACTATATTGGCTATTTTTTGTTTCATCTTGGGGAAATACACCCTCTCGGACAACTGAATTTTGTTTTCTAACGCATTTCGATGCGCTCTATTGTGGGTCTTGAGGATTTCTTCCTCCTGTTCGGATTCATTAACTATGTCCTCTACTTTTCGCTGCGCGAATCTAATTTTGTAACTTTTAAGGTGGTTGGGATAGATTTGTTGAATTCTTCCCATTATATCTTCGGATGTGCAAATTCCGTTAATTACGGATGGATTGAGGTATTTCTTTAAATCGGACAATATGTTCTCGGTTGTGAATTGAAGTCTTCCTATTTCGTGTCTATGGAATGTAGGGAATGGTATGCCGAAACGATAGGCATCCGTTTCTGATTTTTTTAGAAATATTTGGTTTTTAAATGCATTGATCGGAGCTTCTACGTTATGGATTAAACCATGACTCGAACTATCGGCGCTATGTTGCGTCGAGGCTACAGAATTTATCTGGTCGGCTGATGGTCCCCTAGACAAGGCGTCGGCTACGGTATTTTCTTTACCGGGCTTATAAAAAATCTCGTAATTATATTCTTCTAGATGCGCCTTCCATCTTTTTATTCTCGCGTTCCCGTTCCAGCTACTAAGAGAGTGGGTCAATGGCTGATGGTCAGTAAATATTTTCACTTTGGATTTACCGTAGAGGTAAATTTTGAACTTTTTCAATGCCCAAATGATTGCCAACATTTCTTTTTCGTTAGTGGCATAATTCTCTTCGGCTTTAGAAAGTGTTCTAGAAAGGAATGATATCGGTCTATTATCCTGTGAGAGGACGGCTCCTATAGCAAAGTTTGAGGCATCTGTAGTCAAATGAAATTCTCTCCGAAAGTCTGGATAATGGAGAACTACGTCGGCCGAGACCAAACTACTCTTTAACTTCCTAAAGGCCTCTAATGCTTCCGTGTCGAGAGTAACTAGTTTCTTTGATGACGCTTTTTTGGAAACGCGACCATCCTCCCCTCTTAAAAGAGAGGTAAGCGGCTTTGCGAGCTTAGCGTAGTTTTGTATGAACCTTCTGTAATATCCAGAGAGTCCCAAAAAGGATCTCAAATCCTTGAGTGTTTTTGGAAGTGGAAAGTTCGCGATAGCCTCCACCTTGGTGGGATTAGTTTCAATACCTTTGTCAGACACGACGAAGCCGAGGAATTCAACTTTCCTCTTCATGAATTCGCACTTATCCAACTGGCACTTCATATTGGATTGTTGTAAAGTTTTGAAAATTTTGTTAAGATTTTCATAGTGCGATTTATCATCTTTGCTAAATATGATAATATCGTCGATATAGATGAAGCATATCTTGCCAATATGTTCATGAAGAATATCGTCTAGCGCTCGTTGGAATATGGCTGGCGCGTTCTTTAAGCCGAACGGGAGTCGTGTGAACTCGTATTTTCCGTTATTCACGGAGAAGGCAGTTTTCTCTATATCCGACTCTTTCAACGGAATTTGGTGAAACCCGCTTTTAAGATCAAGTACAGAAAAAACTTTATTGTTGCCAAGTTGGGCTAGAACCTCATTGATCTCTGGAATGGGGTATCTATCTGCAATGGTGACTTGATTCAACTTACGGTAGTCGATAACCATTCTATATTTCTTTTCGCCGGAAGCGTCGGCTTTCTTTGGCACGATCCACACAGGTGAATTGTATGGTGACCTTGATGGTCGAATAATGCCGTCACCCAGCAGCTCAGAGACCTGCTTATTTACCTCGTCTTTCAATGACATAGGGTACTGATAGAACTTCGAGTACACGGGTGTATCGGAAGTCGTCCTAATCTCAGCCCTCACATTAGTAGCGTACGTGAGTTTTTCGTTGGGATCCGCAAAGAGCCCTGGATACGCTTCTACTACCTGATTTAATGCTTCCCTTTGTTCAAGTCTGAGATGATCTATTCTGGGAATAATGGTACTAACGGCCTCAAATTGTTGTTCTTGGATGTGGATTCTTCTATTGTTCCTGAGAGTTATAGTCAGTTTGTCAAGATCTATTCGAGCCCCCATCTCTTTCATAGTATCTTTGCCTAAGATACCATCAAACGTTTTGAGGGACGATAGTAGGAAAAATTTGGTCTGAAAGCCGAAAAGGTTTGCTTTTTTGTAGTGAGATATGGATACGTCACCGCCAGGTGTGACGGCAGTAAAGGATTTATTATTTGGCAATGCGTTTGTTACTAATCTTGGTTGAATGTAATTTTTATTAGAGCCTGTGTCGATTAATATTCTTAATTTTTTTTCACCCCCCACCTTACATTCAAAATATGGAAGTGAGGAGTCTTCTAGTCTAAAAAATTAAGCTCTTGTTCCTCTTGCACCTCGTCCACAGGGTCATCTGACCCGTTGCAGTATTCATTCAAGGTCTCGTCTGTTTCGTTCATCGTTTCGTATTGTGCCAATTGTTGCTCATACTCTGCCATCGCTGAATTTGATTCCACAGTTGGCTGGTCCATGTTTCCTATGTCGGTCGTTTGAATATTAAAATTCCTCTGTCGTTTTGTCATGTCTGCAATTTGACCGCCTGGTCGTTTGCCAGCGTCGAAGCGCTGTATGGGTCTGTTCATGTAATTCACGTTTCTTGTCTGAATGCTACGGTCTATGTCCATTGATTCCGGTTTTGGTTGAGGCTTGGCCGCGAACGGTCGAGGTGGGGCATATTGGTTTTGTTGTTGTGGTTGATGGTGAAACATATAATTTTGCCTGGGAGCGGCGATTGGTGCATTACCGAAGTTTGTTGGATAGTATCTGGTCGCAGGGAATTGCTGACCGTTTTGAACATATCGAGGTGGTCCTCCTACGAAATTCCGTGGAGGAACAGGTGGTGGTTGACGATAACCAGAATTATTAAAAGGTTGCATATTACGTGGAGCTGGTATAGGTCTCTCATGTCCCCTGAAACCTGTTTGCTGCCCTTTGGTTGCTGCATGATTGGTTCGATAGGTTTGGTTCTCCAACTTGAGACAGAAATGTAATGCTGAGGGGAGATCTGCTGGTTCTTTAATCCCCAATAGGCGAGAAAGATCTCCTCGCAACCCTCGTACAAAGGTATCTAAGGCTTTATCCCTATAAATTTTGGTCATTAGTTGTTCAGATTCTCTGTTCAAATTCATGCAACCGATTTTATTCAATATAAGCGACAAATGATTATAAACTTGTTGATGGAATTCTTCCACCGTTTGCTGGTTGCCTTGCACCAACATTGTCATCTGATATTCGAGAGTGTTTATATCGCGTTTGTCTGCATAATGCAATGTGAGGCACCTCGAGATTGCCTCCCAATTTAATGGAATGCTGTACGACTCTAGTGCAATGTCAGCACTGCCTATTATTTTGTTTCTAATGGTGTGCAGGATACCATAATATTTAGGCGTTCCGGCCGTCGGTGCATAAGTCTCCATAATTCTATCAACACTTTTTTTCCAAGAACTAAATTCCGCTGGGTTACCAGAGAATTCTCTAATAGTCTTCACTATGTCCGGTACCCTGTCAAGTTCTCCCAGATGGTCTCTATATTCAGGTGCGACAACCTGGTCTATCGCCTCAGTGAAATTGTAAGCATTATTGTTGAGTTGCATCAACATTCTCGGCAATTGTTGGGCCATCGCCTGACTAACCAAGCTTGTTAATTGTTCTAAATTTATCCTCATATTCGGTGATTCTGGCTGAGGAACCCCTTCTGCCTGAGCTGGTCTTCCTGGCGAATTAAGTACGGGTGGCCTAAGTAAATTATTTGGGTTGGCCATGATATTCGGAGCAACTATCGAGAGCGAAAATTCAATATAAGGGCCTGAAGCGAGTAGTCTTAATTTGAGCAAGCGACACTGAATTTAATCTTTATGTTTTTTTTTTTTTTTTTTTTTTTTTTTTTTGATTTAAATATTATTAATTTTCCTACGAGGACTTGTTGGATTTTACCGCGTCTATGATTTGGGCACTTATTTAATTTGTATGTGTGTGTGTTTTAATAATTGTGTGTAATGGGTTTATAATTTAATTGTTAAGAAAAGAGGAACGGGATAAGTACAAAAATATCTAAAAGTAAACTGACAAAAGAAGAAAATTTATTTTCGTTTGTCTGTTTTTTATTTTATTTTTATTTTTTTTTTCTCTTTATTATTTTAGGTTTGAAAAATTATTGAATTTATTTCTTAATTAATTCTTCCCACTTTTTATTTGTTTTTTTTTTTTTTTTTTTTTTTTTTTTTTAATAATTTTTTTCTCTTATTTTAGTTCTGAAATTTATTGAATTTATTTCTTAATTAATTTCAATCTTTCGATTCCAATTATTAATTTCTTTTAAATTTTTCCAAAAAAAATTTTAAATTTTATTCATTACTTAATTTTTCATTAAAATTTTAAATTTTATTTATTACTAAATTTTTTTTTTTTTTTTTTTTTTTTTTTATTTAGCACTTATTTTTTTCCTTTCATTTATTTTATAAAATCTTCTTAAGAATTATTTATTTTATTCTTGTTTGTGTGTTTTTCCTTTTTTTTTTTTTTTCACTTAACTGACTTACAGTAAGATTGATGCGGTTGCTCTTCCCGGCTGTATCGACGTTGTCCCTTTTGACATCTGGTCTACTTAGGGTCTCCACTAGCACACTGCGAAGTTATCCTGCGGGCGGGCCTGTACAAGATGTGCAATCCACCGATGGGTAAGAGAATCAGCCAAGATTCCCCCACCTTCCGTCAATATCTGGCAGACAAAATTAATTGTCTGGAGTCTTCCAGGTGTTATGACACTTTATTTTTACCGACGGTTTCACGTTATGAAATACCGTTTTTAATATTTTTAACCCGCGAGTTGGCTTGACTTAGAGGCGTTTTGCTCTATCGCCAGTAACCAATTTCGTTCTTAACTTTTGTTGTCGACGTCGCGGGTCCCTGCTCGGGCGCCAGTTATTCTCAGCGAGATTGAGAATAAACAAAAAAAAATTTATTTAAAAATTTTTTTAAATGAAACACTCGGGTTTTTTATTTAAGATTTTAAACCGTGTTTATTGAAATGAATTTTTAGACTAATTACAAAATGAAAAGGTTTTACCTAAGTTCCCTAAGCAAACACTGTTGAGTCGCTGACAGCAGCAGCGGCAGCGGCGTCGTCAGCGATCACGTTGTAGTGCAATGACATCTGATCCACTTGTTGGTATGTGGCGGAAATTCTGCAGACAGTGGGTCAGCAGATTTGAAGTTTTGGTTTTCGCGTTGGATTTTGGTATTTTATAATTTAGGGCAATAACTTACATGCGTAGATTTTCTAATGCCCATTTTATTGCTAACATCTCTTTTTCATTTGCTGCGTAATTTTCCTCTGCTTTCGATAGCGTACGGGAGATAAATGTTATTGGTCTGCCGTTTTGTTCCAGAACGGCACATAGGGCAGTATTCGATGCGTCGGTGGTTAGTTGGAACTCCTTGGTAAAGTCGGGGTAGGCTAAGGTTACGTCTCGTGTGACTAAGGTCCTTTTTATTTTTTCGAATGCCTCCACAGCGTCTTTACTTAACGTCACCTTGATTTTATTGGATACGTTTTTGGATAACCGACCGTTTTCCCCTCTAAGCAATGAGGTTAATGGTTTCCACAGTTTCGCAAAATCTCTAATAAACCTCCTGTAGTAATTTGCTAATCCTAGGAAAGAGCGCAAGACTTTGAGTGTTCTTGGCAGTGGAAATTTTTCTAGGGCTTCTATCTTTGTCAGGCTGGTTTTTACTCCCTCCTGAGAGATCGTAAAACCCAGAAAATCGACTTCGGGTTTGAAGAAGTCACACTTATCTATCTGTACTTTCATGTTGGCATTGTTAAGCGTACTAAATACTGTGTTCAAGTCCCTAGCGTGGTCTTCTTCAGATTGACTGAAGACAATTATATCATCGATGTAGACATAGCATATCCTACCCACGAGATCTCTCAAGATATCGTCGAGAGCTCTTTGAAAAATGGCCGGTGAATTTTTTAACCCAAAGGGAAGCCTGGTAAATTCATATTTGCCATTGTTAATAGAGAAAGCTGTTTTTTCTATGTCTGATTTTTTAAGGGGAATTTGATGAAATCCGCTCTTGAGATCGAGGACTGAGACATATTTATTTTTGCCGAGTTGTGCAATAATTTCTCCGATCTCGGGGATCGGGTATCGATCCGAAATTGTCACTGTATTTAGTTTCCTATAATCTATAACTATTCTGTATTTTCTTTCGCCAGAAGCGTCCGGTTTTTTTGGAACCACCCATACGGGAGAATTGTATGGTGAGCGCGAGGGTCTTATAATACCATCTCGTAGCATTTGCTCCATTTGTTTCTCGACTTCAGCTCTTAGCGAAGTCGGATAAGGGTAATGCCTACTATACACTGGTGTGTCCGATGTAGTTCTGATCGTTCCTTCCACAGTTGTGGTATATGTTAATTTTTCGTCTGGGTCCGCGAAGAGATTCTCGTTGGCTCTTATTATTTCGTTAAGTTTCTGTTTCTGAGAGCTAGCCATGTGTTCAGTTCTTAATCCTATATTGTGTACGGCTTGGGTAACTAACTGATTTAGCTTGATCTTGTGGATTCCATTGAGAATCAGTAAATCTTTTTCTACGTCGATGACAGCTTTCAAATTCTTAAGCGTGTCATTACCAATTATGCCGTGAAAGGTTTCTAGCGTGGGGAGCAGGAAGAATCGGATCGGGGGGTATTCTGAGTTGAATAATCTCAAGAAGGTGTGGTGTGTAATTGGAGTTTTTCCTCCGATAGAGTTGGCAAAAAATATGTTGTCGTTTCTTTTAGGGTTATCTACAAGTGTAGTTTGAATATAGTTTTGGTTGGACCCTGTGTCCACTAAAAAATTTAGAAAGTTTCCGTTCTTCGCTTTGCATCGAATGTACGGCAACGAAGAACGATTTAATCTAAAAAATTTACGTCTGGGGCTGCTACTATCTCTTCCTTTTGCTCTATTTCGTTTTCTACGTGATTCTGGGTTGCCCATTCTGCAAGGTTCTCCTGCTGAGGATCCTCCCAGTACTCGGTCATTTGGTCGTTCAAAGTTTCATAATATTGTTCTTCAGTTGGTACCTCGTACTCTGGTTGTTCTGGTATTCCTGTGGCAATATGATACTGTCGTTGGAATTTTGGTGGGGCCCTGTTCTTCCTTCAGGCGGGGGTCGTTTTGTGAAAGGATCGACTGGTTGGGGCCTATTCATATAATTGATCCTTTTGCTGTGAATCGAGGGATCTATCTCCATTGGGACAGGCCTAGGTTGTGGCTTTGGGCCTAATGGTCGCGATGGTCCTACACTATTCTGCCACGGTGCTGAAAAGGTGTACTGTTGTTGTGGTATGTATTGAGGAGGTTGCCTAACTGGTGGACTTGGCAAATTTTGTTGCATTATTGGCGCTCGTTGC
This sequence comes from Scaptodrosophila latifasciaeformis, assembly GCA_037075145.1. Lineage (NCBI taxonomy): Eukaryota > Metazoa > Arthropoda > Insecta > Diptera > Drosophilidae > Scaptodrosophila > Scaptodrosophila latifasciaeformis. Next base: position 20,250 of record JBAMCM010000466.1, read on the forward strand.
CAATGTACCGGTGGTGGCGTCGGGTTGTAGTACAATCGAGGATCGAAATTTCTCCATTGGTCACGCTGCTGAGGGTGTCTACCCTGGCTTACAAATCTAGCATCCCTGACGGGTTGAGTATGTCGGGGAGGCAACGGAGGCGCTGAGGCTCTGAATCTTGGGGCATAAGCATTTCTTTGTTCTTGGTTTTCTACTACTTCGCATAGATGTAACGCATGACTAAGATCCCTGGGTTCTTTCATAGCTAGATGCCTTGGCAGATCCCCGTTGAGTCCACGAATGAACGTGTCTAAAGCTTTTTCGCGGTAAACGCGCGTTAATGCTCTTATACTTTCTGGGGATTCCTCCTGGGCATTTATCTGATTTAGGATTAAGGAGAGTTGATGGTATACCGACTGGTAAAATTCTGAGATGCTCAATTTCCCTTGGGTCATGGAAAACAATTGGTACTCAAGTGTCTTCAGGTCGCGTTGATCCGCGTACTGCTTAGACAGACACCTTGAGATAGCCTTCCAATTCAGAGGCGTATTGTAAGATTCTAAGAATTTTTCGGCCTCGCCTACTATGTGTGTGCGGACAGCTAAAGTTAGTAGATAGTATTTATAAGTATCTTCATGTCCGTCGTATGTCCTCATGATACGATCAACATTCTTTTTCCAGGAGCTGAATGTTGCTTTGTCCCCCGAGAAATCTTTGATTAGCTTGGCTATCCCTGGTACCCCATCTTGATCTGGGTTAGCAGGTGCTCTACATTCGACATCTCGAAGTGTTTCGAAACCCTCATTATATTCTTCACTCAAGGTTTCCTTAATTAATCCCTTTAATAGGGTTTTTAATTCTGGAGTTGGAACAGGAGCTGCTCCAGCTATTGGAGTACTCGCGGTTGGTCTCCCATGCTCTGTATTCATGGCTGGTCTCCTAGCCCCTATACCACTTGTGTCTGTGCCCAAATTTAAGTTGGCTAAAGTTTCGCTTAACTCCCTTTCCATGGTTGATTTTTCCAAACGGACCGACTCTTTTCTTTCTTTTGACAAAATTGAGAATTATTTTTTTTCCGTGTAGGTTAAGCTGGATAGATTGTTCCGCACTTTAGTGGCTTTCTTTTAGGCACTCTTTGTGGGTTTTTTTTCGACCGCTCAGTGACTCAGTGACTCGAGTTAAAACCGCGAAAAGCACATTAACAATAACGCGTCGCCCCAAGCGGTCGAAAAAAAAACCCACAAAGAGTGCCTAAAAGAAAGCCACTAAAGTGCGGAACAATAGTGAAAAATCACCGCGTGATTTATCGGGTCAATTAAAAGGGAATATTTTTTTCTCGCCCACTAGTGAAAACAGCCACCAAGTGCCTAAAAAACAGTGGAGAAGAGCCACAAACAAGTGCCTAAAAGGAAAAAAAATAATTTTCCCCGAAAACAATTCAAAAAAAAAACCGCCGACACTCCTGTTGTACACGTTCGCAGGAGACTGCATAAGAAGTACCCCGAGGAGCCCCAGTAGTCGAGTCGCCGTGGCCACAGCTTCAAAAAGGATTTTGTCCAGAGGGTCAGTGCAGAGATCGCCGGATGAATAATTTAATGTAAGCTTATAAACACCTTAATTAAGACAAAATCAATAAAAAGAAATAGTATAAAAATAAGAAAATAAAAAAAAGAAACAGGGAAAGTAACAGACCCAAAATATTACAGCAAAAATTATTATAAAAAATACAAAATAAATAAATAATAAATTTTCATTTAGAAAATAAGGAAATATATGCAGAAAGAATTCCACCAAAATTAACTTTAATAAATTTTTATATAGAATACAAGGAAAAATATATAGGAAAAGAACTCCATCAAAATTAACTTTAACAAATTTTTATATAAAATATAAGTAGAGGAAAAATTAATTAAGAGAGGATGCCTAAAAATTATCCATCATTAGGATAAGATTAAAAAAACCCAAAATATATTAAAAAAAAAAAAAAAAACAAAAGAAAAAAAAAAGAAAAAGAGTAGTAGCTCTTCACTCTATCCAGCTTAACCTACACGGAAAAAAAATAATTCTCAATTTTGTCAAAAGAAAGAAAAGAGTCGGTCCGTTTGGAAAAATCAACCATGGAAAGGGAGTTAAGCGAAACTTTAGCCAAATTAAATTTGGGCACAGACACAAGTGGTATAGGGGCTAGGAGACCAGCCATGAATACAGAGCATGGGAGACCAACCGCGAGTACTCCAATAGCTGGAGCAGCTCCTGTTCCAACTCCAGAATTGAAAACCCTATTAAAGGGATTAATTAAGGAAACCTTGAGTGAAGAATATAATGAGGGTTTCGAAACACTTCGAGATGTCGAATGTAGAGCACCTGCTAACCCAGATCAAGATGGGGTACCAGGGATAGCCAAGCTAATCAAAGATTTCTCGGGGGACAAAGCAACATTCAGCTCCTGGAAAAAGAATGTTGACCGTATCATGAGGACATACGACGGACATGAAGATACTTATAAATACTATCTACTAACTTTAGCTGTCCGCACACACATAGTAGGCGAGGCCGAAAAATTCTTAGAATCTTACAATACGCCTCTGAATTGGAAGGCTATCTCAAGGTGTCTGTCTAAGCAGTACGCGGATCAACGCGACCTGAAGACACTTGAGTACCAATTGTTTTCCATGACCCAAGGGAAATTGAGCATCTCAGAATTTTACCAGTCGGTATACCATCAACGCTCCTTAATCCTAAATCAGATAAATGCCCAGGAGGAATCCCCAGAAAGTATAAGAGCATTAACGCGCGTTTACCGCGAAAAAGCTTTAGACACGTTCATTCGTGGACTCAACGGGGATCTGCCAAGGCATCTAGCTATGAAAGAACCCAGGGATCTTAGTCATGCGTTACATCTATGCGAAGTAGTAGAAAACCAAGAACAAAGAAATGCTTATGCCCCAAGATTCAGAGCCTCAGCGCCTCCGTTGCCTCCGCGACATACTCAACCCGTCAGGGATGCTAGATTTGTAAACCAGGGTAGACACCCTCAGCAGCGTGACCAATGGAGAAATTTCGATCCTCGATTGTACTACAACCCGACGCCACCACCGGTACATTGGCAACGAGCGCCAATAATGCAACAAAATTTGCCAAGTCCACCAGTTAGGCAACCTCCTCAATACATACCACAACAACAGTACACCTTTTCAGCACCATGGCAGAATAGTGTAGGACCATCGCGACCATTAGGCCCAAAGCCACAACCTAGGCCTGTCCCAATGGAGATAGATCCCTCGATTCACAGCAAAAGGATCAATTATATGAATAGGCCCCAACCAGTCGATCCTTTCACAAAACGACCCCCGCCTGAGGGAAGAACAGGGCCCCCACCAAAATTCCAACGGCAGTTTCATATTGCCACAGGAATACCAGAACAACCAGAGTACGAGGTACCAACTGAAGAACAATATTATGAAACTTTGAACGACCAAATGACCGAGTACTGGGAGGATCCTCAGCAGGAGAACCTTGCCGAATGGGCAACCCAGAATCACGTAGAAAACGAAATAGAGCAAAAGGAAGAGATAGTAGCAGCCCCAGACGTACATTTTTTAGATTAAATCGTTCTTCGTTGCCGTACATTCGATGCAAAGCGAAGAACGGAAACTTTCTAAATTTTTTAGTGGACACAGGGTCCAACCAAAACTATATTCAAACTACACTTGTAGATAACCCTAAAAGAAACGACAACATATTTTTTGCTAACTCTATCGGAGGAAAAACTCCAATTACACACCACACCTTCTTGAGATTATTCAACTCAGAATACCCCCCGATCCGATTCTTCCTGCTCCCCACGCTAGAAACCTTTCACGGCATAATTGGTAATGACACGCTTAAGAATTTGAAAGCTGTCATCGACGTAGAAAAAGATTTACTGATTCTCAATGGAATCCACAAGATCAAGCTAAATCAGTTAGTTACCCAAGCCGTACACAATATAGGATTAAGAACTGAACACATGACTAGCTCTCAGAAACAGAAACTTAACGAAATAATAAGAGCCAACGAGAATCTCTTCGCGGACCCAGACGAAAAATTAACATATACCACAACTGTGGAAGGAACGATCAGAACTACATCGGACACACCAGTGTATAGTAGGCATTACCCTTATCCGACTTCGCTAAGAGCTGAAGTCGAGAAACAAATGGAGCAAATGCTACGAGATGGTATTATAAGACCCTCGCGCTCACCATACAATTCTCCCGTATGGGTGGTTCCAAAAAAACCGGACGCTTCTGGCGAAAGAAAATACAGAATAGTTATAGATTATAGGAAACTAAATACAGTGACAATTTCGGATCGATACCCGATCCCCGAGATCGGAGAAATTATTGCACAACTCGGCAAAAATAAATATTTCTCAGTCCTCGATCTCAAGAGCGGATTTCATCAAATTCCCCTTAAAAAATCAGACATAGAAAAAACAGCTTTCTCTATTAACAATGGCAAATATGAATTTACCAGGCTTCCCTTTGGGTTAAAAAATTCACCGGCCATTTTTCAAAGAGCTCTCGACGATATCTTGAGAGATCTCGTGGGTAGGATATGCTATGTCTACATCGATGATATAATTGTCTTCAGTCAATCTGAAGAAGACCACGCTAGGGACTTGAACACAGTGTTCAGTACGCTTAACAATGCCAACATGAAAGTACAGATAGATAAGTGTGACTTCTTCAAACCCGAAGTCGATTTTCTGGGTTTTACGATCTCTCAGGAGGGAGTAAAAACCAGCCTGACAAAGATAGAAGCCATAGAAAAATTTCCACTGCCAAGAACACTCAAAGACTTGCGCTCTTTCCTAGGATTAGCAAATTACTACAGGAGGTTTATTAGAGATTTTGCGAAACTGTGGAAACCATTAACCTCATTGCTTCGAGGGGAAAACGGTCGGTTATCCAAAAACGTATCCAATAAAATCAAGGTGACGTTAAGTAAAGACGCTGTGGAGGCATTCGAAAAAAAAAAAGGACCTTAGTCTCACGAGACGTAACCTTAGCCTACCCCGACTTTACCAAGGAGTTCCAACTAACCACCGACGCATCGAATACTGCCCTAGGTGCCGTTCTGGAACAAAACGGCAGACCAATAACATTTATCTCCCGTACGCTATCGAAAGCAGAGGAAAATTACGCAGCAAATGAAAAAGAGATGTTAGCAATAAAATGGGCATTAGAAAATCTACGCATGTATCTATATGGTAGGGCAAAAGTCACTATATATACAGACCATCAACCCCTCACGGGTTCTCTTAGCCACAGAAATCACAACGCCAAGCTTAAGAGATGGAAAAATATTATAGAAGAATATAACTATGATCTAAAGTATAAGCCAGGTAGCGCAAATGTAGTGGCAGACGCATTGTCTAGGTACCCTCCAGCCACACAGGTAAACAGCACCACCGCTACCATACACAGCGACGAGAGTTCCTCACACAACTTGATACCAACAATGCTGGTACCCATAAATGTATTTAAAAATCAACTTTTCCTTTTGTCATCCGATAACGAGTCCTACGAATTTAGTATACCTTTTCCGACGTACCATAGACATACAGTAAAACAGAGGGAATATTCTGAGGAAAAACTGATCCAGATACTAAAAGAAAGGCTGGATCCGAGGATTGTCAATGGACTATACTGTTCCGAAAGCATAATGGGGAAAATACAAAATATCTACCCGACTCACTTTGGCAGTTACAAGGTTCGATATACTCAGAAAATTGTGACAGATATAGAGACCGACGACAAGCAGAACGATATAATGATAAAAGAACACAGGAGGGCACACAGGAATCCAATAGAAAACAAAATTCAGATTTTAGACAAATATTTTTTCCCTGGGATGAAGAAAAAAATAGAAGCCATAGTAAGGTTGTGTGAAACGTGCAAAACAGCTAAATACGATAGACACCCACAACGCGGGGAGCTACAGGCAACACCAATACCCACCTTTCCGGGAGAAATCGTACACATAGACCTATATATCACAGGGAAAAACATCGTACTCACAGCAATAGACAAATTTTCTAAATACTCCCAGATCAAAATACTTAAATCAAAAGCCTCTGAAGACCTAAAACACCCTTTACAGGAGTTAATGATAGCTTTCGGAATGCCCAAACTAATAATCATGGACAACGAAAAAGCACTTAACTCAGCGTCAATAAAATTTCTGCTACAAGATCAGCTCCAAACCACTGTCTATACGACACCCCCCATACAACTCAACTAGCAACGGACAAATCGAGAGATTCCACTCGACTCTGACCGAAATAATAAGGTGCCTGAAAAGAGATAACGAGAACATCCCCTTCGAGGAACTTATATTTAAAGCCACATACGAATACAACAATTCCATACACTCAACAACAAATAGGAAACCCACGGAAGTCTTCTTTGGGAATCGGTTCACACCCGATAACCAAGAATTAGAAATGGCTCGCAGACAGATTAGTAAGAAAATAGCACAGAAACAGGAAATAGATTTAGCTCGCCATAACGAAAAAAGGAAGGAGATAAGGAAGTATAAACCTGGGGATAAAGTTTATGTAAAGATAGACAAAAGAATAGGATCTAAGTTGACCCCTAAATTCAAAGATGAGGTGGTGTTAGAAGACAGGAATACAACCATAAAAACTAGGTCCGGAAGGATCGTCCATAAAAACAACATAAAAACCTAAAAAAAAAAAAAAAAAAAAATTTTTTCATTGTGTCCTTAAAATGTCCATTACAGAGTAATCGTGTCAGTATACTTCGGGTGGTGCCATGGATTGGCAACGATCCTGGACTACTCACAGTCTCAATTGATACCCATAAAAACAGGGGTAGCTGCTGTGCAGAATGGGGCATTTAAAATCATACACTCATTCAATTTGGAAGAATATGACAAAGTTCTCAGGGAATAGAGGAAGCAGTAAACAAACCTAACACGACAAATCAGCTAACCCCATTCTTTAAACTTGAACTACAGAAGATTAGGACCAACTTGAGAAAGTTTCAACCGGTAAGAGGAAAAACCCGGTCAATAAACGCGATAGGTAGGGTCTGGAAATGGTTGGCCGGTTCACCGGACCACGAAGTTCATGAGGTCATCATTGCAAAAATGAATGACCAATTGACCAATAATAACAAGCAAATAGTAATTAATAAAGTACTTAACGATAGAATTAATGAACTTGGCCAAATTACAAATGAAATCATTAAATTCAACAAAGATAGCGAAAATACGAAAATACAATATGCCATGATAATCAAGTATAAAATTCAACTATTCAAAAAAAGCCTAACAAGCTCAGTAGATTGGGCAAAAACAAATACAATAAACTCAATTATCCTATCCGAACCTGAGATTACAGCCATAGAACAAGTTTTAGAAAAAGAGACAATAGCATTCATGAATATAGAAGAACTCTTAGAATTTTCAAAAATTAAAATAGCAACAGATGGCAGGAAGATGCTGTACTTGGTAAACATACCACTGGTAACAGATTCCATATGTGATGCCATGCTAATTAAACCCGTAAAAAGGGACAAAATTGTAAACGAGATCAAGTTCGAAAAAATAATTAGATGTAAGAATGTAACCTTTGCTATAAAAAATAATTGCGAAAATCATAACGATAAAACAATTTGTAATAAAAAAGATCTAATAGACGTAAGTAATGATAATTGCATAATACCTTTGTTAAACAACCAAATGCCGAGCTGTAGAATCACTAATAGCCAACATGTGAACGACCACGAAGAATTGTCGCCGGGGACCATCATGCTGAACGACTTCAATGGCGAGATAAAAATCGACGAGGAGCTAACCAGGTTGAGAGGAACATACCTCATACAGTTCTACAACTCCACAATAGAAATTGCGGATGACTCATACACGGCCAAGGAAATCACCTTCGCAGAAGCAAAACCTCCACTATTCCAATTAATGGCAAAAGAGGGACCAGTTGAGGAAATATTGTCTTTGCAAATGTTGAATGAAATAAACATCAATAACACAAAAGAACTGATGTTAATCGGCAAACGAGAGAAGGAGGCTACAATAATCAACAGATCGCTCTCGGGAGTCATACTCATAATGGTAGTGGCACTCATCATATGGAAAGCAAACAAAATTGGCCACAAGAAGTCGATGAAAATAAACGAGGTACAATCCGCCGGTACAGTCAACGATGACATAGAGACAGGCCCCAGCAACACCCAGAAACGCTTTTACATTGCGACTGAGGACGTCCGCATTTAAAGGGGGAGGAGTTAACAATATAATTGATAACAACAAAAACTCCTATAAGCCTTATCACCAACAGGTGCGCTGAGTGCGCAGAAACACCGCCGTGGGAACCCGCTAATTGAGCGACAACCTGGGAACCAAAAATTGCAACATAACACCAAGAATGCAGTGCATAACAACAGCGGCAGACCGGCAGCATTAACAGCAGCAGCGACGGCAGCGAGGCCGGCTTTTGGTTATTTAAGTAGGGAATAGAATTGTTTTAAGTTCAGTAAAAATTTGACAACCAATTAATAAACACCGAAATCAAAAACACTTTGTGTTTCTTTTACTCAAAGTTTCACGCAATCGCGTAAGTTATAGCAAGTAATTTCTATGATTCTCTCAGTTTTACAGTGTTTCTTGAATAAAATGGAGCTTACAAAAAAAAAATAATAATAGTAATAAAAAAAAAAATCCTAACGTTATCTTCGGGGTGCCGAAGATTGCAGACTCTTTTCGCAGTTGTTTCTGCCATAAATCACATGAACGGTGTTGGTCAGTTAATAGGGCCGATTTCGATTTGTATGAGAGCTATATGATATAGTAGTCCGATTAGCACAAACGCGTATAATTATATAAAAAACGTGTTGGCCAAGTTTTGAAAAGATCAGTCAATAAATGTGCGAGTTATTCCCTAAACCGATTTAGTTTCGTATGGCAGCTATATGATATAGTAGTCCGATCCTTACGAAATTTAATATCTATATTAATTGCTATAAAAAACATATGCGTGCTAAATTTGAATAGAATCGGATAATAAATGTAGAAGTTATTGCCTAAACCGATTTAGGTTCGTATGACAGCTATATGATATAGTGGCCCGATCCGACCGATTCAAATTAGTGTACTAGCTAGGTAAAAAAGAAGGCTAAATACCAAGTTTCAGCAAAATAGCTTTTAAGACGACGGAGTTAATCGCATAGAAACAGACGGACAGACGAACAGATGGAGATGGCTATATCGACTCCTCTAATGATTCTAAGTATTCTAGATATAACTTTTGTGGGTCTACGATGTTTGGTTCTGTGCGTTACAAACATTAGAGTAAAATGAATATACTGTTTTTTTCTGCGAAAAGAGTATAACAAGACCATGAAATTGTTTTTGGTTTTGAATACTACATTTTACATAATTTAAAACTAAAATGTGGATTTTCTACAAGTACAAAATTTAAACCAATCGTCTGGCTTCAACAAAATAATAAAAATTTTATTGGATTCGAGAAGGAGGATTGGATACAATTACTCACCTTCAAGGAATATATTCAGCTCAGACTAGATCAATTTGAGTTTTTAATGCCTGACAGTATTTATGAACAACCCATGCTTGACTAAATAAAATGTAGTTTTAAATATCGTAAAATTGATAAACAGTGTGTTGTGATATTAAATCAGTACGGTAACAAAATTGAAATGGATTGTGATGTTTGGCGATTGTTTATAAGATTAGGGATTTTTATTACTTCTTTTTTATGTTGGAACACAATTCTACACAAGCAAATTTCATACACATATTATAATTTCATTATTCCTAAGTGTTTCGAGCTAAAAATCTCCCAATGTTATCTTCGGGGTGCCGAAGATTACAGACTCTTTTCGCAGTTGTTTCTGCCATAAATCACATGAACGGTGTTGGTCAGTTAATAGGGCCGATTTCGATTTGTATGAGAGCTATATGATATAGTAGTCCGATTTTAATAAAATTTAGCACAAACGCGTATAATTATATAAAAAACGTGTTGGCCAAGTTTTGAAAAGATCAGTCAATAAATGTGCGAGTTATTCCCTAAACCGATTTAGGTTCGTATAACAGCTATAAGATATAGTGATCCGATCCGACCGATTCAAACTGGTGTGTTACCTAGGTAAAAAAGAAGGCTAAATACCAAGTTTCAGCAAAATAGCTTTTAAGGCGACGGAGTAAATCGCATAGAAACAGACGGACAGACTGACAGACGGACATGGCTATATCGATTCCTCTAGGGATTCTAAGTATTCTAGATGTAACTATTGTGGGCCTACGATGCTTGGTTCTGTGCGTTACAACCATCAGAGCAAAATGAATAGACTCCTTTTTCTTCGAAAAGAGTATAAAAATCCCAACGTTATCTTCGAGGTGCCGAAGATTACAGACTCTTTTCGCAGGTGTTCCTGCCGTAAATAACATGAACGGTGTTGATCAGTTAATAGGGCCGATTTCGATTTGTATGACAGCTATATGATATAGTCGTCCGATTTTAATAAAATTCAGCACAAACGCGTATAATTATGTAAAAAACGTGATTGCCGAGTTTTAAAGAGATCAGTCAATAAATGTGCGAGTTATTCCCTAAACCGATTTAGGTTCGTATGGCAGCTATATGATAAAGTAGTCCGATCCGACGGACAGACGAACAGACGGACATGGCTATATCGACTCCTCTAATGATTCTAAGTATTCTAGATGTAACTTTTGTGGGTCTACCATGTTTGGTTCTGTGCGTTACAAGCATCAGAGCAAAATGAATATACTCTTTTTTCTGCGAAAAGAGTATAATGAAGCGGAGTCAAGCAAGGTTTCATATACCAAGCTTCTTTATTGTAATTATTGTGGCAGCGATACACATACTGAGAATAATTGTGCTAAGAAACAAGATCAGGAGAAATGCTCTCAAAAATTATGCTTTTAATGATTGAATGATACTTTATCATAAAATTATTATTCCAAAATCAATATGTAAATAAAAATCTTTTAAATCAATTTAATAAATATTTGAGTTTGTTATTTATTTATATATAAGTGTAAAATATCAATGCCCCCAAGCTAGAGTGTTAATCCCATTTTCTTCTATAAATCCCTTATCATCTTTATAATTTAAACTAACCTTATTAACTATTTCATTTTATTTTATTATATTGTAAAAATTATTCGAGGATGACAGGATAAAGGAATCTGTATCCACATAAATTATTTTAGGCGAGGGTTGCTGCTTGCATAGGAAATTATAATAGAAGTCGAACATTAAAGTTTTAGACAGTTCTAGAACTGAAACTCCAATATAAATTGGCTTATCATAAAAGATTTCCGATTTATTAAGTTCAATTGCAGATAAGTCATTTTCAAAAAGTTCAACACTATGGAAATTTGGCTTAGCCACTAACTGTCTAAAACCTTGGGAGTTACGTGTAGAGTCGTACCTTTGCACCAGTCTCACATCTCGCCTCTTCTCTACATTTTCCATGGTTTTTCCATAAACAGCATTATTCATTAATTTAAAAAATTTTTTTCCAAATCATTATTCACATTTTTTAAGCAATTTGTATTTAAAATAATATATGGTTTTAAACAAAATTCCTGTTTGAAAGTTTAAACTCGGTGAACTTTTTTTAAAATCAACCCCTGTTGAATTGCTAATTGCAATTGTTTTAAATGAATAATATATATTTTTTTATTTTCCAAGTCTGCTCAAAAATTTAAAATCGGAAATTGGAAGGTTCTGACTCATAGCCCAACCATAAAGGTTGTTTGCATCAATGTATGATAGAAAAACATTTTCTTGTGTCGAGTCATAATTTGTTAAATACTCATTGTTCGCTTTGGCTAGTCCTTGAGTGCATTGAACTAACCCGCCTCGAATACCAACTTTTAAAAAATTGTAAATATCAGGATCGCTAGGGAGTTCTAATTTTACTTTAGTGAACTTAAGGATTGCGTCCCATGATAATGAAGGAGCTGTTACATAATTTATTGAATCTAATGAATAAATTGTCAAACAAATATGCCTGAACTTCTCAAATACGTCAGCTAAAATTAGCACATCAGCCCTTAAATACAAAAGAAGGTAGTCGCGCAAGGTCTCGCACTCAAAGACACTCCAAACTGTTTGAGCAAAATTGAAATCTTGCACACTGCATTCCTCTTCTGTTAATGAGTTATAAAAATACTCAATAGGAGGCAGTGTGCGCTCATTTAATTTTTCTAAGGAATCTAAATAATCTTAAGGGAAAACTCCCTTCTTACACATTAAGTCAAACTTATCATTTCTATAAATACGACCAAGCAACTTAAACTGGTCCTTATTTAAATAACTAGCTAACTTTTCTAAACTTGATTTTAAAAATCTATTAGAATCTATGAAAACTATATTAAACTTAGATCTATGATTTTCAATAATTGTTTTCGTTAGAGTTATATAGTGACATAATCACAATCATGTCTTATATTTTTTATCCTAATATTTTTTTTCATTGTACCATTGACCATTGATCGCTTGAACATACTGGAACATACCAAAGGCATTGCTTCTCAGCGACATTTGATCGCTTCAACATACTTGAACAAACCAAAGGCATTGCTCCTCAGCGACACTTGACCACTTTAATGTAAACAAACCAAAGGCTTTGCTTCTCAGCGACATTTGGCCACTTTAATGTAAACAGATCAAAGGCAGCTGCACTTAGCCGATATTGTAAGCAATAGCGGGTACGCTAATACACTTATTTTTTATGATCAAATTTCTTTTGAACTGAGAGCTGTTCTTAATTATTGAGCAATACCCTCTTTTATATTTTGTACCACTGAGGCTACTCAGCATCAGTTTTAAAACATAAGTTTTAGTCTTAAACCCCACACCAAATAGAATAGACATCCCTTTTTTAAAAGAAACAAGAATTATTAAACATTTATAAAATAAATAAAATTGTCTTTTTTATTTCGGGCTGACTCACAAAAAATACTCCTGATAATTTGAGGAGCTGAAAATTTATTAATAAAGTAAAATATCATTAAATTTAAGTGGCGCAGTAATACGAATCTATTGCGGAAAGAAAACTAAAAATAAGTTTTGAAAAAGATAAAAATCAGTTTTGATCGGGCAGTTAAAAGCGGAAACTTTATAAAAAAAAAAAAAACGTGAGACAAAACAAAAGTGAGAAAACTAAAAATCAGAGATTAACAATTCTCGTCACTTTTCAAAATGACTGAACAAACACTTAACCCACCAGTGCCAAAGGAGATGGTTGTGTTGTCCGATACACACTTGTCCCAATTACTGGCACAATTGAGGGAGTTACCAAGATTTGAAGAAGAGTAGCATACTTTGGAGCCTTTCATCAGAAGAGTTGACTTCATGTTGCAGCTGTACCCGACAGATGACCTCAGACAGAAGAACATCATCTACTCTGCAATCGAGCTACAGTTAGGAGTTCGAGTCCGCCAGGTTACCAGGAGGAACATAATTGGAAACTGGGAAGCTTTGAGGTATACACTCATCGAGAAGTTTATCAACCACGTCCCATACGAGGAGCTAATACGAAGAGTCTACAACACAAATTTTCAAGGAGGTCTACGTAAGTTTTGTGACGAAATAGAATATAGAAGTAATATTGTTCTTGATAAGTTGTCGCTTGATTATTTGAGAATAAGAAGGCTTCTTATAAAATGTCTCTATTGAATACAATTAAGAAAGTCATATAAAAAATGATAGATAATTTAATCAAAGTATCTCAAGAAGAAGGATTGTACTATTATGAGGATACCCCTGATAAAAATAAAAGAAGTGACAATAATAATGGTAAAAAATATAAAAACCGAAATTATAATTCAGGCTATCAGAGTTACGGAACTGGTTCGGGTTATCAAGGTCAAAAGAGTTACTCAAATCAGAACTATCAAAATAAAAATAGCCAGCCACAAAATTATAATCAGAATAATGCTCAGTCCCAACAACGGTTGAGGCAGGAATTTGCAGATGGTAGAAAGCAGGATGAACAAAAGTTTAAATACAATAATCAGCAAAATAATCAATCTACCCATCAACCCGCTAAGAAAAGAACTAGGGAAGGTACTGCACAAAAAAAAAATCGAAGTAGATGAATATTTTTGTTGAATGTAAACTATCAATGCAACCCTGTATTCGCTCATTTAGTTCTAAGTTTGAAAATGTTCATTGTGTCAGTCGCTTAAGTAGGCGCGTCTCGGCAACACGTACATATGTCATTATATAAAATAAAACGTATCTGTATAAATGTGTCGTTTCAATTTATGACCCCGTGCTTTTTTCCTCAAATAAGCTCCATCAGGTTATGGGCCCAGACACAAAGAGCGCCTGATCGGGAGTCGCTATAGTGACTATATAAAGCCAGTTTAGACAAGGCTGGATAGGCAAAGACAAGACAGTAAGAGCCAGTTAAGCAGTGAAAGTGATCAAAGACAAAATGAATTCATTATATTCGATAGAAAAGTTAAGTGAAGATAACTTTGACACATGGAGTGTCTACATGCGCAGTGTGCTTATACATGCGGGATTGTGGAAAGTTATTAATGAATTAAAGCCAGATCCGGAAACCAGCGGTTGGTCAGAGAACAATGAGAAGGCGTTAGCATCGATAGCATTGAGTACCACAGCCTCTCAATTGTGCTATAAGGAGGGTGATGCTGTTGGAGGTCATATAAAAAGATTTTGCTCAATCGTAGAAAAACTGGCTGAGGTGAGCATAAAACTGGATGATGAGCAAGCAGTTATGATTTTGATGGCGAGTTCGCCAAAAAGTTATGATAATTTCGTCATTGCCATCGAAACAAGAGATAATTTGCCTACTCTGGAAATTCTAAAGATCAAGCTCTTGGAAGAGAGCCAGCGTCAAGGCCAACAGTCGAATTCCAGCGAACAACAAGCATTTCAGGCAAATTCGAGATCAACTCCTATTAGAAAGAAGGAGAAAAAAGATGTGTGTTTTAGTTGCGGGAAAAGCGGCCACTACAAGAGGGAATGCAAGAGTAAAACCAAAAGGCGACAACAACAACACCGATCGTTTACCGTTATCGCCGGCGCCGACGCTCATGCTAATACCGAGAAGTCGAGTTGGTGTCTCGACAGTGGCGCGACAACGCACATGTGTTGTGTGCGGGGTTTGTTTTCGAGCTATGTAGAACACGAAGAAGACATCGTTTTGGCAGACAACAACGCAATAAAGGCTGTTGGCAGGGGCGACGTTGTGCTGCAAACAGAATTCTGCAAATTAAAATTCAGAAATGTTCTGCATGTTCCTGGTATGAAAAACAATTTCATATCGGCTAGCCGTGCAGTTGAAGGTGGCTGCAAAATATTATTCGACGAAAATTTAGCTATGATTCGTCAGAAAGGAGAACCAATATTGAAGGCTAAGAAATTGAACAAGCTATTTGTGTTTGAAAGCAGAACCAGCGGGAGCAAATGTTGCTCAGAAGTAGAGAGCTCACAGTTATGGCATAACAGGTATGGTCATCTAAACTACGGCAGCTTAATGGATCTTTCAAAGACCGGGATGATAATTGGAATAGAGAATGTGGATTTCTCGAAGAAGCTGCAGTGCCGTAGATGTATGAAGAGTAAAATACATACGCAACCATTTCCAGCATCGGAAAGCAGAGCCAAACAGCTTCTGGAAATCATTCACACAGACGTGTGTGGGCCGATGAATCCTAGGTCGCTCGGCTGATCAAGTACAAGAAGTTTGACGAGTTCTTGAAGCAGCACGGTATTGTTCGTCAGCTGACTGTTCCATACAGTCCTCAACAAAATGGACTAGCAGAGCGGGCCAATAGGACATTGGTTGAGATGGCACGAAGCATGTTGACACATAGCGATATGCCGCAATACTTATGGTATGAGGCAGTGCAGGCAGCGTGCTATTTGAGAAACAGATCACCAACTTCTGCATTGGGCAAAAAGACTCCGTTTGAAGCATGGACGGGCAGAAAACCCGATGTACGAAATCTGCGAGTTTTTGGGTCGTTTGCGATCGCATTGGATAAGACGATGAAGCACAAATTTGAAGCCAAGGGTAAGGAATACCAACTGGTGGGCTATTCTCTGGAATCGAAAGCCTACAGGCTCTATGACAAGGAAAAAAGGCAAGTTGTCGAAAAACGTGATGTTTTGTTCGAAGAACCTATGTTGGGGACGGATAGCCCAATTGTTATTAGATTGCAAAAGTCGGAAAGCTCACCGACGAAACTGGCCAACTAGTGAGCTCAATTCTAAATCTCTGAGTGGCGGCAAGGAGGCGGAAGATGACAACATAGACGACGTCAGCGACGACTATATTAGCGCAGAAGAGCTGAGTGATGCGAATGAATACTTCCCAAACACAGAAGAAGAGTGCCCAGAGTTGCAGAAGAGTACTAGATTTCGACCAGGCAGGCCCAGACTGGAACGAACGGGAAAGCCAGGGCGTCCAAAGAAAATCTACAATATGTTGAATGCTGTAAGATCAAAGGAAATGCATGTCCCACAGACCTACCACGAGGCTACTACCAGTCCACAGGCAGCATATTGGCGAGCAGCCATGAAATCTGAATATGATGCGTTAATGGCCAACAGTACATGGTCACCGACAGAGCTACCGCAAGGTCAAGATGCGATTGGTTGTCGATGGGTGTACACAATAAAAAGGAATGACTGTGGCGAGATTGAACGCTACAAGGCTCGGCGAGTCGCAAAAGGATGCTCCCAGAAGTACGGTGTTAACTACAAGGAGACGATTTCTCCAGTGTGTCGATATGAAACTATAAGATTAGTTCTGGCTTTGGCTGTGGAGCTCAAGCTACACTTGCATCAGATGGATGTTTGCACCGCGTACTTGAACAGCGAATTAAGCGATGTAGTCTACATGAAACAGCCAGATGGATATGAAGACTTCAGTTCTGGACATAAATACTTGAGGCTAAATAAGGCGATATATGGTTTGAAACAAGCAGGAAGGGAATGGCATTCGAAGTTGAATGAAGCTTTATGTGATATTGGATTCTCAGCATCACAATGTCAACCATGTCTATACCAAGCAGACATAAAAGGTAACCTTTGCTTAATAATAATATATGTCGATGATCTACTTATAGCGTGCCAAGATGAGTCAGAACTTTTGCGAGTCAAGTCAAGGATCGCAATGAAGTTCGAATGTGTCGACAAGGGACAATTACGTATGTTCTTGGGCATGCAGTTTGAGCGAGATGGCAATGTGGGCAGTATACGCATGAACCAGGCCCTGTACATCAAGGACATGCTGAAACGGCATGCTATGCAGCAATGCAGAGTCACCACAACACCGTTAGTTGCGGGTTTCCAGGTTGCATGTCGACAAGAAGGTTGATCCGTAGAATTGGAGAGCTGATGTGGTTAGCATTGACGTCACGACCGGATATATACCATTCCGTGGTAAAACTGGCACAGAGGAATGCAAATCCTCACAAGGAGCATTTTGGGACAGTTAAGCACATCATGCGGTACCTTGCAGGAACGATCGAGAAGAGCTTATTCTACCAGGCGTGTGGCCGAGCACTGGATGGCTATGTAGACGCTGACTGGGGAGGAGACGAGTCCAATCGTCGATCGTATATAGGCTATATATTCTGTTTGGCAGGTGCGCCAATTTCGTGGAAATCTGAGAAGCAAGACTGCGTAGCGCTCAGTAGTACTGAGGCTGAATATTTGGCATTGTCTTCAGCCATTAGGGAGGCAATATATTTGAGACGAATTTTGATCGAGATCGGTTGCGGGGAACCAGACACACCAACCACAATATATGACGATAACCAGAGTGCGATAAGCTTGGCAAAGAATCCAGTATACCATGGCAGATCAAAACACATAGACATAAAGTATCACTTTGTTCGTGAGGTTGTTCAAAATGGCGATGTTGAAATAAGATATGTCTCGACTAACGACATGATAGCGGATTTATTAACAAAGAATTTATCAAAACAAAAACATTTTCATTTTATGAAGTTAATGAATTTGATTTAAATATATACAGAGTAACATTGAGGAAGGGTGTTGAATGCAAACTATTAATGCAACCCTGTATTCGCTCATTTAGTTCTAAGTTTGAAAATGTTCATTGTGTCAGTCGCTTAAGTAGGCGCGTCTCGGCAACACGTACATATGTCATTATAAAAAATAAAACATAATTCGGTATCTGTATAAATGTGTCATTTCAATTTATGACCCTGTGCGTTTTTCCACAAATAAGCTCCATCAATTTTCATTAACAGGCCTCTCCGGAGAACACGTTAGGATAATATTGAACAACAAAATATACAAAGTAGCTATTGACAACGGCTCAACTATCAACATTATGACTAAGAACTTTTTTAATGGTACATTTATAGAAAAAGAAACAACAGTAAAAACAATACAAGGTACAAATAATTTAGTGAGATGTATAAATTTATTATCAAGCAAATTGTGCCCAACAGGACAAGAATTTTATATCCACCCTTTTTCAAAAAAGTACGATATACTGTTTGGAAAAAATTATCTTAAAGCAGCAAAGGCAAAAATTGATAATGAAAACAACACACTAACGTTACAGGATAAGGTGATTCCTTTTGTTTATAACGATCAAGAATTTGGACAAGATTGAAATTACATTCCATTGCCTGGAATAAGAGACGACGAATTTAATTTTGCACTAGAAATTAACTTTGCGGGAGATTCTGGAGAATACAGAATTGATCATTTAAATGAAGAAGAAAAAAGAGAATTATTAAAAGTTTTAAAACAATTTGAGAATATCAAATACCAAGAAGTTGACAATTTGACTTTCACAGGTACGATTACCCACAAAATTAATACAAAACATGAAGAACCAATTTACAAACGTTCTTATAAATATGCTCAAATACATGAGGAGGAAGTAAATAAACAAATGCAAGAAATGATGAGACAGGGAATAATAAGAAAATCAAATTCTCCATTCTGTTCACCCATAATTGTGGTCCCAAAGAAAATGGACGCATCAGGTGTGAAAAAGTTTTGAATAGCTATAGACTACAGAGGATTAAATGAAGTCACAATTGATGACAAATTTCCGATACCCAATATGGATGAAATACTAGACAAGTTAGGCAGATGCCAATATTTTACAACAATTGATTTAGCAAAAGGATTCCATCCCGCTTCAATTTCAAAAACAGCCTTTTCAACCAAACACGGACATTTTGAGTTTACCAGAATGCCTTTCGGGCTTAAAAATGCTCCAGCAATATTTCAACGTTGCATGAATAATCTGTTGGAAGATATAATCAACAAACATTGTCTTTGTCGGGAGCAGATCAAATTATCAACAAACAACATAAATAACGTTCAAAACTAATACCTATCTAAAAAATATTCAAATTCAAATGTAACGTAAATTCTCCCGCCAATTGTTCTTATTTGCTCATTGTTGCTTATTATCACTAAATCTGTTTTATGCTAATATTCACTCTGTAAACTTTTTATGTACACGCATGTAAACACATTCTTTTTAAGTTAGTCTTCGCTAAGCTTTCGTTCGAATTAATCGCTAGCCGCTGTCGCGCAGCTATATATTGTACATACATATCGTCACAATAATTTATTATAAACAATTAAAATATTGAAAACTCTAAGTGAAATCCAAAACAACAAGCTCTGTCCTCTTAATTTAGTGTTTGGTTTTTTATAAAAGAACAATTTCGCGTCACACCCTTCGCAACTAGAACTAGGTGGCATAAATCAATGCCCTCCTCAAAACATTTGGTGACCCCGACGTGATTGTGAAAGTGTTGTATAAAATAACTAAACTAAATACAATTTAACCATTTAATTTGCAATTCGGCAAAATTAAAACAAACATATTTGCACAGTTACCTTTCATAAGTCGGTGAAAAGGTCGACGAACAGATGCAAATTTAACCGCGCTTTCTTATATATAAAGGCTGATTTGTTGTTGTTTTGGTTTTTAAATACATAAGACATTTTAGCGGTCATTGAACGGTTACGGTTCTTTCGGATTTCTAATTTCGGTACTTGAGTACAGTTGAAAACGCAACTCGCGGTGACTGTGATAGTGAATTTTAAATACTCTTTAAATAGAAATAAAAAATCATTATGGCTGAAAATGGTTCCCCTATCGTGCGACCCGCGTCGGATTTGAGTGATATGGATTTTCACAAAGCAAAAGTTGATTCCATAAATCGCTAACTAGTTGCTTTAAATACATTTCTTGGTACAGACGGGGTGGCCAATTTTGATGAAGCCGACTTCGAAGTGCGTCTTGAACTTATAGAGCAAATGAACGCCAATTTTGATACAGCACAAACAGTTGTCGAAAAATTAAATTTGCTTGAATTGGCTAGTGACACTCGGTCTAATTTTGCTCATTTGTATTGTGATGCTAAATCAAAAATTTCTCGTGAACTTTCAAAGCTACGTAGAGTGTCGGTTATTAACTCTACAGCTATATCGAACTTCAATATGGACCAAAATTCATCTAAAGGTTCATCACGCGTTTCTCGACTACCAGAGCTGAAACTACCGCGGTTCAGTGGCGCCTATATTGACTGGCCCGATTTTTTCGGCATGTTCAATACTGTTGTTGGTGACAATGATGGGATAAGTAAACTTGAGAAGTTCCAGCACCTCCGCTCTTCTCTGGATGGCGCAGCGTTGGATACAATTCCTTCCCTGGAACTAACTGAGTTGAATTACGATAAGGCTATCGATCTATTAGTATCCCGATTTGATAATAAGCTTTTACATTTTCAAGCACACATACGGTCCCTTTTCAAGCTTTCAGGTGTGGAGAAGGGTTCGAACAGTTTACGGTATTTAAGCGATCAGATGAATTCGCATCTGCGCGCTTTGAAATCTATGGGATCCACTCAAGAGATTGCAGATGGCATGCTGATTCACCTGGTAACATCAAAATTGGATCCATACACACAGGAAAAATGGGAAGAAGGACTACAAACAAACAAGCTATTAAGCTGGACGGATATGGCTACATTCTTGGAAAAAAGATGCAGGATGATGGAGAATATTGAGAATGCTATGGTAATCCAGACACCTAGCAAACAGGTGGGAAAACCTCAAACTAATAAAATCATGCGTAACACACTCATAACTTCATCTAACACTTCATTATGCATGTTATGTGAATCCAAAGATCACCTCATTTCCAAATGTACACAATTCCTTCACCTCAGTCCGACTTTGCGTTACAAAGAAGCTAAACGGCTGCACCTTTGTCTTAATTGCCTGCGCAAAGGCCATAGCCTGCAGCAATGTAAAGCAGGAACCTGCAAGTATTGCCATTCAAAGCACAACTCGTTGCTGCATATTGAATCGAATCCGACTGCCTCGACATCACATTCACTCATTCTCATAAACTCGCCAAACCCAATTGCATTAATTTCATCGTCCCCTCCATCATCCACACCTAAAGCTCCAGAAAAAGAAAGGACTGATTATGTTTTGCTTGCTACCGCCATTGTATATGTAAAAAATCGCGTTGGTACACTGATCCCATGTAGAGCCCTACTGGACTCATGTTCGCAGCTGAATATCGTAACCTCTCGCTTCGTCAACCAACTTCAGCTCGCAACTCGACATTTCAACAGTTCTGTCTCAGGGGTCTGTGAATCTTCCGTAGCGTCCGAAAGGGCTGTTGATCTTGTTATTCATTCTCGGGATAACAAGTACAGCACATCACTATCTGCCAGTATAATGCCAACAATCACTGATTACCAGCCGCACTTCGATTTAAATTCTTCAGATTGGAACATACCAAAGAATTTATGCCTAGCTGACCCATTATTCTATAAGAGCCAACGAATTGACCTGCTTATTGGAGCTGGTCTATTTTATGAACTTCATTGCGTTGGAAATATTCAGTTGGCCAAACATTTGCCTACTCTACAAAAAACCAGACTTGGCTGGATTGCTTGTGGAGCCATTTCAGTTTCGCGTGCCAAAAATTCTGTCTTGGCTATTTCGTCATCCAAACTTGGAATCCAGCACGAAACCGATTCGATACTAGACTTGGTAAAACGGTTTTGGGAAATCGACAGCGATTGTGGATCTTCAGCTGTTCCCACCGATGAAGAAGCCCTTTGTGAGCAGCTTTTCTTAAAATCGTTTTCACGCCTTGCTTGTGGGCAATATTCTGTTCGATTACCTGCAAAATCTAATTTCGACAAGCTTGGAGACTCATACAGCCTTGCTCTTAGACGTTTCAAATCATTGGAATCCAAGCTAGCAAAAAACACAATTTTGAAGTCCCAATACATGGCATTTATTAAGGAATACATTGACTTAAAGCACATGTCACTTTCCTCTCGGCAGTCATCAGTTCCCCAGTTCTACTTGCCTCATCATTGCGTTCAGAAGCTAAGCAGCACAACCACCAAATTGCGAGTCGTGTTCGATGGTTCAGCAAAATCAACTTCTGGCTACTCCTTGAATGACCTGCTTTTTTCAGGGCCCACGATTGAGCCCAAAATTTTTAACACCTTGCTTCGCTTCAGATTCATCAAGGTAGCATTGTGTGGAGACATCTGTAAGATGTATCGATGTGTGAGGGTCACGCACCCTGACCAATACCTTCAATGTATACTATGGCGAGACAACCCTAATGAGGCAATCAAGGTTTATACTCTCGATACCGTCACATATGGAACGAAACCTGCTGCCTTCTTAGCAATTCGTGCTATGCACCAACTTTCGTACGACGAGGAATCTGAATTTCCATTGGCAGCAAAAATAATTCGAAGAGACTTCTACGTCGACGATCTAATTTCAGGAGGAGACTCAATTGAAGAGGTATCGGAAATTCGTCAACAAGTCAAGGCCTTGCTGAGAAGAGGACACTTTCCAATTCGAAAATGGTGTTCCAATGAGCTTGCAGCTTGATGGAGAACCACAGGAGGATCGTGAGAAAACAATGAGTTTTCACGATGGCACTGATGTTCTGAAAACCTTAGGTCTTCTTTGGGACACCAACTGGGATAATCTCCTCTTCAGCTTTTCCGAAACTATTCAGCAAAAACCTGCTACAAAACGATCCATCTTGTCGACAGTTGCCAAATTCTATGATCCCCTCGGACTAATTGCACCCATTATAACCAGACTGAAAATATTTCTCCAAATCTTATGGAAAGAAAAATGTGACTGGGATGAATCTCTGCCGCAATCGCTGCACTCCTTATGGTTGGAGCACATAAAACAAATATCTTCAGTCAGTCATCTCAAATTCCCAAGGTTCGTTATGCAGCCAAATTCCTTGTTGGAAATCCATGCCTTCTGTGATGCAAGTCTTTCTGCGTATGGCGCCTGCGTTTACGTGCGATCCGAATCGTATGGAATATGCTCGACACATTTGCTTTGTTCCAAATCTAGAGTCTCGCCTTTAAAAACTCTAACGATACCCAAACTGGAATTATGCGCAGCATTGCTTTTATCAGAACTTGTTTCTAACATCGCTAAAAATATTTCCTATCCTTGTTCCTTTCACTGCTGGTCTGACTCGACAATCGCACTTGCCTGGATACGTCAAGCGCCATCAGACTTCAACATATTTGTATCAAATAGAATCGCGCAAATTCAGGAACGGACGAATGGAATGTCATGGCGATATGTTCCCTCTGAACTAAATCCTGCTGATATCCTTTCTCGTGGATGCTCACCATCTGATCTATTGAAATCGGATTTATGGAGTAACGGACCTTCTTTCTTGCAGAAAGGCTCAGCAGATTGGCCTATTAATCTTGTCCCTGAATTAAATTTGCCTGAGCGGCGTAGGAGTGCCTTAATACTTACATATCCAGCAGGTGACATATCTTATAGCTGCAAGTACCAGAACTCCTTCGGCAAACTTCAACGAGTTTTTGGTTATATACACCGATTCCTGCTAAAATGCAAAAAAGAGTCTCAGCTTAAAGGTCCACTTACAGTTGAGGACATAAAAGGAGGAACTCATATGATTTTGAAAAGTATTCAGCGACAACACTTCCCTGAAGAATACAAGGCCTTAAAGTTTAAAAAGCAACTATGTCCTAAAAGCAAAATCGCATCCCTACAACCAATATTTGACAGTGATGGCTTAATTCGCGTTGGCGGACGGCTTCAAAATTCTCAATTGAATTACGATGCAAGGCACCCTATTATACTGCCTAATGGTCATCCAATCACCAGCGCGATAATAATTCATTTTCATAAAAAATTCCTACAAGCCTTCTTGCCGCCTTGCGTCAGAAATTTTGGCCAATGGGAGGGAGAAAGTTCGTCTCTTCAGTCATTGGCAAATGCATTCGATGCTTTCGCTTGAAGCCGAAAATTGTGGAACACATTATGGCACCACTTCCTGCAGATCGTGTTAAGCTAACCCGGCCCTTCTTTGTAAGTGGAGTGGATTTTTGCGGCTCATTCTATTATAAATCGGAGGTCCGAAACCGAGCACCTATAAAAAGCTACATTGCAATCTTAATTTGCTTTGCTACGAAAGCAGTTCATCTAGAGGTTGTCGAGGATTTGTCCACGACTTCTTTCATCGCGGCGTTTAGGAGATTTATCAGCACCAGAGGCAAGCCAAACACCGTATGGTCCGTATGGTTCTTGAGCGACCCTGGAAACAAGCAGTTAGCATAATCACTTCTAGATCTGGGTGTAAATTGGCAATTTATACCACCACGCTCCCCGCACTTTGGTGGCCTTTGGGAGGCTGCTGTCAAATCTGCGAAATATCATTTTTATCGCGTCGCTGGAAGTTACAATTTAACATTTTTAGAGCTCAGAACCCTTGTCTCTGAGATTAGCGCTATATTAAATTCTCGTCCACTTTGCCCCATTACAGAGAACCCTGATGACTTCGAGGTGTTAACACCAGGCCACTTCCTCATAGGGTCCTCTTTTGAAGCCATAAGCGAACCAGATGTCACTCACCTGGACTTGAATCGATTGAGCCGCTGGCAGCGAGTTTGCCAAATGAAGCAAACTTTTTGGCAAAAATGGAGCACGAGCTATCTGACGCTGCTTCAAGAGCGAGGAAAATGGCGTTCTTCGAAGCAGAACTTGCAACCTAACACTGTTGTTGTGATTAAGGATGACAACTTGCCCCCTCTTATGTGGAAACTAGACCGCATCGAGAGTACGATCAGCGGACAAGACGGCGTTGTTCGAGTTGCCAACATTCGCACAGCCACTGGTGTGATCAGACGAGCCTGCAGTAAGATTGCTGTTCTGCCCCTTGAGACCACATCAGCTGTCAGCCTGCCTCTTCCAGCGGGGGGAGTATGTCGGGAGCAGATCAAATTATCAACAAACAACATAAATAACGTTCAAAACTAATACCTATCTAAAAAAATATTCAAATTCAAATGTAACGTAAATTCTCCCGCCAATTGTTCTTATTTGCTCATTGTTGCTTATTATCACTAAATCTGTTTTATGCTAATATTCACTCTGTAAACTTTTTATGTACACGCATGTAAACGCATTCTTTTTAAGTTAGTCTTTGCTAAGCTTTCGTTCGAATTAATCGCTAGCCGCTGTCGCGCAGCTATATATTGTACATACATATCGTCACAATAATTTATTATAAAGAATTAAAATATTGAAAACTCTAAGTGAAATCCAAAACAACAAACTCTGTCCTCTTAATTTAGTGGTTGGTTTTTTATAAAAGAACAATTTCGCGTCACACCCTTCGCAACTAGAACTAGGTGACATAGATCAATGCCCTCCTCAAAACAGTCTTCTTTATTTGGACGACATAATAATTTATTCAGTCTCACTAGAAGAACACCTAAGTTCAATTAGAAGAGTTTTTGAAAGATTAAGACAGGCAAATCTTAAACTCCAGTTTGACAAATGTGATTTTATGCGAAGAGAAACGGTATTTTTATGTCACATAATCTGTGAAAATGGTATCCAACACAATCCGGATAAGATTCAGGCAATTTTAAATTATCCAATACCCAGAAATGCAAAGGAAATTAAATCTTTTCTTGGACTATGTTGATTTTATCGAAAGTTCATCCCAGCTTTTGCCAAAATAGCAAAACCTATGAATAAATATTTACGTAAAGATGAAAAAAACAAAAACGATCCAGAATACATTCACGCTTTTGAGCACATGAAAACACTTTTAACCAACGATCCAATACTGGCTTATCCAGACTTTGATAAAATGTTTACACTAACAACAGACGCTAGCAACTTCGCGCTTGGTGCTGTATTATCCCAAGACAAAAACTCTAAACAATCATGAAATAAATTATTCACCCATTTTAAAAAAATTGCTTGCAATAATGTGGGCAACAAAATATTTTAGGACTTATTTATTCGGTCGAAAATTTGAAATAAACACTGATCACAGACCACTTGTTTGGTTACATAATTTAAAAGAACCAAATAGTAAACTGATAAGATGGAAAATAAAGTTAAATGAATATGACTATCAAATTATTTACATACCAGGCAAGGAAAATTATGTGGCAGATGCACTGTCTAGAATAAAGATTGAGGAGGAGTGCAAACACCACGAAGATGAAACTATGTGTACACAGCTCAGTAGCAAGGAAGATTCTCAAGGACTTATAAAAATTTCAGAAAAACCATTAAACTTGGCAAAGCTACAGGTTAATTTGATTAAGGATGTCAAAGATGAATGTGAACAGAAGACACATTAGGCTCATAATTAAATACAACAAAATGACTATATAAAAGGCAAAGGAGATTTTAAAAGAATACTTTTTAGATAAACAAATTACAGTATACATGGAAAACGATGGAGATTTCTTGATTTTTCAAGAGGCACATAAAGGAATAAAAAACACAAAAACTACAACAGTGGTAAGAACTATGCAGATTCTGATAGATATCGAGTCATATGCAGCTTTTAAAGAATTGATTTTAGGGGAACATGAAAAAGTTCTAGAAAAAAGTATAAATTGTTTATAGAAACTCATTACTACCCAAACGCTTTGAAGCTTATTCAAGGCATAATAAACGAATGCGAGATTTGCAACGTAGCAAAACATGAGGATAGAGACACAAAATTGCCAATGAAGACCACACCAGAAGCAGATCACTGTAGGGAAAAATATGTAATTGATGTTTATGCAAAATTTATAGCAGTTGAACCTATGAAAGAAAAGATTGGCTAGAATGCAAAAAGGCATTAATAAAAATATTTGGCTATCTGGACAAACCCGAAACGATCAAATTTGACAAAGATGCAGCATTTAAGAGCAGCGCAATGAAGGATTTTATAACGTCACAAGGAATAAAATATGAAGTTACAACTAGTAAAACAGGAATAGCAGACATAGTGAGAGTTCATAAAACCATAAATGAAAAAATAAGAATCATAAATACGCTAAATAATTTAGAACAAAAATATACAAAAATGGAAAGTATTTTATACAATTATAATTTTGAAATAAAACATTCAACAACAGGAGAAAAACCGGCAAACATAATGCTTTACGCAGGTACTCCTCAATTTGATGTACAAAAGAAAAAGGAAAAAGAATTTGAAAACTTAATAAAGGAATAAATGACTATGAAATAGATACAAGATACCAGAAGGGACCAATTATAAAAGGAAAATTAGAAAACCCATTTAAGAAAACTAAGGTAGTTGAACAGATAAGTGAAAATCATTATAATGTAGGAGATAAGCGAAAAATAACTTTGAATAAATCATCGTTTAAGAAAAAGAAGAAAATTAACAAAAGCAAATATTCGCAGGAATCCTCGGAACAATAATGATGTTGATAATGATTTGTGGTGTCGTACAGGCCCAGGAATTGAGAATAACAACCATTGAACAGGAGAACGGATATCTAATGTTCACGGGCAAAAGCGTACAGAAGATTGGAAGGTTCGAGCATCATTCTTTTGTGGTTAACTTTACCGATATTTACACTAAGCATAAATATTATACTACCAAATTTAAAATTACTACAAATACACCGCATATAAATTATTTGATAAGAAAATTGAACAGGGAAATAAACGGCATAAAAATAATACATAAGCAGAAAAGAGGACTGTTTAACATAGCAGGCACATTTTATAAATATTTATTTGGAACCCTTGATAATAATGACAGAGAAGAAATTAATAATGAAATAAACATTTTAAAAACTCTAGTGATGCAGACTCATGAACTAAATGACATGATAGACATAATAATGGCAAATTTAAAAATTCGGAACGTTAAGCTCGGGCGCAGCCGAGTTTGAGATACCCTGTGCCTGTAGGGAGCGTAAATCAGTATTTCTGACAAAATAATAAAAATACCATCTGATTTCGAATAAAATTTTGCACAATTGATTGGTGTCCTAAAGCACGACTTATTCCCAAATTTAATAGAGATATCTTTAATACCAAAGAAATTACGACGTTAAAACCATTTCTGCACTTCCAAGAGGCCATACGGAAACTATATGTTATCAGATTAAAACATCGCTTTTTGGGTTATTACAAAAGAAACTATCATTTTTGGTTGCGATTCGTGCATAAAAACACCCGATTTCTGACAAAAAACAAAAAACAAAAAATCGGAGTTTTTGTCCGATTAGCCCTATGGGAGCTACATGATATAGCCATCTGATTTCAACAAAATTTTGTGCTATTAAAAACTTATACTAAAAACTGTCTTGTGCTTACTTTGGTTGCGATTGGTTAAAAAATAACCCGTTTTCTGAAAAAAAGCAAAGAAATCGGATTTTTTGACCTATGGAAGCTATATGATGTATTATAGATGTCCAATTTTATTAAAACTTTGCACAACGGCTGAGTATTTTAAAGTTCACATTGTTTCTTAATTTGAATAAAATATCTTTAAAGATAAAGAAATTATGACGTTAAAACGATTTTTGCACTTTCGAGCGGCCCTATTTGAGCTATATGATATAGTCGTCCGATCAGATCGAAACTTCACAACTTCTTATTGAGAACATACAAGAACTTCCAACTGCGAGCTTTCGTAATAATATGATAGCAAACAAAAACGTTATGGCCTATGAACTTTTTCCTTTTTTTGAGGTTGTTGTGGTTTTATACTTTTTATTCCGAACCTTAATCGGATATTAAAAAAATATAATAAACTTGATCTAACCTGCAGAACAAATGGTTATTAGCAACAAACCGGAACTTTCTAGGCCTTACCATCTCTGAGAACGAGGTGTTCATACAGACGGACAGACAAACAGTCAGACAGACAGACAGACAGACGGACATGGCTAGATCGATTTCTCTAGTCCCCCTGATCATACTTTAGGTAACTTTGGGGGGTCTCCGACGTCTCCTTCTCTATGTTACATACATTTCAAAAAAAAAAACTCATTACATGCCATTTTTTAAAATCTTTAATTTGCCTGTTATACCCCTTAAATTATAATAACGTAGAATTACAGTTCCCCCGAAATTCGTGCTGCCATCACGCACCAATTTAATGCAGTTTGCATATGTTGACAGGCCTACCAAAAAAAAATTTTTTTTCGATCGCAAAATATTTTTCTAATTTCAACTTTAAAAATAATATATAATTGTAATTATCTAATTATATTTTGAGAATACATAAAAGTTGTTTTTCTTACAAAAAAGTTTCATAGCAGGCAGCTTTCATAAGTGTGGCGGGCTGATATTACCAGACCAATTGCATATGCGAGCAAATTTGGCGGTAAGTAAATTCAACCAATGGGCCGTCACAAAAATGCGATTTCCTCTGAAACGTTAACGACGATTTTGATAAGATTTCAATATATAGTGGGGGAAATAGGGTCTTTCATATGGCATACCCTGCATATGCACACTAAATCGATTTCATAGCGAAAAGTCGATCGACGCTGGGTAAATGTTGTTGTACAACAAATTGTATGCAGTGCCAACTTTCGCCAGGAATTTGTAATGGTCGCATTGTCCGGCAAGTGAGGCAAAAATATAAAATAATATTAATAATAATAATATATCCCTATAGATAATAATAAAAATCATAATTAATATAAATTCCCTCCCAAAACTAAAGTTTCCCCAAATACAAAAAAATTAGAAAAAAAAAAAAACAACAAAAATGCAAGAGAAACAAAACAAAAGAACAAAAAAATCTACCGCTAGAGCGTTCGCGTAGTTGCGACTTTTCTCTTAACCTTTATTCGTTGAAGCGATCACTTTAGATAAGCAGCGCCGCTTCGGCTGCTTATCTACCGTTTCGCTGATCTACCGCAGATGACGCGTTGATTACGTCGGCCCACGCATTTTCGGCTGTGCCGAACATTTTTGCATGCGTGCAGTCGCGGTCATCGAACCAAGAAAAAGAAGTGTAAGCGGTGATTAGGGCAGTTAGTAAGCGGAGTTAGAGCGAGCCAGTCGCAGAGTTTTTTCTTTGGTTGTTGATACTCAGACTAATTCTTGGCTGGGTATTTTATAGAGTTAGAGATAATAAGTTGCAATTGCATTGAATTTTTTTTTTGGTTGTGTAGAATAGGTTAAAGAAAAAAAAAAAAAAACAAAAATTTTAAGTTTTTTTTTATCATGCTATGAAAGCAAGTACAATTATGCAGGGCTAAGTAGTCAATTTTTTTTTTTTGATGGCCTGGTAGGGTAACTTATGTAAAATAATGTAGGTTTGGGGATTTTCAAACATTTTATTTTTTTGCGCCGAAAATCCAATTGGTTGGGAGGGTACCGAGCGCAGATAGGGATCCAGCAACACCCGCGATCCCCTTAACATTCCTTCCAATTCTTCCAGAACCCAATATCCCGTTACATTTATTTTTCTTTTTTTTTTTTAATTCCCGTTGTCTCTTTATTGATTTCTCCTTTCATCGTTCTTTGTCCCTCTTTCGACCCCTTCAGGGTCCCTCAAAGGAACTCTTAATAAAATTTTGTAATTCTTTGGCCGCGTAGACTACACCCCAAACAAGCCCACCCCACCACGCCGAACTGAGCTAAAGGCACCCAGTAGAGTTCCGCCGTTTGGGTGTAGGATCGGTTCCAGCTTCAGGTTGTCCCTTACCTGGATGTTCTGGATTGGCCCCTCCTGAGTGTTGTCTCCCATCATGTCCCCACTCATCACTCTTCGTTACATAAATTTTTGGCGCCCAACGTGGGGCCTCTAAGGCTTATTTTTGGTTATTTGTATAACCAACTTATGTGTTTTTGGTCCCCCCCTCATAATTAAATTGAATAAAAATTGTTTACCAGTTAGTTGTTACCAGTGGTCCTATTTTAGTCTTCCGTTGAATCTTGAGTATTCAGTGTAATAAACCTGAATACCCTGCCGGTTGAAAATAATTTAGGGAATCGGTAATTGTGGTTTCATTTGGAAAAAAAAAAAAAAAAATTCTTTCTTACTTACACGTCTGTTGAATCTTGTGTACTCCAAAAGATATTGGATACCCCGCCAGAACCGTGTTTGTAAGTTTTGATTTTTTTTTGTATTGAAAAAACTTGTTATAGCCGATTAGGCTCAATTTAATTTGAAGCTCGATTAATTTGTTAAAGTGTTGGTTTAAGGAACATTGTTGTCTCGTAAATGCTGTTACCCGAAATTGTTGAATCTTGTGTAGTTGCTTTAGTCGACTACCCTGCCAGTTCGGACAGTGATTGCACTCGAGTTATTGCAATGAAGATAGTATTTGGAATAGTCTGGCGAAGCTTTCTGTTGTTGACTTCTGTAGAATCTTGTGTATTTGACACAGTTTGAATACCCTGCCAGAAGCAATAGTCGGGTTGCGCCATCCTTATTTGGAAACTAGTTTGCCTTGATAACAATGCTTTGGTGATCCATATTATAAAATGACTTTATTTGGAATGACTATTCCGGAAGTTAAGCGATGCTGTTGAACATAATGTGATGCGTTGATGTGTCCTTATGCCAGGTCGTATGGTCAGGAACAGATAGTAGTTCTAAGTGTAGTCATTTTATTTGTAGAATCAATAGTCCCATTATCTCCCCTGGAAGAATTCGTTGTGATATGTTTTGTCGTTATTATTTTTCATGAAGCCCCTACCGTTATGGCTGTACATCCAAAAAAAAAAAAAAATAAATAAAATACAAAATCAAAATATTAAAAAAAAAATAAATAAATAAATAAATATATATATACTAATTAATTGTAAATCTAAAATCTGGTTTTTCTTTGTATTGAAAATTTGAAATTTAAGTATGCCTATTGAACATAGTCCCCAACGCATTCCCGACGTCTCGGGTTTGGCCAATTACTTGTGTTCAATTTGTAACCAGCAGATGACAGAAACCCAGTCGTGTTATATTACCCGCTGTGAGCATGTCTGTCACAAGTTCTGCTTAGACAAATGGATTTTGGAAAAACCAGAATGCCCCAGCTGTAGGCAGGATCTAGAACCGGGGTCTTATAAGTTGGTTGTTGGAAATGGTTCTGCTGTTGCCGAGAGAATTCGGCCTTCTACTTCTGCAGTAGTGCATCGTCCGGTCACTCGCCGCTTGGCCAGGTCATTAGACAACGGTGGTCCAGAGGTTGTCACGCCTCAGGCACCTACGCTGCCTCAAAACGTTGTGTTAGAGCAGTCGGAAAATTTGGATGCCAGTAACACCACGAATCCGAGTGTGCCGGTTGACCCTCGTCCAGCCCCAACTAGAAGAAGAGAACGTACTAACCGGGGTACCCGAACAAACAATACCTCTGATTATTCGAGCCTAAATTCCCGCTAATCTTCCTCCTGGAGTCGTCAGAGTTATCGGGTGGTGTAATGGTCGCATTGGCCGGCAAGTGAGGCAAAAATATAAAATAATATTAATAATAATAATATATCCCTATAGATAATAATAAAAATCATAATTAATATAAATTCCCTCCCAAAACTAAAGTTTCCCCAAATACAAAAAAATTAGAAAAAAAAAAAAAACAACAAAAATGCAAGAGAAACAAAACAAAAGAACAAAAAAATCTACCGCTAGAGCGTTCGCGTAGTTGCGACTTTTCTCTTAACCTTTATTCGTTGAAGCGATCACTTTAGATAAGCAGCGCCGCTTCGGCTGCTTATCTACCGTTTCGCTGATCTACCGCAGATGACGCGTTGATTACGTCGGCCCACGCATTTTCGGCTGTGCCGAACATTTTTGCATGCGTGCAGTCGCGGTCATCGAACCAAGAAAAAGAAGTGTAAGCGGTGATTAGGGCAGTTAGTAAGCGGAGTTAGAGCGAGCCAGTCGCAGAGTTTTTTCTTTGGTTGTTGATACTCAGACTAATTCTTGGCTGGGTATTTTATAGAGTTAGAGATAATAAGTTGCAATTGCATTGAATTTTTTTTTTGGTTGTGTAGAATAGGTTAAAGAAAAAAAAAAAAACAAAAATTTTAAGTTTTTTTTTATCATGCTATGAAAGCAAGTACAATTATGCAGGGCTAAGTAGTCAATTTTTTTTTTTTGATGGCCTGGTAGGGTAACTTATGTAAAATAATGTAGGTTTGGGGATTTTCAAACATTTTATTTTTTTGCGCTGAAAATCCAATTGGTTGGGAGGGTACCGAGCGCAGATAGGGATCCAGCAACACCCGCGATCCCCTTAACATTCCTTCCAATTCTTCCAGAACCCAATATCCCGTTACATTTATTTTTCTTTTTTTTTTTTTAAATTCCCGTTGTCTCTTTATTGATTTCTCCTTTCATCGTTCTTTGTCCTTCTTTCGACCCCTTCAGGGTCCCTCAAAGGAACTCTTAATAAAATTTTGTAATTCTTTGGCCGCGTAGACTACACCCCAAACAAGCCCACCCCACCATGCCGAACTGAGCTAAAGGCACCCAGTAGAGTTCCGCCGTTTGGGTGTAGGATCGGTTCCAGCTGCAGGTTTTCCCTTACCTGGATGTTCTGGATTGGCCCCTCCTGAGTGTTGTCTCCCATCATGTTCCCACTCATCACTCTCGTTACACTATATAAAAGGCAAAGGAGATTTTAAAAGAATACTTTTTAAATTTCTTGATTTTTCAAGAGTCACATAAAGGAATAAAAAACACAAAAACTACAACAGTGGTAAGAACTATGCAGATTCTGAAAGATATCGAGTCATATGCAGCTTTTAAAGAATTGATTTTACGGGAACATGAAAAAGTTCTAGAAAAAAGTATAAATTGTTTATAGAAACTCATTACTACCCAAACGCTTTGAAGCTTATTCAAGGAATAATAAACGAATGCGAGATTTGCAACGTAGCAAAACATGAGGATAGAGACACAAAATTGCCAATGAAGACCACACCAGAAGCAGATCACTGTAGGGAAAAATATGTAATTGATGTTTATGCAAAATTTATAGCAGTTGAACCTATGAAAGAAAAGATTGGCTAGAATGCAAAAAGGCATTAATAAAAATATTTGGCTATCTGGACAAACCCGAAACGATCAAATTTGACAAAGATGCAGCATTTAAGAGCAGCGCAATGAAGGATTTTATAACGTCACAAGGAATAAAATATGAAGTTACAACTAGTAAAACAGGAATAGCAGACATAGTGAGAGTTCATAAAACCATAAATGAAAAAATAAGAATCATAAATACGCTAAATAATTTAGAACAAAAATATACAAAAATGGAAAGTATTTTATACAATTATAATTTTGAAATAAAACATTCAACAACAGGAGAAAAACCGGCAAACATAATGCTTTACGCAGGTACTCCTCAATTTGATGTACAAAAGAAAAAGGAAAAAGGATTTGAAAACTTAATAAAGGAATAAATGACTATGAAGTAGATACAAGATACCAGAAGGGACCAATTATAAAAGGAAAATTAGAAAACCCATTTAAGAAAACTAAGGTAGTTGAACAGATAAGTGAAAATCATTATAATGTAGGAGATAAGGGAAAAATAACTTTGTATAAATCATCGTTTAAGAAAAAGAAGAAAATTAACAAAAGCAAATATTCGTAGGAATCCTCGGAACAATAATGATGTTGATAATGATTTGTGGTGTCGTACAGGCCCAGGAATTGAGAATAACAACCATTGAACAGGAGAACGGATATCTAATGTTCACGGGCAAAAGCATACAGAAGATTGGAAGGTTCGAGCATCATTCTTTTGTGGTTAACTTTACCGATATTTACACTAAGCATAAATATTATACTACCAAATTTAAAATTACTACAAATACACCGCATATAAATTATTTGATAAGAAAATTGAACAGGGAAATAAACGGCATAAAAATAATACATAAGCAGAAAAGAGGACTGTTTAACATAGCAGGCACATTTTATAAATATTTATTTGGAACCCTTGATAATAATGACAGAGAAGAAATTAATAATGAAATAAACATTTTAAAAACTCTAGTGATGCAGACTCATGAACTAAATGACATGATAGACATAATAATGGCAAATTTAAAAATTCGGAACGTTAAGCTCGGGCGCAGCCGAGTTTGAGATACCCTGTGCCTGTAGGGAGCGTAAATCAGTATTTCTGACAAAATAATAAAAATACCATCTGATTTCGAATAAAATTTTGCACAATTGATTGGTGTCCTAAAGCACGACTTATTCCCAAATTTAATAGAGATATCTTTAATACCAAAGAAATTACGACGTTAAAACCATTTCTGCACTTCCAAGAGGCCATACGGAAACTATATGTTATCAGATTAAAACATCGCTTTTTGGGTTATTACAAAAGAAACTATCATTTTTGGTTGCGATTCGTGCATAAAAACACCCGATTTCTGACAAAAAACAAAAAACAAAAAATCGGAGTTTTTGTCCGATTAGCCCTATGGGAGCTACATGATATAGCCATCTGATTTCAACAAAATTTTGTGCTATTAAAAACTTATACTAAAAACTGTCTTGTGCTTACTTTGGTTGCGATTGGTTAAAAAATAACCCGTTTTCTGAAAAAAAGCAAAGAAATCGGATTTTTTGACCTATGGAAGCTATATGATGTATTATAGATGTCCAATTTTATTAAAACTTTGCACAACGGCTGAGTATTTTAAAGTTCACATTGTTTCTTAATTTGAATAAAATATCTTTAAAGATAAAGAAATTATGACGTTAAAACGATTTTTGCACTTTCGAGCGGCCCTATTTGAGCTATATGATATAGTCGTCCGATCAGATCGAAACTTCACAACTTCTTATTGAGAACATACAAGAACTTCCAACTGCGAGCTTTCGTAATAATATGATAGCAAACAAAAACGTTATGGCCTATGAACTTTTTCCTTTTTTTGAGGTTGTTGTGGTTTTATACTTTTTATTCCGAACCTTAATCGGATATTAAAAAAATATAATAAACTTGATCTAACCTGCAGAACAAATGGTTATTAGCAACAAACCGGAACTTTCTAGGCCTTACCATCTCTGAGAACGAGGTGTTCATACAGACGGACAGACAAACAGTCAGACAGACAGACAGACAGACGGACATGGCTAGATCGATTTCTCTAGTCCCCCTGATCATACTTTAGGTAACTTTGGGGGGTCTCCGACGTCTCCTTCTCTATGTTACATACATTTCAAAAAAAAAACTCATTACATGCCATTTTTAAAAATCTTTAATTTGCCTGTTATACCCCTTAAATTATAATAACGTAGAATTACAGTTCCCCCGAAATTCGTGCTGCCATCACGCACCAATTTAATGCAGTTTGCATATGTTGACAGGCCTACCAAAAAAAAATTTTTTTTCGATCGCAAAATATTTTTCTAATTTCAACTTTAAAAATAATATATAATTGTAATTATCTAATTATATTTTGAGAATACATAAAAGTTGTTTTTCTTACAAAAAAGTTTCATAGCAGGCAGCTTTCATAAGTGTGGCGGGCTGATATTACCAGACCAATTGCATATGCGAGCAAATTTGGCGGTAAGTAAATTCAATCAATGGGCCGTCACAAAAATGCGATTTCCTCTGAAACGTTAACGACGATTTTGATAAGATTTCAATATATAGTGGGGGAAATAGGGTCTTTCATATGGCATACCCTGCATATGCACACTAAATCGATTTCATAGCGAAAAGTCGATCGACGCTGGGTAAATGTTGTTGTACAACAAATTGTATGCAGTGCCAACTTTCGCCAGGAATTTGTAATGGTCGCATTGTCCGGCAAGTGAGGCAAAAATATAAAATAATATTAATAATAATAATATATCCCTATAGATAATAATAATAATCATAATTAATATAAATTCCCTCCCAAAACTAAAGTTTCCCCAAATTAATAAAATTAGAAAAAAAAAAAACAAAAATGCAAGAGAAACAAAACAAAAGAAC
This sequence comes from Scaptodrosophila latifasciaeformis, assembly GCA_037075145.1. Classification (NCBI taxonomy): domain Eukaryota; kingdom Metazoa; phylum Arthropoda; class Insecta; order Diptera; family Drosophilidae; genus Scaptodrosophila; species Scaptodrosophila latifasciaeformis. The sequence goes on from JBAMCM010000466.1 coordinate 57,591, forward strand.
AAAAAAATCTGCCGCTAAAGCGTTCGCGTAGTTGCGACTTTTCCCTTTCCCTTATTCTTTGAAGCAATCACTGTAGATAAGCAGCGCCGCTTCGGCTGCTTATCTGCCGTTTCGCTGATCTACCGCAGATGACGCGTTGATGACGTCGGCCCACGCATTCTCGGCTGTGCCGAAAATTTTTGCATGCTTGCAGTTGCGGTCATCGATCCAAGAAAAAGAAGCGTAAGCGGTGGTGAGAAGGCAGTTAGTAAACGGAGTTAGAGCGAGCAAGTCGCAGAGTTTTTTTCTTTGGTTGTTGATACTCAGACTAATTCTTGACTGGGTATTTTATAGAGTTAGCTATAATAAGTTGAAATTGCGTTGAAATTTTTTCTGGTTGTGTAGATTAGGTTAAAGAAAAAAAAAATAAATTTAAGTTTTTCTATCATGCTATGAAAGCAAGTACAATTGTGCAGGGCTAAGTAGTCAAAATTTTCTTGGATGGCCTGGTAGGGTAATTTATGTAAAATAATGTGGGCTTGGGGATTATCGAAATTTTTCTTTTTTTGCGCCGAAAATCCCATTGGTTGGGAGGGTACAGAGCGCATAGCGGGATCCAGCAACACCAGCGATCCCCTTAACATTCCCCCAAATTCTTCCCGAACCCAATAACCCGTTACTTTTATTTATTTATTTTTTTTTTTATTATAACTTCCGTTGTTCATTTCTTGATTTCTCCTTTTCTTAGTTCTTTGTCCCCCTTTCGACCCCTTCAGGGTCCCTCAAAGGAACTCTTACTAAAATTTTGTAATAACTTGGCCGCGTAGACTACACCCAAACAAGCCCGTCGTTTGGGTGTAGGATCGGTTCCAGCTCCAGGTTGTCCCATACCTGGATGTTCTGGATTGGCCCCTTATGATTGTTGTCTCCCCCCCACCATGTTCTCACTCTCTTTCGTTACAAATTCGCAATTTATGTGGTTTACCAGGTCACATATATATGTATGGGATCGCGCCTTCACGCCTATTTGGCAACCCACTCAAATGAATTTTGTGACCAATACTAAAATGCGATTTTCTCCGAAACGTTACTGACGATTTTGATAAAATTTTAATATAATGTGGGGAAAAATAGGATCTTTCATATTGCATACCGTGCATATGCGCACAAAATCGTTTTCATAACGATAAGTCGATCGACGCTGGGTGAATGGTGTTGTACAAAAAAAATTGTATGCACTGCCACCTTTCGGCAAGAATTCGCAAATTATATGGGCTACATGCAACTATGTATAAATTCGCGCCCAATTTGAAAATGCGAATTTCGTCAAAAAGCTTCCGACAATTTTTCTCAAATATACAGAAATATAGCATAGCGTTAATATTAGCACATTACTTTACATTACGTATTCTATTAATCATATAGCAAACTTTTAACTTGGGTTTTGTTAACGCCATCTATGTTAAGGCAGTTCATCTTAACGGTCTTAGGCATGTTGAGTTGCGCTGCTCAACACTGAATGTTGTTCCGTTCGGAACATCTGGTTCATATATGAACTTATAAGGTGCATTAACAAATTAATGTTTTTCTCTAAAACGTTACTGACAATTTTAATAATTTTCATGTGTAACATAGTAGAAATATCCAGCATTACGATGGCCTTCCGTGCATCTTTGCACAAAATCCGTATAAAATGATATAAGCAAAGTTCCGACGACATGATTTTTTTTAACGGATATTAGTGAATATCTCAACAACGTTACTAACGATTTTGACCAAAATTTGTGGAAATGCTACCAATATTCCGTTGTTAACGGTGGTATATCGTGCATGTTTGCACAAAATCTCAAGCTTGAGATATTAACAAAAATGTGCATATCCCAGTTTTTCAACGTCCGTGTTTTGGTATATTAAAAACTCAAATTTAACAAAAGCCATATTTATTTTGTAGCGCTTTTAATTTTGCATTAAAAGTTTTTTAGTTTTTTATTTATTAACATATATATTAGATAAAATATACATGAAAAATTGGTTCCGGAACATAGTTCCGAAATTCGACGCTAACTGACCGGTGCTAACTTAAGGCACATGATAGAAACAACGATCGGAACAACAAGTTCATCAAGGCGACAGATACAAGGATGACAACGCTAATTTCAAAATTAGGCGCACAAGCGGATATAACAGAATTTTTTTTTGTTATCCGAAGAAACGGGGGAGTGTGAGGAACTAATTATAATAGCTTCCGCACAAAAACTAAACACGGCACTATAGGGTTAAAAACGCGACGAATTCGTACCCGTTATAGCTGTAGAAAGACAGGAACAGCTATAGGGGGGCAAACGAATTCCGTCTCACAAGGCACAAAGAGAAGACAACGATAATCATACGAGGATACCGTAGTTACCAAGGAACAAAATAACGGCAAACATGGAGCAGGCAACGACCAATGGAAAATTCCCACCACCGAGCGGCGGATATAAAAAGGGCAGCAGCAACGGCCGACGGGAGAGTTTTTGAAGACGAGGAGGCGGTAGCAGAGCGATAACGACGAGAAATTTACAAGTGAAGTGCGACAAGTAAAATCCACACATCTAGACGAGGATCTCGAGAGCCAGATTTAAGGCAGGCTTGAGCCAGACTATCAGTCTCGAGTGGGACAAGCAGGAGATCTTGGCGGACGCCAGGTCGCATACTGCCCAAAACACTCGCAGCGCGTTTCGGCGAGACCCAGGTTGGGAAGATCTAGGCGAGAACGAGGAAATTTGTGAGAGGAACCTCCAACAAAAGGACCTCATAGAATGTTGTATAATTACAATAAGCAAAGCCGAGAAGGCACGAAATAAATTTGTGAAACGAAACTAAATCAGTGTTATTATTCACAAGTTATAAATTTGTTGCACCGAGGCCACAGAAACCGGCCGAGCAGCCCAGCTTATAACCGGCGAGCTGAACGGTTCGTTACAACCTCTTTCAAATGTGCGAGATGCTCTTCGGCCGTGCGAGAGTGCACAATTATGTCATCTAAATAGACCAAAGTTGATTTCCAAGCGACACCGCTGAACAGTCCATCCATCAGACGCTCAAAAGATGCTATTGCGTTAGAGGGCGAAACACATGACATTAAATTCAGAAACTCTTGCCTCGCAAGTAAAAGCAGTTGTTGGGAGCAGATCAAAGCTTCCAAAACCTTGCTTATTATCACTAAATCTGTTTTATGCTAATATTCACTCTGTAAAACTACTTATGTACACGCATGTAAACTCATTCCCTTTAAGTTAATCTTCGTTAAGCTTTCGCTTAATCGCTGTGGCGCAGCTTATATTGTATTTACAAAGCGTCACAATAATTAATTATAAATAAATAAAAATATCGAAATCAGGTGAGATCCAAAACAACAAACTCTGTCCTCTTAATTTGGTGTTTGGCTTTTTTAAAGAACAATTTCGCGTCACACCCTTCCCAACTTGAACTCGGTGGCAAAAATCAATGCCCTCCTCAAAACATTTGGTGACCCCGACGTGATTGTGAAAGTATTGTATAAAATAACTAAATACAAATTGACCATTTGTATTGACCATTGTATTTACAAAGCGTCACAATAAATAAAAATATCGAAATCAGGTGAGATCCAAAACAACAAACTCTGTCCTCTTAATTTAGTGTTTGGCTTATTTAAAGAACAATTTCGCGGCACAGACTTCCCAACTTGAACTAGGTGGCAAAAATCAATGCCCTCCTCAAAACATTTGGTGACCCCGACGTGATTTTGAAAGTATTGTATAATATAACTAAACACAAATTGTCCATTTAATTTGCAATTCGGCAAAAATAAAGACAGACATATTTGCACAATTACCTTTCATAATTCGGTGAAAAGGTCGAGTAACACTTGCGAATTTAACCGCGCCTTCTTGTATATATTCTTGTACATACGTTTCGGTACTTGAGTACAGATGAAAAAGCAACTCGCGGTGACTGTGCTAATGAATTTTAAATACTCTTTAATAGAACTAAAACTCATGATAGCTGAAACTGGTTCCCCTACTGTGCGGCTCGCGTCGGACTCGAATGATATGGATTTTCACAAAGCAAAAGTTGATTCCATAAATCGCCAACTAGTTGCTTTAAATACATTTCTTCGTACAGACGGGGTGGCCAATTTTGATGAAGCCGATTTCGAAGTGCGTCTTGAACTTATAGAGCAAATGAACGCCAATTTTGATAAAGCACAAACAGTTGTCGAAAAATTAAATTTGCTTGAATTGGCTAGTGACACTCGGTCTAATTTTCCTCATTCGTATTGTGACGCTAAATCAAAAATTTCTCGTGAACTATCAAAGCTACGAAGACTGTCGGTTATTAACTCTACAGCTATATCGAACTTCAATATGGACCAAAATTCATCCAAAGGTTCATTACGCAATTCTCGAATACTAGAGCTGAAACTACCGCGGTTCACTGGCGCATATATTGACTGGCCCGATTTTTTAGGCATGCTTAATACTGTTGTTGGTGACAATGATGGGATAAGTAAACTTGAGAAATTCCAGCACCTCCGTTCTTCTCTGGATGGCGCAGCGTTAGATACAATTCGTTCTTTAGAACTCACTGAGTTGAATTACGATAAGGCTATCGATATATTAGTCTCCCGATTTGATAATAAGCTTTTACATTATCAGGCACACATACGGTACTTAAGCTATCAGATGAATTCGCATCTGTGCGCTTTGAAATTGATGGCATCGACTCAAGAGATTGCAGATGAAATGCTGATTCACCTGGTAACATCACAATTGGACCCGTACACACAGGAAAAATGGGAAGAAGGATTACAAACAAACAAGCTATTAAGTTGGACGGATATGGCTACATTATTGGAAAAAAGATGCAGGATGATGGAGAATATTGAGAATGCTATCGTAATCTAGACACCTAGCAAACAGGTGGGCAATCCTCAAACTAATAAAATTATATATAACACACTCATAACTTTACCTAACATTTCATTATGCATACTATGTGACCCCAAAGATCACCTCATTTCCAAAGGTACCCAATTCCTTAACCTCAGTCCTGCTTTGCGTTACAAAGAAGCTAAACGGCTGCATCTCTGTCTCAATTGCCTGCGCAAAGGCCATAGCCTACAGCAATGTAAAGCAGGAACCTGTAAGTATTGCCATTCAAAGCATAACTCGTTGTTGCATATCGAGAAGAAAAGAAAAGACCGATTATGTGTTGCTAGCAACGGCCATTCGAAGCCTCGGATACAAATAACCAACGACGACGACAATACGGCACGAAAAAGGACAACGATTTACGAGTATGCTCCTGGAATGTGAGAACTCTCTACACTCCTGGGGCTACTCACCAACTGGAAAATATCCTCACGCAGTATAAAGCGGATATTACTGCGATCCAGGAAATACGCTGGATAGGACAGGGAATAATGAAACGGAAAGAATGCGACATCTATTATAGTTGCCACAAAAGGATGCACTTATTGGGATGCGGCTTCGTCGTGGGAAAACGGCTGAGGTCGAAGGTAATCGACTTTAAGCCAATAAGCGATCGCCTAGCTGTGATCCGCATTCAAGGCAGATTCTATAACATAAGCCTCAATTGTGCACACGCCCCTACCGATGACGCTGAAGAGCCCATCAAAGAGGAGTTCTACGACCTCTTGGACAACGCCTACGGAGCCTGTCCAGAGTACGACATCAAAATCGTGCTCGGGGTTTTCAACGCCAAAATCGGTAAAGAAAACAACTTCGGAGGAGTAGTCGGGAAGCACAGCATCCACGACACAACAACAGACAACGGCTTTCGACTTACGGACTTTGCGACAGCTCATAATACGGTGATAAGCAGCACAAGATTCCCTCGCAAACGCATCCACACAGCAACCTGGCAGTCTCCGGATGGTCGAACCACCAACCAAATCGATCACGTGCTCATTGACGCAAGGCATGCATCAAATATCCTGGATGTGCGAACATTCAGAGGGGCAAACGTCGGCTCTGACCACTTTCTGATAGCAGCGAGATTCAGAGCCCGATTGTCCAATGTGCGAAAGCTGCACCAGCCCACCAAAAGGAGTTTCAACATTGGACGCCTGAGCACTCCCGAGATCGCCAGAGACTACAAGGAGCGTCTGAGCGAACGACTCGCGAGTATGCCTACGTCGGACACAAACGTTAACAGCATGTGGCTCCATTGCCGCTCTGCCATCCAAGAAGTAGCCGAAGCCACGATGGGTTACCAACCAGGTTAAATTATTTTATTTTTCTCGAGTATTATTTTATTATTAGTTTCGATACAATCTGTTTTTATCAAGTGGCCGGAAATATTCCAAGTCACTATGATGTTTGGTTCAATGTATTTAATCAATTGAACTTTGTTTATTTCTCTTATTTCGCAATTTAGTTTTTACTGTTTCATAATGCTTATGATACATTCGTCTTGTATTTTATTTGTATTTTCATCTTAAATAATATTCTTTCTTAAGTAATATCCTAACTCTGATTTTAATTTTATTAATCGTCCATGTTTATTTGGATATGGTACGATTTGTGTGATTGTATAGCTTTTCTTAATTTTTGGAATATGGGTGACAACAATAATAGTTTTTTCAATTTCATTCATCCAAACAGAAGTTTTAACATCTAAGATATTTTCATAGTTAAACTGGTCCAAATGATCATAGTTCAAAAGTTTTGGGTTAAATATTCCCAATCTTGCCAGTTGCATTCCTAATTCTACATCTTCTATGTATTCAATAAACAGAGTTAATCCAAATTGGTAAATTGATTTTTCTATTTCATTTTTATACCGTGTACCTAAAAAGGTACAAGGGTATATTAAGTTTGTCAAATGTAAGTAACATAGAGAAGGAGACGTCGGAGAGCCCTTAAAGTTACCTAAAGTATGATCAGGGTGACTAGAGAAATCGATCTAGCCATGTCCGTCTGTCTGTCTGTCTGTCTGTCCGTCTGTATGAACACCTCGTTCTCAGAGATGGTAAGGCCTAGAAAGTTCCGGTTTATTGCTAATAATCATTTGTTCTGCAGGTTAGATCAAGTTTATTATATTTTTTTAATATCCGATTTAGGTTCGGAATAAAAAGTATAAAACCACAACAACCTCAAAAAAAGAAAAAGTTTATAGGCCATAACTTTTTTGTTTGCTATCACATTATTACGAAAGTTTGCAGTTAGAAGTTCTTATATGTTCTCAATAGGGATGTGAAGTTTCGATCTGATCGGACAACTATATCATATAGCTCCCATAGGGCCGATCGAAAGTGCAAAAATCGTTTTAACGTCATAATTTCTTTATCTCTAAAGATATTTTATTCAAATTAAGAAACAATGTGAACTTTAAAATACTCAGCCGCTGTGCAAAGTTTTAATAAAATTGGACATCTATAATACATCATATAGCTTCCATAGGGCTAATCGGTCAAAAAATCCGATATCTGCGCTTTTTTGTCAGAAAACGGGTTGTTTTTGAACCAATCGCAACCAAAGTAAGCACAAGACAGTTTTTAGTTAAGTTTTGAAGAACTCTAAATTTTATTGAAATCGGATGACTATATCATATAGGTTCCATAGGGCTAATCGGTCAAAAAATTCGATTTCTGTGCTGTTTTGTCAGAAAACGGGTTATTTTTGAACCAATCGCAACCAAAGTAAGCACAAGACAGTTTTTAGTATAAGTTTTTAATAGCACAAAATTTTGTTGAAATCGGATGACTATATCATATAGCTTCCATAGGGCTAATCGGTCAAGAAATCCGATTTCTTTGCTTTTTTTTCAGAAAACGGGTTATTTTTGAACCAATCGCAACCAAAGTAAGCACAAGACAGTTTTTAGTATAAGTTTTTAATAGTACAAAATTTTGTTGAAATCGGATGACTATATCATATAGCTTCCATAGGGCTAATCGGCCAAGAAATCCGATTTCTGTGGTTTTTTGTCAGAAAACGGGTTATTTATGAACCAATCGCAACCAAATTAAACATAGAACAGTTTTTAGTATAAGTTTTTAATAACTCCAAATTTTATTGAAATCGGATGACTATATCATATAGCTTCCGTAGGGCTAATCGGTCAAGAAATCCGATTTCTGTGCTTTTTTTGTCAGAAAACGGGTTATTTGTGAACCAATCGCAGCCAAAGTAAGCACAAGACAGTTCTTAGTATAAGTTTTTAATAACTCCAAGTTTTATTGAAATCGGATGACTATATCATATAGCTTCCATAGGGCTAATCGGTCAAGAAATCCGATTTCTTTGCTTTTTTTCAGAAAACGGGTTATTTTTTAACCAATCGCAACCAAAGTAAGCACAAGACAGTTTTTAGTATAAGTTTTTAATAGCACAAAATTTTGTTGAAATCAGATGGCTATATCATGTAGCTCCCATAGGGCTAATCGGACAAAAACTCCGATTTTTTGTTTTTTTTTTTGTCAGAAATCGGGTGTTTTTATGCACGAATCGCAACCAAAAATACCATATGATAGTTTCTTTTGTAATAACCCAAAAAGCGAAGTTTTAATCTGATAACATATAGTTTCCGTATGGCCTCTTGGAAGTGCAGAAATGGTTTTAACGTCGTAATTTCTTTGGTATTAAAGATATCTCTATTAAATTTGGGAATAAGTCGTGCTTTAGGACACCAATCAATTGTGCAAAATTTTATTCGAAATCAGATGGTATTTTTATTATTTTGTCAGAAATACTGATTTACGCTCCCTACAGGCACAGGGTATCTCAAACTCGGCTGCGCCCGAGCTTAACGTTCCGAATTTTTAAATTTGCCATTATTATGTCTATCATGTCATTTAGTTCATGAGTCTGCATCATTAGAGTTTTTAAAATGTTTATTTCATTATTAATTTCTTCTCTGTCATTATTATCAAGGGTTCCAAATAAATATTTATAAAATGTGCCTGCTATGTTAAACAGTCCTCTTTTCTGCTTATGTATTATTTTTATGCCGTTTATTTCCCTGTTCAATTTTCTTATCAAATAATTTATATGCGGTGTATTTGTAGTAATTTTAAATTTGGTAGTATAATATTTATGCTTAGTGTAAATATCGGTAAAGTTAACCACAAAAGAATGATGCTCGAACCTTCCAATCTTCTGTACGCTTTTGCCCGTGAACATTAGATATCCGTTCTCCTGTTCAATGGTTGTTATTCTCAATTCCTGGGCCTGTACGACACCACAAATCATTATCAACATCATTATTGTTCCGAGGATTCCTGCGAATATTTGCTTTTGTTAATTTTCTTCTTTTTCTTAAACGATGATTTATTCAAAGTTATTTTTCGCTTATCTCCTACATTATAATGATTTTCACTTATCTGTTCAACTACCTTAGTTTTCTTAAATGGGTTTTCTAATTTTCCTTTTATAATTGGTCCCTTCTGGTATCTTGTATCTATTTCATAGTCATTTATTCCTTTATTAAGTTTTCAAATTCTTTTTCCTTTTTCTTTTGTACATCAAATTGAGGAGTAACTGCGTAAAGCATTATGTTTGCCGGTTTTTCTCCTGTTGTTGAATGTTTTATTTCAAAATTATAATTGTATAAAATACTTTCCATTTTTGTATATTTTTGTTCTAAATTATTTAGCGTATTTATGATTCTTATTTTTTCATTTATGGTTTTATGAACTCTCACTATGTCTGCTATTCCTGTTTTACTAGTTGTAACTTCATATTTTATTCCTTGTGACGTTATAAAATCCTTCATTGCGCTGCTCTTAAATGCTGCATCTTTGTCAAATTTGATCGTTTCGGGTTTGTCCAGATAGCCAAATATTTTTATTAATGCCTTTTTGCATTCTAGCCAATCTTTTCTTTCATAGGTTCAACTGCTATAAATTTTGCATAAACATCAATTACATATTTTTCCCTACAGTGATCTGCTTCTGGTGTGGTCTTCATTGGCAATTTTGTGTCTCTATCCTCATGTTTTGCTACGTTGCAAATCTCGCATTCGTTTATTATGCCTTGAATAAGCTTCAAAGCGTTTGGGTAGTAATGAGTTTCTATAAACAATTTATACTTTTTTCTAGAACTTTTTCATGTTCCCCTAAAATCAATTCTTTAAAAGCTGCATATGACTCGATATCTATCAGAATCTGCATAGTTCTTACCACTGTTGTAGTTTTTGTGTTTTTTATTCCTTTATGTGCCTCTTGAAAAATCAAGAAATCTCCATCGTTTTCCATGTATACTGTAATTTGTTTATCTAAAAAGTATTCTTTTAAAATCTCCTTTGCCTTTTATATAGTCATTTTGTTGTATTTAATTATGAGCCTAATGTGTCTTCTGTTCACATTTTAATCAAAATAACCTGTAGCTTTGCCAAGTTTAATGGTTTTTCTGAAATTTTTATAAGTCCTTGAGAATCTTCCTTGCTACTGAGCTGTGTACACATAGTTTCATCTTCGTGGTGTTTGCACTTCTCCTCAATCTTTATTCTAGACAGTGCATCTGCCACATAATTTTCCTTGCCTGGTATGTAATTAATTTGATAGTCATATTCATTTAACTTTATTTTCCATCTTATCAGTTTACTATTTGGTTCTTTTAAATTATGTAACCAAACAAGTGGTCTGTGATCAGTGTTTATTTCAAATTTTCGACCGAATAAATAAGTCTTAAAATATTTTGTTGCCCACACTATTGCAAGCAATTTTTTTTCAATGGGTGAATAATTTATTTCATGATTGTTCTGGAACATTGTTGTTCACTATTAAGTTCTGTAAAAAAAATTTATTTAAAAAATATATTGCAATTATTTATTTAAAAAAAAAACTCACTCTCGCATTGTAATTACATGCCATTTTTAAAAATCTTTAATTTGCGTGTTATACGCCTTAAATTATAATAACGTAGAATTACAGTTCCCCCGAAATTCGTGCTGCCACCACGCCCCAATTTGATGTAATTTGCATAAGTTGTAGGCCTACCAAAAAAATTTTTTTTTTCGATCGCAAAATATTTTTCTAATTTCAACTTTAAAAATCCCAACGTTATCTTCGGGGTGCCGAAGATTACAGACTCTTTTCGATGTTGTTTCTGCCGTAAATCACATGAACGGGGTTGGTCAGTTAATAGGGCCGTTTTCGATTTTTATGACAGCTATATGATATCCGATCTTAATAAAATTGAGTACAAACGCGTGTATTTATGTAAAAAACGTGTTGGGCGAGTTTTGAAAAGATCAGTCAATAAATGTGCGAGTTTCTCTTAAAACCGATTTAGGTTCGTATGGCAGCTATATGATATAGTAGTCCGATCCTTACAAAATTTGGTACTTATATTAACTGCTATAAAGAACATACGCATTTTAAATTTCAACAGGATCGGATAATAAATGTGTGAGTTATTCGCTAAACCGATTTAGGTTCGTATGACAGCTATAAGCTATAGTGATCCGATCCAGGTGAAATTTGGCACAATTATCTATCGTTATATAAAAAACACGCATGGCAAATTTGAAAAGAATCAGATAATAAATGTGGAAGTTATTGCCTAAACCGATTTAGGTTCGTATGACAGCTATATGATATAGTGGTCCGATCCGACCGATTCAAACTAGTGTACTACCTAGGTAAAAAAGAATCAGATAATAAATGTGGAAGTTATTGCCTAAACCGATTTAGGTTCGTATGACAGCTATATGATATAGTGGTCCGATCCGACCGATTCAAACTAGTGTACTACCTAGGTAAAAAAGAAGGCTATATACCAAGTTTCAGCAAAATAGCTTTTAAACTGACGGATTAAATCAGATATGTACAGACGGACAGACGGACATGGCTATATCGACTCCTCTAATGATTCTAAGTATTCTAGATGTAACTTTTGTGGGTCTACGATGTTTGGTTCTGTGCGTTACAAACATCAGAGCAAAGTGAATAGACTCCTTTTTCTTCGAAAAGAGTCTAAAAATTCGGAATGTTAAACTCGGGCGGAGCTGAGTTTGAGATACCCTGTACCTGTAGGGGGCGTAAATTAGTATTTCTGACATCTGATTTCGATTAAATTTTGCACAATTTATTGGTGTTCTAAAGCACGACTTATTACCAAATTTAACAGAGATATCTTTAAGACCAAAGAAATTACGACGTTAAAACGATTTTTGCACTTCCAAGAGGCCATACGGAAACTATATGTTATGGTAGTCCGATCATATTAAAACTTCGCTTTTTGGGTTATTACAAAAGAAACTATCATATGGTATTTTTGGTTGCGATTCGTGCATAAAAAACCCGATTTCTGACAAAAAAAAACAAAAAATCGGATTTCTTGTCCGATTAGCCCTATGGAATCTATATGATATAGTCATCCGATTTCAATAAAATTTAGAGTTCTTCAAAACTTATACTAAAAACTGTCTTGTGCTTACTTTGGTTGCGATTGGTTCATAAATAACCCGTTTTCTGACAAAAAAGCACAGAAGTCGGATTTCTTTACCGATTAGCCCTATGGAAGCTATATGATATAGTCATCCGATTTCAATAAAATTTAGAGTTCTTCAAAACTTATACTAAAAACTGTCTTGTGCTTACTTTGGTTGCGATTGGTTCATAAATAACCCGTTTTCTGACAAAAAAGCACAGAAATCGGATTTTTTGACCGATTAGCCCTATGGAAGCTATATGATGTGGATGTCCAATTTTATTAAAACTTTGCACAGCGGCTGAGTATTTTAAAGTTCACATTTTTTCTTAATTTGAATCAAATATCTTTAAAGATAAAGAAATTATGACGTTAAAACGATTTTTGCACTTTCGATCGACCCTATGGGAGCTATATGATATAGCTCAGATCAGATCGAAACTTCACATCCGTATTGAGAACATATAAGAACTTCTAACTGCAAGCTTTCGTAATAATATGATAGCAAAAAAAAAAAGTTATGGCCTATAAACTTTCTACTTTTTTTGAGGTTGTTGTGGTTTTGTACTTTTTATTCCGAACCTAAATCGGATATTAAAAAATATAATAAACCTGATCTAACCTGCAGAACAAATGATTATTAGCAACAAACCGGAACTTTCTAGGCCTTACCATCTCTGAGAACGAGGTGTTCATACAGACGGACAGACAGACAGACAGACAGACGGACATGGCTAGATCGATTTCTCTAGTCACCCTGATCATACATTAGGTAACTTTGGGGGGTCTCTGACGTCTCCTTCTCTATGTTACATACATTTGACAAACTTAATATACCCTTGTACCTTTTTAGGTACAGGGTATAAAAATAATATAAAATTGTAATTATCTAATTATATTTTGAGAAAACATAAAAGTTGTTTTTCTTACAAAAAAGTTTCATAGCAGGCAGCTTTCATAAGTGTGGCGGGCTGATATTACCAGATCAATTGCATATGCGAGCAAATTTAACGGTAAGTAAATTCAACCAATGGGCCGTCTCAAAAATGCGATTTTCTCTGAAACGTTACTGACGATTTTGATAAGATAGTGGGGGAAATAGGGTCATTCATATGGCATACCGTGCATATGCACACAAAATCGATTTCATAACGAAAAGTCGATCGACGCTGGCTGAATGTTGTTGTACAACAAATTGTATGGAGTGCCACCTATCGCCAGGAATTCGCAATTTATGTGGGTTACCAGGTCACATATATATGTATGGGATCGCGCCTTCACGCCTATTTGGCAACCCACTCAAATAAATTTTGTGAACAATACTAAAATGCGATTTTCTCCGAAACGTTACTGACGATTTTGATAAAATTTTAATATAATGTGGGGGAAAATCGTTTTCATAACGATAAGTCGATCGACGCTGGGTGAATGTTGTTGTACAACAAATTGTATGCACTTCCACCTTTCTGCAGGAATTCGCAAATTATATGGGCTACATACAACTATGTATGTAGGTTTCACAAATTAAAGTTTATTCGGTTTATAAAGTTCCAGAATAGTTGATAAAATAAAGTTTAGATTAAGATTAGTTTCACAATTAATTAAAGTCTCTAACACGACACTTTGGCGAGCGACGTCCAACCGACCTTAGCGACTCACAGCAACTGACTCTACGTTACCCTCTGTTCTACTCAAGAGAGTGCCTACAATCGAACAGAGATGAGAGAGCTCAGCAAAAGAATGCGTTGCAGCAGGCGTCTCGCTTACTCCACAGCAACTCTGGGCAGCCTACATTCTACTACTCTCCCTCAATCCCACATTCGGCCATCCTGAAACTTCATTCGCCCCTGAATGAACTCCATTTCTTTATAAACTCAGCAGCTGTTGTTGTATTTCTCGGGCCCTCCTGATTTCCTACCTTTTCCACTTCATATCGCCCATGTTTCATTTGCTTCACTATCTTATATGGACCGAAAAATTTGGGTCTGAGCTTCATTCCTGTTCCATACTGAGTCCTTTTTATTCCCGCCAGTTCTCCTAATTTGTATATATTTGCGGGTTTCCTGTTTTCGTTGAAGCCTTCCCTATTTTCTTGTTGAACCCTTTCAATGTTTGCTTGTGCCATTTCCCTAATTTCGTCCCGTTGTTTCATAATGTCCTCTATAAGCGTGTCCTCCAAAAGATTCCTCAAATCATTGTCCTTTTTCCGCATTTCTAAGCCTGTAAGAATTTTAAATGGTGAATACTTTGTAGTTCTCGGTGGCGTACTGTTTATGATTTGCTGTACTTTGTCTACGTGACGATACCAATTCGCTGTATTGGATTGGCATAGCTAGGATTGGTATTACTATCTTGTGGATTCTTTCCACCTGTCCGTTTCCTCTAGGCATCCCTGTGGTAATGTGCAGCAGTTGTATTTCATTTTCTTGACAATAATTCTGAAAACTCTGTCCGTAATAATTCGTCGGGGGTTTCCAAAAATAGCTGCCTGTTTTTCTAACCTATTTATGACTTCTTCTGCGCCGGTTGATCGTGTTGGATAGAGCCAAACAAACTTGCTGAAACCGTCCACCACAGCTAGTATTTGATTATACATTTTCTTTGTATCCGTGAGTGGACCCACGTGGTCGATGTGGTAAGTTCCCAAAGGTTCCTGAGCCTTATCAATTGGTGTCAGAAGTCCCTCTTTCCGACCGCGCTTGGCGTCCATTATTAGACATTCCACGCAAGATTTCACAAATTTCTCGACTTTTTGTTGAGCATTGCATATAAAATAGGATTTCTCAAGCAACTCCCTTGTTTTCTTCACTCCAAAGTGACCCTCACGATGCACGATCCCTATAATTTCTTCTTCCATTGTATCTGGAATTACCAGAAGCTCCCTGTTCCTATCCTTATACAGTATATTATTTACCAAAAAGTAGTCCTCGAAGACTTTCACACTGTCCAAAGTACTCTTAATTGCCCTTATTCTTTCGTCTGCATTTTGTGCTTCTCTAAGCCGGTGCTTTGTAGAATCCTCAATAAGAAAACAGCTCAATCGAGATAGCGCATCTACATGCCTCATCTGAGCCGCGTTTCTATGCTCGATCGTCAGGTCAAACTCCTGCAAATACATGGCCCATCTGGCAACTCTGGGTGGAACCTCTCTGTTTTTAATAGTCATAGAGAATGCACGACAGTCTGTCACTACAACGAACTTAATGCCCAATAAATAGGAACGCCATTTCTTGACAGCGTTTACTATGGCTAAGGCCTCAAGCTCGTAAGAACTATATTTCTCCTCAGAACTTGTAGTCTTTCTACTCATGAATTCTACCGGGTGAAATAATAAATCTTCGGAATCCTTTTGCATGAGAACTCCTCCGTATCCGTGTTTGCTTGCGTCCGTATGCACTTGGGTTTCAGCACCCGGATCATAGAGCTTCAACACAGGTGCGGAAACTAGAAGGTTCTTTAAGTGCTGGAATGCCAACTGACATTGATCACTTAGTACAAGATTCCTTGAATCACGAACACCGCCATCTTTTCGTAGAATATCGGTAAGAGGCTTTGCTGCCAATGCATAACCTTTTATAAATCGACGCATATATGACGTTAGTCCCAAAAATCTCTGCAATTCTTTAATGCTACGAGGTGTTGGATAGTTTACCACTGAACTGATTTTATCATCCGTAGGTGCAATGCTTCCATTTTCTATTGTAAATCCCAAAAACTTGATTTTTCGCTTTAAAATTTGAGCTTTCTCCCATCTAATGTGCAATCCTGCCTTCGCAGCCACGCTCAAAACTTCTTTCAACCTCACCAGCCCTGACTCCTCATCCTTTGTCGGTATTAGAATGTCATCCATATAGACCACAATTTTTTTTGAATGCATTAGTTCTCTGAGTACCGCATTCACATAGCGGCAAAAAACTGCAGGAGAGTTACTAATGCCGAATGGCACACGGGTGAATTCGTATTGTCCATGGTGAGTAACAAAAGCTGTGAATTTCCTAGAATCAGGCTCTATCGGCACATGAAAGAACCCATTTGCCAAATCTAACGTTGTAAATACTGCGGAACCCTTTAGATTGTCCAAAATATCATCTATAAGCGTCATCGGAAAATTATCCCTTTTAATTTTTAGGTTAAGCTTTCTGTAATCGCAGCAGAAACGTTTAGAACCATCCTTTTTTGAGACAAGGATCACGGGGGACGCATATTCTGAACAACTCGGCACTACCAACCCGTCATCGAGCCAATCCTGCACTTGCTTTTCAATAAAACATTTATTCTCATACGAGGTTCGACGAGGATACTGGTATACGGGGACATCGTCTTCCAAAATAATCTTCATCTCTACCGGGGATTGAATAGATTTCATTGGAACATATTCGATTAGTTTCTCAGATTCCACTCTCAACTCTTTCTTCAAATGCTTAAGATCGACAACATCCAAAGTCGATCGTGTTTCTACCATTTCTGTGACGCATAGGCCATGAAATGCCTCCAGTGACTTATCTGCGTTTTCCTTCGCAATGAAACGAACACCATTAGTACTGAATAACATATCGACATTATCCAATATATCATTTCCAATTATGGCGCTAAACTCCAACTCATTTTGTTTGACTACATTGAAAGTTGCAGTGAATTTCGTTCCATCTGCTTCTAAGTTTAAACGAAAACTGCCAATTGTGGTTAGCGTTCCCATTCCGATGCCCTTAAGTTGTTTAATCTCATTCGATAGTTCAAAACCCCTGAATTTTTTATATATATCCTCTCGCATCAGACACACGTCACAACCTGAATCCACTAAAGCAATAAAAGATACGTTCTTGGCAGAGAAATGTTTATAGATCAGTCCCTTCCTGGGAGTTTTATCCTGAAGGATATTCACTGGTTCCTTCTTTGCGATACTGTTTTGATTAATCTCTTTGCAATCCTTCAACATGTGTCCTGTCTAGCCAAGTGGCCCGCTGTACAACACCTAAAGCATTTCTTTGAAGATTTCTCTGGGTTGTTTCTTCTAACAATTTCTTTCCCTTCACCTGATTTCAAGTCTTCCTTCTTGACCTCTTTTCCCCTTATTTTCTCGAAAATACCTATCTCTGCCTTTAACTCCCGTATGGTCCTGGCTCGATATAAATTAGCCTTAAATGCTCTGCTGTCAGGTATACCATCGATGAAGTATGACACGAGACTTTCTTCTTCTAGCCTGATTGGCTTACTTATTTCCATCAAGCTATACAAATATTCAATATATGATTCTCCCGGTCGATTCTGTCGTCGTGTCAGCATTTTATGAATTTCAGCTGAGCAGAGCTGTCTGCCAAATTCCTTTAACAGCTCTTGTTTAAGTTTTGCCCATCCCCGAATGTCGTTCAAACTCCTTATAAAAAGCTTGGGTGCTCCAGATAGAAGTTGTTTTGCATAAATGTATCTTTGAAGGTCATCCCACCCAACAGTCATAGCCACATCCTCAAACTCGGTTAACCACTGATTAATATCCTGTTGGTCTGATCCCGAAAAAGTAGATACGCTATCCTGGACATCACGCAATGTGAACCTCGATCCACTACCCGCAAAAGTATCATGGTATTGACTAGCTGTCTCACTCTCACTAGCATTGACATTTTCTTCGACATCGTGATTGTCTTCAAGCTGAAAATGATCTATAAGCCTATCCTGCAACAGACTCTTTCTGCCGCTCACACTCAAATTCAACTCGACAAGTTTCTCCTTCAAATGAGGAACTGTCATCGCTAAAATAGTCCGTATGTCCATCGCTCTGCCGCAGTTTACAAATATTGGCTACAAAATTCAGCTTATCCTGGTTATAAAATTCAGTTTAAAAATATTGGTTTAGAGATGCAGCTTAAAAATACAACACCAATATACTCTTCTTTTCTTATTAAACAGCACTCTCCTCTGGTTCCGGCGTCACTGTCTTCAGTAGTAAGAAACCCGCTCTCTGCTCTCTTGTCTCAATATAGTTGTCTCGCTTCCAACGATGCGCTCACTCCAGTAGAGTACCCTGTCTAGATGTCTTCTTTGCTTGCTCTCTCTTCACAGTGCAGCTCTCTCTTCACAGAATGCAGCTCTCTCTTCACAGTGCAGCTCTCTCTTCGCAGTGCAGCTCTCTCTTACACAAGTACAGCTCTCTCTTACACAAGTACTCACTCTCAACAGAGTACTTTGCACGTACACACGTTGACAAATTCCTTGTTACCTCAACGAACCGTGGAATCTGTATACCTTGTTTGCTCTCTCTCTTCGCCGTATAGCTGTCTCGTTTCGTCGCAGACATGTACACACTCTAGTTGCTCTCAATTATAGTGCTGCGCTCTTCTGATATGTGAGAATTCGCTTCATCGCTGCCTCTTGTTCGTCAATCGTTTCGTCTCTTTTTCACTCAGTCAATTGTTACGTTCTGTACTCCTTACTTGCATATGCATAGCAACCGATGTTTCGAGAAGAAGAAAAAATTGCGATTCAAAAAATTTCATCAGACGCCTTTTAAATTTCAGTACAGTTTAATTGTCTTCACGATTTAATGAATGTTTGTTTCTCTTTTATTTCACCAAATCTCGCACATACACCAATCTATTGTCTAAAATCCGTATTTTAGCAAATACTTTTTTCACTAGCTGGAACTCAAAATTCCCGGACGAGCCCCCAAAAATTTGTAGGTTTCACAAATTAAAGTTTATTCGGTTTATAAAGTTCCAGAATAGTTGATTAAATAAAGTTTAGATTAAGATTAGTTTCACAATTAATTAAAGTCTCTAACACGACACTTTGGCGAGCGACGTCCAACCGACCTTAGCGACTCACAGCAACTGACTCTACGTTACCCTCTGTTCTACTCAAGAGAGTGCCTACACTCGAACAGAGATGAGAGAGCTCAGCAAAAGAATGCGTTGCAGCAGGCGTCTCGCTTACTCCACAGCAACTCTGGGCAGCCTTCATTCTACTACTCTCCCTGAATCCAAAATGTATAAATTCGCGCCCAATTTGAAAATGCGAATTTTTCTCAAATATACAGAAATATTGCATAGCGTTAATATTAACACATTACTTTACATTACGTATTCTATTAATCATATAGCAAACTGTTAACTTTGGTTCTACTAACGCCATCTATGTTAAAGCAGTTCATATTAACGGTCTTAGGCAAGTTGAGTTGCGCTGCTCAACACTGAATGTTGTTCCGTTCGGAACATCTGGTTCATATATGAACTTATAAGGTGCATTAACAAATTAATGTTTTTCTCTAAAACGTTACTGACAATTTTAATAATTTTCATGTGTAACATAGTAGAAATATCCAGCATTCCGATGGCCTACCGTACATCTTTGCACAAAATCCGTAGAAAATTATATAAGCAAAGTTCCGACGACATGATTTTATTAACGGATTTTAGTGAATATCTCAACAACGTTCCGAAATTCGACGCTAACTGACCGGTGCTAACTTGACGCA
>JBAMCM010000469.1:0-111663 GCA_037075145.1 Scaptodrosophila latifasciaeformis
ACGTCGCTCGTGTCACTCATTATTCTCCGATTTGCCCTCTGTATTTGGGTTGAAGACTGCCCTCTACAGTTGACTCTTACGCAAGAAGCGCCCTCTACTTCTGGTCTTGCACTAAACACGTCCTCTATTTGTGGAGATAGCGGTTTGTTTCTTCGCTACGCAAGCGCAAGCGCCCTCTATTTGTGGAGATAGCGGTTTGTGTCTTCGCTACACAAGCGCCCTCTGTCTCATACACGAATTTCCGAGCTTTAAGCTTAAAGCAATGGAAAATTCCACTGGCCACGTGTGTTTAACTTTCTTTGATTTTGGCTGCCTGTTTTATTTTCCTTGTTTTTCACTCGGTTTCTCACAATTTTAGTTTTCGAATTGCACAGTATATGTGTTAAGGCTTTTAATTGTTCTATTCACGCGTTTTTACTTGAAATTTGCGAAATTAACAAATTCACCACGCACTCGGCACATCTGCTCGCGACGAACGTTCAAAGCAAACTGGCTGGCTTTGACAGTACTCACGATGTGTCGCCAAGCACCCTCAATGCCTGGTTAGTAGTCGAATGGCCATCTGCATACCTCTGATAGAGAGTTTCTCAGCCGATTAGCCATGGTTACCTCAAGCATCTTACCAAACACTGGGAGCTAACAGATACCTCGATAGGAGTTAGGCTTACTTCTGTCCTTATCGGGCATCTTGTAGTAGTTGGGCACACTTCATTAAAGAACTCATGAACTTGGCTACGTACGTTCATAAAAACAAAACATAGTTTGCTAAGAACATACGAGCTCACAGTTGTTAAGTTAACAAAAGCATTTGTTTCAACCACAGTCATTTATTAGTTAGAAAACAGAATAACTGGGGCACTAAAAACAAGTGATACAGATAGCGTGACCAGTTGTGAGGTCTTGTTTGTTTCTTTGGTTTCAATATATTGTTTACTTAAAACCCCATTTAACTAAATGAAAAAAGGGTTATAAGGAAGTCCTCAACGGCAACTTACTTAGTTAGATGATCCTCCTATTCAACCCTCTTAAATTTCTTAATGCGGGACGACAATTACGTTCGTTTAGCCCCACGAAACTCGGCCATAGAAGAAACAATAGTTACGTCGATCTAACTACACTACAATTCAATGATAGTATTATGATATACTCAAACATACTTCTTATTTATTTTTTGTTATTATTGGCTGAGAGAGATGGCGCCCCAAAAATATTAGATATACCCCTTCCGTACATATGTATAACGAAGGGGCAGTGTTGGTATTTGCGATCGGATCTCCGGTACTATTTTCGGTCATGGCTTCAGCGCAGCGAGTTTCGGTCACACAGAAGATCCAAACACAACTGACTACAATCATTGCTTCTGCCTACCACCCAGTGCTGCCATAATTTTTTGAGCAAAACAAACTAGATTTACAAAAAAATCAAGCCAAATCCAAGACAAAACAAGCTAGATTTTTAAACATGATTTACTCGGTTACATTTAAATAAAATAACTGTTTTTATATAAATTATACATATTTATTATTTATTTATACAAATAAATAATAAAAATAGGATAGAAGAACAGAAATATTATTATATGTACATTAATATTAATTTATCTCCTGAATGAGCTCATCGAGCCCTACTGTTTCCTCTTCAGGGTAATACGCGCGGTTTGTTACTATTTTCAACCATTTTTGGGGCAATTCGTAAACGTAACAGGATTTGTTTTTTTTTTTTTTTTTTTTTGAAGTCCGTATCTTGAATTGAAAATAAATTAATGTATTTTGCAATATATTTTTTGTTTATCAAAAACCTTACCTTACGCTTAAATTGGAATTAAGCGTATCTAAGTTTAAGGCATTCCTTAAATTGGTCTTAACCAAATTAACCTGGCTGAACACACGCTCCACTTCTGCGTTCGACCATGGCAACGCCATTATCTCCACCACAATGGTTGCCAATTCATAAAATTTCTGGTTGCCACCAGAATCCCTGTATGCGAGGACCTCAAGCGAAATCTTTAAAGTGTTTTCGGTATTATCCCATGTATTATTTCTTTGTTCTCTATACCGCCTTTCCATTTCTTCAATATTTGAAATATTGAAAAACTCCAATACCGGTATGATCGTTTTCTGTTTAATTTTCAAAACGTTTTCAACAGAAAACGAATCAATTTTTTTTAGTATATTAAAATTGTCTGGCAGGCTGAAAGATAAAAAACAATAACTATTTTTACGTATTTTAGGCAAAATAATATGTACTTTGCTTAAACTGTTTAATGAGCTCGACTACAAAATTTGTGCAGCACTTCCGAATGCTTAGTTCCTCAGCCTTTCCAATTTGAACTATTTGGACATGTTGTTCAAAATCATAGCCAAGATACAGATCTTGTACCACAAACTGCTTAAAATCGTTTTCAGTTAAAACGTCTATGTTTTTTTCCTGTGGAATTATTTTTACTTCTATGAATTTTATGGCCATTATAAGGTCATTCATCAATTCGGTTGAGTCTGTATTTTTACTTTGAAAACAATTGTTTATATGTTGCATTTCTTGCAAAAACTTCAGGTGCAATCTATTTTTTTGATCCCTAAAGGTGTTGAGCCTGTAGACATCTTTCCTGGGTTCTAGCAATATCGAAATGAAGCGCGAGTTCATGCCACTGGTCCAAAATTCTTGTCACAGCTAATTCAATCTATAGCCAGCGTGTATCACATACCCGTGGAATTTTTAGTGGAGCCTTTTAGGGAAAAAATTAGTTTTTTGTAAGTAAACTAGTTTCTCAAGTTAAACTCAAACACATAAACAGTTAGACAATTGACAAACATGATGTTAATACAAATATGTATAAAGACAACTACAGACGAGTACGGGGTTTTTTATACTTCCACATATGTATGTACCATCTCATCATTAATGCATTTATAAATTTTTTGGTAGGCAATTTGACGTCTTGAACTTTTAGCAAGCCAATTATACGTTCCATAGATGATGTATTCCAACTCATCTGGCAACCATTCCTTGCAAGCATGGCTTACTGCCAGTTGGACTGCCAGTTGGGTAGACACATTTTATCAATATTAGCGAGGGAGTTACCAGTGCCTCCTGCAGCTGGTGTGAGTGTCCCACTCAAGTGTTTTAATCACGTCCAAAAATGGGTATATGTATTTCTGTAGGCTTTAAATCAGATCCCAAGTATTTTTAAATAATGAGACAAGCGACTTTTCTCTTCGAGGTCCAAAAATGAACTGAACTGTATTTTATTGAACAAATAAAAGCTTAAGCTACAATGTTTACAAGAATGTGGTTTGTGTCTTAATTCCGCGAAATGCTGCTGCGGCAGTTCTAGTTTGTTTACTAGAACTGTCGCAATCAACATCCTGTCCACTGCTGCGTCAGCATTGCAACAGTGATGTGACCGCCGGGTTTAGTGAAGCGATGAACTGCTCCTCAGTGGCTTGGTGGGTGGTACCGAATTGTATATACTCTGTATAGTCGATTCGGTAACTGGGCGCATCCTTCTTTAACTCCTTGAACACGCTACGATTAGACCCAATCATTACATTGGCGTTGTCCGTGCCGGTGCCTATTAAATTTTTAATGTTCAGTTGCCAATTGCCAAGTTCTTCCTTTATTCCCTTAACAATGGATATGGCATCTTCACATTCTAGAGATATTAAGCTAAGGAATGTTGACACGAGCTCTCCACGTTCAACAATTACGTAATTACTTACAATACCTAAACACAATTAACGTAAAAATTACAAGTGTACATCCACAAGCACATATTTAAAAACAATTCATATTTTTAAAAACAAAAGTGTTCACTTAATCACTTTTATTTACCCAGGAGCTTCGTAAGTCCATCCAAAATCAAGCTGAATTTTCCCGTACCAATGTCATCCTTCAGATCTTCTCGGAAATGAGGAGCCAACACATTTTTGATTATATAAGTGCACTTGGTGCGATGTAATTTGATCTTGGTAGCGGTGCCGCTGTCACTGAACTTTGTTTGGCAAAGGGTGCCTAAGGGGTCAATTGGAGCAATTGAGCTATGTTTGGCAAAGTTGGCAAATTCACAAATTAACAGCTGATACTCGGCCGCGGGGTAATTTTGATCGATTTTATTATCGAAAGTGGCTTATCGATAGTTATTTTATACTCATGATTTCAAGAGTTTTCGTAGATAATAACATACATATTTTTATGCAGTGAAAAATAAAGAGAAGCTAAATACAAGCTAGATAGATTTTTTTCAAGCTAGAATTCCCGCAACCCGCAATTTTCGAATTTTTCCCTAAATTCACTTTGAAAACAAGCCAGATCTAGCGGGAAATAAGCCAAAATGGCAGCACTGCTACCACCGAACCACGCTCAGCGACAACTCGATGTTGTCGTCCCGCTAAAGTGATTCCTGTTAAGCGATACAATTCCACTTAATTCCTCCAATGCCACAATTTCACATGAACCATAGACTGATGGAATAATTACCATAATGATGAAATACTTTCTGGGGAATCACACCAATACAGTGTCACGCATACCTACTATGCGCCGACACGGCCATCCTGACTATTACACGACCTCGTGCAATATTACCAAAGACTTTTGTTATAGTTCAATATTACATAATTTTCTTATTGTCTTAAATTTCTTTCTTATAATTTTAATGTCATAAAACTTTTCTTTACTTATATTTCCGTTACCAAATCAGATTTTTAATTTTCTCTTTCATTCTCAACATTATTTTTCTTCAATTCATTTAATTTTTAATTTTATTCATTTTCAGCATTCTTAACATTGACTCTACAGGTTATTACAATAGCTTGTGCGCCACACACCATGATCAAAACACTTGTTTTGCACTTGTGCTTGCATTGATATTACAACCCTTCAGACATTTGTACTGTCCCTTTCAACAGTTTCTATTTTAACAATTCATTACTGTCTCTTTCAACAGTTTATCTTTCAATCAATTCATTATTGTTTTATTCAACTTCAATTTCATTTAAATCACTGTCACAATTTTCAAATTCTACTGGTACATGTCCATCTGGCATTTTTCTAATATCACCATGAGCATATTTGTATTTCCTCTTATTTGTCAATGACCTGAGCATATATCTATCTCCATCTAGGAATTCAATTATTTCAAAAGGCCCCCTAACTTTGGGCTTAGTTTTGTTTGATGCCTCTCTCTTCATTTTTTAACAAAACGAAATCCCCAACTTAGTATCAAACAACCTTTGCTTTGTTTTTATCAAACTGCGATTTGTCATATGCTGCTGCAGCTGATATATTCTGAACTGCTTGTGCTCTAACTCCGGCTAAATCAATCTCTTGTTCTACATCACAGGGCGGCAGCAACCCTAAAGGCGAGCTACTTTGCTTATAAACAATTCTAAGGGGCATGCTTTTGCAACTCGGCTAACCGTACAATTTAAGGCTAGCTGAACATCTCCTAACGCTTCTTGCCAAGACCGACTGCTAGTCTCGACAGCCGTCAACAAGTTTTTTAAGGTGCTCATAATGCGTTCAACTTGCCCATAGCTGTACTTGCCCCGGTCGCGATCAAGTGCAAATTTATTCTCTGTTGTGAACAGAACTCACTAAATCTAGTGCTGGCAAAAGATCTACCTTGATTTTTGACTTGCCACTCAATTTTACAGTAATGTCGATATGAACAGGGTGCCACGGTATGCTTACTTTTGGTATTCGATGAAGGCTAACTTGAACCTTGCCAGACAAAGTCTTCGACATTTTACAAGTAATGCAGTTTCCAACAAACTTCCGAATATATTTAGACATGTTATCAAACCAGTAATAATCATAGGCCTTGCCTAATGTCTTTTCCCATCCTAAATGCATGATTGACTCATGAACTTGATTAATTACGGACCATCTAAATGCTCGAGGGATAATTAGCAAAGATCGAGTTCTACCATTTCGCTCAGAGCTCAGTTTCGCAGTTGCGATAAGCCGGACGCGTTTTTGGTGCAGTAATACAGTTTAGCTTAACAAACTTACGGTCAAGTCCACAACTGTGGCACAAAGTGTAATAAACGATAACATAATTTAACTAAGTGTTGGCAAGTGAAAGTGTGGCGACTTTTACTAGCCAGCGTCGTTTATTTTCTTTACTCGGTGAGGCTGGCTCAAGCCTCACTGAAAAACTCCAAGAGGCGATCAGCTGTGAGAGCTTTAAGCTGTAAGAGCTTTAAGCCCTGGCTGGTTCGTGTCCATGGTACACCACTACTTGCAAGGCGTGATCTCTAAGCTCCATTTGGATTGTGTCTTTGATACTCTGCCGCTAGAACTTTAAGCTTCTAGCTGGTTCGAGTCGTCGCTAAGCATTTTTTATTTATTTTTTGAAAATGAATAACGGCCCACAGCAAAAATCCATCGATTATGAGTCGATGAAACTAATTGCTGGCGCGGGCCCAAAAGAGATACGGACGCAAATGACGAAGAGCTGGCTAAGTGAAGACCCAGCCTTCGCTACTACCAGTACTTCAAGCAGCTACTGCAGTACGACCTTCACACTGACCTCCACCAGCTCGACCATCTCATCCGCGTACATCTTCACCTCCTTCTTGAGCGGCAACGTATGCTCTACTGCTGTCAGTACAAATCACAACATTGCATCTGTCAGCTCAATCGCGAAGCCACAATCTGCCACCGGCTGGCAGGATGTATCCTTTAAATCAAGATATGGAGGAAACAAAAAGAGAGTAGGCGCAGTCCTCTCCCCTAAAATGGTAAAAAAGGTGGCAACTGATAAGCCGGGAAAAATCTCTGCCAATCGCTTCCAAGCCGTAAGCGACGAGGAAGATATGGTCCTGGGCGAGATATCTTCGAGTGACGACGACGAGCCATGCTCCTCGAAAACCGCCCACAATCGTGCCGCAAGGAAAGCAGGACCAAAACAACAGCTGAAAGGTGCTCAGCAAACAGCACCAGCCGCCCCGAAATCAAGTCGTCACTCTAAGGGGCCTAGAATGATGTTTCCCAATGTGGTGAACTTCACAGCATTTCGCAGCGAGCTGGACGCCCTTGTGGGAGACTCCTATACAATCAAGTCCCTAAATTCGGGAGACTGCGCTGTTCAGTGCAACACCTCCGATAGCTACAGGCTAGTGGCCCGGCACTTTCTCGACAAAGGATCCCTATTTCATCACCATCAGCTACCGGAGGACCGACCCTACAAAATAGTCATGCGCAATATTCATCACGGAGTCCCATCGGAAGATATCATCGCAACCCTCCAGAACGAAGGACACAACGTTGTACGGATTTATACCCCGCGCAACAAGGCAACCTCTCTTCCTCTTAATATGAGGTTCATCGACCTCAAAAAGGCGGAGAACAACAAACAAGTAAAGAGCATACCGGTTGTCTGCAGGCACAGGGTAACATGGGAGAAACCCCGTAAGCAACCTGAGCCGATACAATGCCACAGGTGCCAAGGCTATGGTCATACCAAGGCATATTGTTGTCGGCACTATATATGCAGAGAATGCGGACACAATCACCCCACTGCAGAGTGTAAGCTGGAACAGGACGAGGCCAGACTCTGCTTTTACTGTGGCGGCCCCCATGCAGCCAACTTTAAAGGTTGCAAAAAGTACCTGCTAGAGGCTTCTAACCGCAAACACCAACGGAAGGTCAATGAACCCTCTGTTTCTGGTCCTGCAAGAGGAGCACACCAACCACCAGCCCACATATCTGGAAAGCCTTCATATGCGAATATTGCTAGAGGAAGTAACGCCCGTCGCCAAGCCTGCCGCTACTGTCCCCCATGCGCTAACCTAGAATCCAAGCTGGAGCAGCTATTTACTAGGCTTGACAGGATGATGTCACTAGTTGAATCGCTAATGCAACTGCTCCTGCAAGCTCGCACCTTTCCTTCTGCTGCTCAAAATGGGTCCTCTTAAGGTAGCAGCTTGGAATGCCAATGGAGCCTCCTCAAAGACCAATGAGATTCTCGCCTTCATCGAGCTTCACGAAATTGACATCCTCCTGCTGTCGGAAACCCATTTCGTTTCCCGGTCCACCTTCAGAGTTCCTGACTTTACCCTCCACACTGCCAACCACCCGGGTGACAGCAAACGCGGAAGTGCGGCGATCCTTATCAGATCACTCATCTCCCATCAACCTTTCTCCACCCTGTCGGAAAATCACATCCAGGCAGCAGTTATTCAGCTGACGGCAAGCAGGGGTACCTTTAACATTGCCTCAGTATACTACCCTCCTAACCTGAGGTGGACGGAGGCTGACGTTGAGCTGATCATCGCTCAATTTGGCACAAAGTGCCTTGCGGCAGGTGATTGGAACACAAAGCACAGATGGTGGGGAAACTACAGGATGTGCTATAGAGGCAGGGCGCTGTTCTCTGCTCTGGCGGCCGAAGGTATCCACATCGTTGCAACTGGAGAAGCTACTTGCTATCCCTTTTGGGCAAGTGCCACTCCAAGTGCCATCGATTTCGGGATCTCCAAAGGATTCAGACAACAAGAAATCAACGTTCAAACACTGACAGAACTGTCATCTGACCACTTCCCCCTGCTGTTTGAGCTGGATGAAGACGCCCAGCTATTCAAAGGTGTCACAAAAATGCTGTCACCTACTGCAAATATTGTGGCCTTCAAGGAGCACATTGAGGCCACAGTAGATCTCAACAACCCCATTGACAACTGCAATAGTCTGGAAGCGTATGTAGATTACCTCGCAGCTATAATCGCGGAAGCAGCACGGAGGGCCACGCTACCCCCACACCAAGCTCGTCACATGACCGCAAGGAGGGCTCCCATCTTGAGCTTGGAGGCTAGGAATCTGCTCTCCTCCAAAAGGCGCCTCAGGAGACAATACATCGCAACAGGAGATCCTAGCATCAAGCAGCTATACTCTAGCACCACTAACAGACTGCACCGTTTGCTAGCCAGGACCCGACGAGAAAATCTGGATACCCTGCTGGAGGGTACTGGCCCAGATAACAACAGCAATTTTTCGTTATGGAGGCTCACAAGAGGAATCAAGAGACAGCCGTTGTTTCAATCTGGCTCAAGACAGACGATGAAAAAGCGAGGGCATTTGCTTCGCACCTGACCTCCACCTTCATGCCCTTCAACCTAACAGATGACTCAAACCGCGTAGCCATCAATAATTTCCTGGACACTCCGTCTGCACCGGCTCGCCACATAAGACATACCACACCGCAGGAAGTCATGATGCAGGTGAAGGCGCTGCAAATCAAGAAAACCACTGGCCACGATGGCATCGACAACCGTGCTGCGAAGCCTCTGCCACGCAAAGGAGTCCTAGCCTTAGTAAAAATATTTAATGCCATGCTAAGGCTGGCGCACTTTCCAAGGCAATGGAAGCGTGCACGTATCATCATGATACCTAAAGCCGGAAAGCCGCCGAAGCAGATCGATGCATATCGCCCAATCAGCTTGCTGTCAACTTTCTCCAAGATCTTTGAGAGAATACTCTTAGCCCGACTGATGGAACTGCCGCAAGTAGTGAACCACTTACCCCGACACCAATTTGGTTTCAGGAAGTCTCATGGCTGTCCTGAACAAGTACATCGACTGGTAAACCAGGTGACGCATGGCTTCGAGCACAAAATGTTCACGGTCGGCGTCTTTCTAGACGTAAAGCAAGCGTTTCACAGGGTGTGGCATGAGGGCCTGCTATTCAAGATGAAAGCTCTCCTTCCTGCTCCCTACTATGCCATCCTGAGATCCTTCACCTCTTATCGGACGATCGACGTTGCAGTGCGTGATGCCCGGTCCAGCCTGGAAGAGATTCAAGCAGGAGTTCCACAGGGAAGTGTTCTTGGGCCCTTCCTGTACACCCTGTACACCGAAGTTTCCCCGGCTCAGCTGCTCTTGGCCTTACGCCGATGACACCGCTATGCTGGCGTCCCATTCTTCACTGCAAACTGCCTCCAATGCAGTCCAGGAATGGCTGCATGCAATGAAAGAATGGACTGCCAAATGGAATGTGGCCATTAACTCCTCAAAGTCAGCCTGTGTAACTTTTTCCCTCCGGCCCGGAACTTGCACAGGTCTGACCTTCGATGGAAGCCTCATCAGCAATGTCACATCGCACTGCTACCTAGGTGTACTCCTGGATCGGAGACTGACCTGGAGGGCCCACATCACGTCGGTCAAATTTAAGTCCCTGGCGAAGCTAAAAAAGCTCGACTGGCTCTTCCACTCCAGCAAGCTACAAACGAGCTCTAAGGCTCTCTTAATCATAGCCATACTAGCTCCAACATGGAGCTATGCCATCCAGGTGCGGGGAACTGCTTCCAAATCCCAGCTCAATAGGCTCCGAGTGGTCCAGTCGAGAGCTGCACGTCACGCATCTGGGCTCCCCTGGTACGTGACGAACAAGGTAATCGAAAGAGATCTGAAAGTTACCCTTCTTGGGGATCAGATCAATTTCCATAGCAGCCGTTATGCTGACAGGCTTGAGGTCCACCCGAACCGATTGGCAAACATGCTAGTGAACCCCATCTCCCTCGGAAGGCTGAAGAGGGTACACCCCAGTGATCTCCGTACCCGGAGGATTATATTATTTTATATTATTTGTTATTTGTTATTATTTGTTAAGTAATTAATAACTAGATGAATTTTTCTTGTTTTTTGTACATAATAATTAAGAAACCACTCGGTCTCATATACCACTTATACACTCATTAGGTTAAGTTCAGAGAATTTGACTGAACGATTCCTTTTGGAAACAAATAAATAGAAGTATACGAATTTATACAAAACCAAAAAAAAAAAAAAAAAAAACGATTTCGCTGAATTTTACGATATAGTATTCCTCCCCTCAACTCGTAAGTTTTTGCGACGTCCTCGGCAAAAGAATTGTCTTTCAATTTATTTACAATATCAATCAACTCAGAATCCTGACGCTGTTCAGCCAAAAGCCAATTACTGGAAATTTCTGCCAAATTAACTCGTTTTTCAGGAATTTTGAAATTTTGCAAAATTTGCAGAAATTAATACAAAACTTCACAGACATAAGAATCTATACCACGTTGGGGCTAGACTTAGTCTATGTCTTCTCTGATCAATCAGTTTGATATTAGTTAGTTTCGTAAGGTAGGTGATATTACGGTTTTGGGTGTATATGAGTGGATATGATGGGGCATTTTTGGCATATTGATCAGCTAATTCGTTTCCTTTTATATTTTGGTGTCCAGGGACCCACAGAAGTTTAATTTTAGAGTTTTGTAGCATGATAGCCCGGATGGAGGATTCGTAGTAGTGTGTGTTGTCGATATTCTTGATAACTTTAAGAGCTGATAATGAGTCGGAACATATTACATAATTAGATTTATTACTTTTTATTATGTGGATAGCCCCGTAGATCGCAATCAATTCTGCTGGAAAAATTTAACTTATGACATTTAGATTCCAGTATTGACGCAATTTTGTTCGTCTGTTATAGCGTAAGAGGTGCAGGTGTCTGTTTTTGATCCGTCGGTGTAGATAAATTTGTATTTTGGAAGTGAGTTTTTAATTAATTGAAAGTGTTGTTGGTAGAGAAGAGAGTTTGTTGTATCCTTATTAAGGTATGTGCGTTGTAATAAGATTGTGTCTCTAGGGAGTTCCCATGGTGTTTTTTTTTTTTTTTTTGTTGATGTGTCAGATAATAGAATAGGATGAAAATTAAATTGATAGCAAAGTTTAAGGCACCTACATACTACTGATGGTGCTTTGTTTACGATTTTCCTGTTTGAGTAGATTTTTTTAAGTAAAGGGTGTAGGGGTGTTTATATTGCTAGTGTTCAATACTTTAGTGATGAGGAATGTATGGTGTTCGTGTATTGTTTTTAAGTTGGCTTCTAGGAGTAAGTTGTTTATGGGGGTTGTTTGGAAGGCTCCAAGGGCGATTTTGATAGAAGAGTTGAGGATTGTTTGAATTCTTTTAAGGCTGAAGTTTGGGGGATTTCCATAAAAAATCAATACATGGTCGATTTTGGAGATAAGGGTTGCTTTAAGCATGCTTATTAGGGTGAATGTGTTGCAGTTGAATTTGGGAGAAGAGAGGCATTTGAGAATGTTGAGGTTCTTGTGGAGTGAAGTTGCTAGGTACTTGATGCGATCGTTCCATTTGTATTTTTATACCCTCTACCTGAAGGGAAGGGGTATACTGGAAAGCTGTGCATGTATGTAGGAATAGCCGATGTTCGTCTCGTATACTTTAATTTAAACACTGAGAATTTAGTTTAGTTTTATAACATAATTTATTGTTAATTGTGAAATTAAATGTTTTTTAATTGATACAAAAAATATGGAGCTTGAGCACACAACCGACACAACCGACACAACTGACTCTCTCAAATCGACTCTCTCTCTTTTCGATAGATCTTTTTTTTATGTATATCGCGATTGCAGAGTTGCAACACAACTTGACTCATCCGACAATATTCTGATTTGACGACACGATTGATATCGATATTTAATTAAAACTGTCGGCCACTTCTAGTGTTGCGAACCGATCCCACATTCGGCCTTCCTGAATCATCATTCGGCTCGAATGATGTTTCTTGCGAAAGTTCCTCTACAGGTTCCCATTTTTTCATGTACTCAGCTACTGTAAGAGTTTTCCCTGGACCTTCATGGTCACCAATTTTCTCTACTTCGTATCTACCATGTGGTAGGACTTTGACTATCTTATATGGACCAAAAAAATTTCCCTTAAGCTTTAAACCTGAACCGTATTGTGTTCTTTTAATAGCAACTAATTCATTCAACTTATATTTTGATTCTTTTTTACGATTCTTATTGAACGTTCTGCGATTTTCCTGCTGCTTCTACACGGAGACTTTCTCTTTCATTCTCAAACTGTTCAATATAAGCATCATCAAGATATTTCTGCATACCTTCCATTCTATTGACTCTCATCTCAACGCCTGTTAAAAGTCTAAAAGGAGAGATTTTTGTACTCCTTGGTGGGGTACTGTTCAACACTTTTTGTATAGCTTCAATATGTTTATACCAACTACAAGTATTTCCTTGGCAGAGCTTTGATAACATCGGTATTACAATTTTATGGACGCGTTCAACCTGGCCGTTTCCCCGAGGAACTCCTGTCGCTATCATTAGATGTTGTATCCCCTCATCTTCGCAATATTCCCTAAACATGTTAGAAGTAAAAGCTGCACCTCTATCGGATATAATACGCTTAGGATTTCCGAACACTCCTGCTTGTCTCTTTAGCCTATCTACCACTCCTTCAGCTGACGTGTTTTTAGTTGGATAAAGCCGCGATGGCACTACTACAAGTTCCTTGATTGGATCTTTATACAAGATACCATGCTTAACATAGAAGTCATCATACGTACTGACGTCTAACATAGCTAATATAGCTCTAATCCACTCATCTTCAGCCTGAGCCTGCTGCAACCTGTGATGTAAGCTATCCTCCAAAATGAAACAATTAACGCGACTTAACGCATCGACATGCTTCATTTTTGTTCCGCTACGATGCTCGATTTCGTAATTAAAATCTTGGAGGAATAAAGCCCAACGTGATACTCTTAACGGCATATCACCGCGCTTTTTCATAGTCATTGTAAAAGCATTACAATCAGTAACTATTTTAAATTTGATCCCTAGCAAATACACACGCCATTTTTTCAATGCTTCGACAATCGCTAACACCTCTAGCTCATACGAATGGTATTTTTCTTCTGCTGGCTTCGTTTTACGGCTTAAATACTGAATCGGGTGAAATAGTTGATCTTCTCTAACCGTACATAGAAGCGTCTGTATGAACCTCAGTCTGCGCCTTTGGGTCATACAACTGCAACACCGGTGCACTCGTTAATGCCGCTTGCAACTGCCTGAATGCTGTAAGCTGATCTTCTTGAAATTCAAATTCTGCGTTCTTTCGAAGTAAGTCGGAAAGTGGTTTCGCTACCAACGCCTACGACTCAATAAAACGCCTAAAATACGCTGTCAATCCAAGAAAACGTTGCAAACTCTTACGATTGGATGGAATCGGAAAATTCTGAACAGCTTTTGTTTTTGCCTCAGAAGGCCTAATTGTACCTTCCTCTACGATATATCCCAGGAAGTCTACTTTACTCTGCAAAAACCGACACTTCTTCCACTTGATTTTCAAATTATACTCTGCTGCTCTACTCAACACGTAGCTCAATTTCTGGATACCTTCAGTTATGTCCTTAGCGGGGATAATAAGGTCATCCATATACGTGACAACAATATCTTTTTGCACCAAATCGACAAAAACTGCATGAATGAATCGAGAAAATACTGCTGGGGAATTAGATATTCCAAATGGAACAAAAAGGAATTCAAACTGCCCTGCGTGTGTGACAAACGAAGTAAATTTTCGGGAACCTGGTTCGATTGGCACATGGAAAAAACCGTTTTCAAGATCAAGGGTGGTGAACACATTATGACCTTGCAACCTTTCGATAACATCATCTAACAAAGGCATAGGAAAGTTGTTTTTCACGATCCTTGCATTTAGCCGACGATAATCACAACATAACCTTTTACTGCCATCTTTTTTTGGTACAAGAACTATAGGAGATGCATATTCTGATGTACTGGTCTGAATTATATTTTCATCTAACCACTTTGCAATTTGAGTATCGACAACACATTTGTCTGCATGCGATATACGTCTTGGGCGTTCAAAAACTGGATACTCGTCACTCAACAAAATCTTCATCTGAATGGGACTTTTCTTATTCATTCCTGGTGAATATTCGCTTATCAGTTTCTCTACTGCCACAACAGTTGGCTTGTCAAGGTGTGACAAATCAATATCTGATTCGTTTGTTGTTGAAAGCAGGCAAATATCACCAAGCTCTTCAAACAATTCTAATTTTGAGTTGATCTCCAAGGTACTATTTGCAATAGTTTCATGCTCTTTCTTTGCCTTAGGGCTAAATTTCACAGATTGCTCATAAACAATCAGATCAACAACTTCCAAAACTATGTTTCCAATAACAGCTGAATATTTTATATTATCGTAGTCAACTACATGGAACGAGATATCTAGGTAATGTCCGTCAATCTCAACTTCAGCTACAAAGCTACCTAGCGTATGAAGCTCACTGTTGCATATTCCAACAAGACAATGCTTTTCCTGGTTTAACTTAACGTTCCCTAGTTTCTTAAACACATCTGATCTAATCAAACAGAGATCACAGCCTGTATCAATTAACGCTGGAAATGAAACATTCTTGCAGGTTAACTTTTTGAAAATACATTTTCCACCAGAGTCTACTGTATTTACCATTGTGTTCATGCTCCTTTCCAGTTTAATTAAATTTGAACTAACACAATCTGCTGCTTTATGACCTGGTTGACTGCATTTAAAGCATTTTACTGCCTGCTTACAATCTTTTGCCAAATGTGATGGATCACCACATTTGAAACATTTCCTAGTTTTCTTAGCGTCCGTTTTTTCAGCGTCAACTTTCTTGTCTTTACATCCTTCATCTTTTCCGCTATGAGTTTGATGGCGACTGCTACGAATCTTTTCGTAAATTAAAACTTGCTCTTTCAACTCTTGTACTGTCCTAGCCCGATACAAATTACTCTTATTACTTCTTGAATCGGGAATACCTTCAATAAAGTACTCTATTAAGCTTCTTTCGTCCAAACTAACTGACTTCCCTATTTCCATGAGACTGTATAAATATTCTCTGTAGTCCTCACCTACACGCTTGCGCCGATTTCGTAACATACGATGAACTTCAATTGACGAAATTGATGCTCCAAACTCTGCCAACAATACCTGTTTAAGTGAATTCCAATCAGAAATTCCGTTTTGGCTGCGCATGAATATTTTTGCTGCACCTTTTAGCAATTGCTTTGAATATATAAACTTTTGAAGGTTGTTCCAATGAACTGCTTCTGCGTTATCTTCAAATTCTTGAATCTATTGTTCAACTGATGGCTGCCCTGATCCACTAAACTGAGACAGTGAATCTTCAATATCCCTCAACGTAAATACTGAACGTGTTTCTGGAACCGTAGAGATAGCTATCACCGAATCGTCATCATCAGAGGCATCGTCGTTTACATCAACCTGCAATCCAAAACTTTCTAACAATCGGTCTTGCAATGTTTGCTTTCTGCCTGTGGTAGGTAAGTTACGTTCTACCAACTTTTGTCGCAATTCTCTAACCCGTAATGCTAAGATTTTGTCTCTGTTCATGTTGTTACTGTTGTTGCTCGTGCTTTACAAGTATTTAAAATATTTTTAAAACAAAATATTCTTTTAACCTTAACCTTTTGTTTATAAATTTAAACAATATAAGATTTAAATAAAATTCAATAACCTACTGTTACCTCACGGTCGTTGCACTGCAGTCCTGTATGTAGAACACGCAGCTGTTAAATTCGTCGCACCGCTTCGTCACCCTCTGTGATTTTCTCACTGCAACTCAGCCTCTCTGCCAACTGTCTGCTCCGGCGTACTCGAACTCTTTACAAATCTTCGCTTTCAGCATCTGCCAAGCCAATCCGAACTCCCACGTACACGCACTCCTTACAGATCGTCGCTTCTAGCCTCTGCCAAGCCAATCTATACTCTCACGCACACGCACTCTCTTCAGATCGTCGCTTCCAGCTTTTGCCAAGCCAATCTGCACTCGTCGTTCGCTATGTGTTACGACAGAATACACACTAGTCGTCTCGCTCTAGCTCACTGCAGACATCTAGCAACTGGCGCCAATCCGTACAAAAATTTTTAACGGTTTGCCACTTCCAGTGAATTGAATTTCACAATGTCACGCCACTATTTTGGGATTTGATATCCACAATATTCGCCACTTTGCCTTATAATTTTAAAGAATTATAGTGCAACCAAGTCTTTTCTGTGTCACTGTTGTTCTTTTTTTTCACAAATTTCACAATGTTCTTCCCATTTACGTCGCATAAAACGCTATATTCCATTTCTGACACCAAATTTGTAGGAATAGCCGATGTTCGTCTCGTATACTTTAATTTAAACACTGAGAATTTAGTTTAGTTTTATAACATAATTTATTGTTAATTGTGAAATTAAATGCGTTTTAATTGATACAAAAAATATGGAGCTTGAGCACACAACCGACACAACCGACACAACTGACTCTCTCAAATCGGCTCTCTCTCTTTTCGATAGATCTTTTTTTTATGTATATCGCGATTGCAGAGTTGCAACACAACTTGACTCATCCGACAATATTCTGATTTGACGACACGATTGATATCGATATTTAATTAAAACTGTCGGCCACTTCTAGTGTTGCGAACCGATCCCACATGTATGTAACCCATAATATGATCAGGGTGAATAGAGAAATCGATTGGGCCATGTCCGTCTGTCTGTCCGTCTGTATGAACGCAAAGATCTCAGAAACTATAAAAGCTAGAGTTATGAAATTTTGTGTAAAGAATCAATAGGACAAGCGAAAGGGCAAGTTCATTTTTTATGTTGACTCGAAAATTAAGCGAGCATTCAGGGGGCGAAGCCCCCTAGTTTATTAAAGGTCAAGCCTAGTATTTTGAATTTGTCGGTTGTTTGTAGAGGAAAATTGCCTGTTTCAATTTGGCACTGAAATTGATGTTTTCTACATATATGTAGATGGTGGATAGGGATGCTCCTGAGTACGAGCACCAGTTGTTTTTTTGGGAGAAGAGGAGGTCAAGGTTCAGTTGTGGTTTCTTTTGGTACTTGTTAAATTTTATGACAATATAAAAATCATCGGCGTAGGCCACAAAATTCAGATTTTTATGTAGATGAATAATGTGGGCAATCTTATTGTAGGCGATGAGGAAGAGAATGACTGAAATTGGAGATCCTTGTGGGATACCGTTTTGGAGTGGAAAAGCATGAGTTGGCCATTGGGCATTTAATTTTCCTGTTGGTCATGAAATTAATTATATAATTTAATATTATTGGGCCAATTTTCCATTCTTGCAATTGTGTGGTTATTACGTGGATGCCAATGCGATCGAATGCTTTTGAAAAATCAAGTGATAGTATTGAAATATGTTTTTTGTGTGAGAGTGAATCGGTTATAAGGTGATCTATAAGGTGATCATGCTGATATCTTTTTCTATTAGTTGAATTGACTTAGATGGGGCGATAGTGTTGAGAGCTAGTGAATTTCCAGAATTTCCAGAGAAATTATTGTTATCAGCATTTTTGGACCAGTGTTTGGCGAAGGAATTAGCTATTGATAGTGTGTCGTTTTCTAGAGGATTGTTTTCTGGATTCATTATTGTGTGTATGTGCTTTTTTTTATTACGGCTACAAAAACGTCTAATATTTGTCCAGATTTTGTTGGTAGGGGTACTAGGTTGAATTTCGGATGTGAATGCAGAGAGGGAGGTTCTCTTGGCATTTTTTTATTCTTTCATTCCTGCATTTTAAAATGATTTTTGTAGAGATTGATCTTTTTAGTGTGGGTTGGGTTTGAGAAGAAGTCTGTGAAATGGAAAGGTGGGCACTTTGTAGAATAACTTTTTTGATGCTAGCAGCTTCTTTGTTTAGGTTGCGAGAAGGTAGTGTTAGTATTTGTTCCAATTGGAAAACTGTAGCTTAAAAATGGGTCTGATGTAATTACTTTGGCTGCGATTGGTACGAAACAGAGCTAGGAGTATTGGGAAGTGATCACTTCCGCGGAGGTCATCAATTGTGTTCCATTTTGCATCGATTGCCAGTTCGAGCGTAAAAAAGGAAGGATCAATGTGTGTATGTATTATGTGTAGAGAAGTGTGTGGCTGATTTATCGTTAAGTAATATTAGATTTGTGCTGTTTAGAAATGATTGTAGTAAATTTCCTTTACTATTGTTAGATGGTGAGCCCCAGTTGGTGTTCCACCAATTAAAGTCGCCCAGTACGAGTTTTACTGGGAGGCTTCCCCTCTAGGCTGATATTATTATTGTAAACTTTTTAATTGTTTCGATTTCGCCACAGGATGCGTCGAATTCTTTGGATAGTGGTATTTCTTTTGATTGTATGGTTTTATGGATTAGTAGGGCTGTGCCTCCAAAAGAGTTAAAATAGGTGTGTGACATAAGAATAAAGTTATTTGGTATAGGAATGGTTTTTGGGTTATTTATGTGTGTTTCTTGTAAAGCTATTGTGTGAGGTTGATATTTTTTAACAAGTAATTGTAATTCACTGTAGTTTGAAACCACGTATAATTTTTAATATCATTTTGAAAACTATTAGAAGGTAAATTTTTTTTAGTTTTTGTTTTTGGACATTTTTAACAGTGAATTTTTGGTGGGAAATGTAATGAAAGACTTGGCAGGGAGTATTGCTGTTACATTTCCCTTATTTAATTTTTTGGACCACGATGTGTCGTGCATCTTCTGGTTATGTTATGAGCGGAAGGCAGCCCCAAGTTAATTTTGGCCTTGCAAATGTGTTTTTTTTTTTTTTGTCGGATGTCATTTCTTCGTCTATAATGTCTATATTAGTGTTTTGACTTGGGCTAATTAGTTTTGCTTTCTTATTAGATAAAGTTTGACTTTTGCTTTTGGAAAAAGTTTTTTTTAATGTTTTTATTTTGTTCTTGGTTATGTGTGTTTTAAGATTTTCTGAAGTTTTTCAGTCAGTGTTGGTGGCTGGGTAGATGTTGTTGATTGGGTAGATAGTGATGGTTGAGTTCCTAAGCTGGTGGTTGATGAAGATGATGGTTGTGGTGATTTTGTGGGAGTGAGTTGTGTTGTTGCTGTCTACGATGGTAGCGAACGGTCTGGTAAGTTCGTGACGTTCATTGTATATGGCTGTAGCATTATTCATGATTGTGTTTTCCAGGCTTTTAATTTGTATGATTTCTTTATTTTTAGAATATGATGGACAATTTCGGTCGAGTGAGTTGTGGAGTTAGTTTTTGAAACCGATTTGTATAATGATGCCGGTTTCTACTAGACTGTTGGTTTCTTTGTGTTTTTTGAGTATTTCTTTGGATTCTATGACATTTTGAGTTTTTAGTTCGTTTGTTATTTCTTCATCAAGAACGTCACTAAGGATGTTGTAATACAGTAGAATCCGGTTATAACGACTCCGCTTATAGCGTTAGTCCGGTTATTCCAACGGAAACTCGATGGCTTGGTTGGTCCCCATACAAAGTTATATGAAAGGACCTCCAGTTAGTACGTCTCCGCTTTTACCGATAAACCGCTTATACCGACGAGATTTTTCATAATTCATCCGAATATTGCGACGTGCCAAAAAAAAATACAGCAAAATAATGCCACCAAATTTAAGCATCAAGCAACGCTGTTAGAAATGTATGTATCTATCAGTGACTGTCGTCACAAAAATGCTTACAGCGTGAGTGTGTAGACCCCATACCTATATTCCATGAGATGTCCCGTTATATTTCTAATTGTTTCTACTTTTTTCCAATAAAACTTAATGCGTAAATTCGCCAAATGTGAGTAAATGCACTAAATTCGCACGATGAGCTCATTCAGTTTACGCTTGCGACTTGTGCATTACGCTCACAAAATGTCTTTAAAACGAAAATGCTTCTCCGTCGAAGTAAAAATGCAAATTATTCGGCGCTTGGAAGCCGGTGAGCGCAACGTTACTGTGGCAAAAGAATTCTGCGTGAGCCACACAACAATTGCCACAATACAAAAAAATAAAGAAAAAATTAAAGCTTTATTTAATAGTAATGTCTTATAGCCAAAACGCGTCAGAGCGTTAACTCAAGATCAAGTCGATAAAGCATTGCTACAGTGGTTCATAATGCAACGCAGTCGAGGAATCCCATTAAGTAGTCCACTGCTTCAGTCCACTGTACAGTCAGTGGAGAATCTTTGTCTGTACAAATAAGCGATGTAAGCAAGTGGCTTACAAAGGTTTGGCATACACTACGTAAGAATTTCAAAGATGAGGATATTTTTAATGCCGACGAAAATGGACTGTTCTACAAATTAACTCCAGACAAAACATTAAAATTTAAAGGTGGGAAGGAAAATCATTTTGTAGGAATGTGTTTCTTGAAATTTTAATTTATAGGTGAAAAATGCACTAGAGGGAAGCTGTCCCAGGAAAGGATAACTATGCTTGTTACAGCCAATATGAGTGGTACTCTTAAAAAAAAAATTATTGGGTATTGGAAAATCAAAGCAACCTAGATGCTTCAAAAATGTTAAAAATGTTCCTGTTGGCTACTATAGTAAACGCCGGGCATGGATGACATCTCAAATTTTTATTAATTGGGTACGGGATTGGGATGCTGAGCTAAAAAAGCAGAAAAAGATGATATTGCTATTAGTTGATAATTGTCCTGCCCATCCCACAATTAGTGACCTTACGAATATCACTCTAGTTTTCCTCCCATCAAATACGACATCTGTATTACAACCAATGGATCAAGGCATAATTCGAGCGAATAAATAAACTTTTCGGAAAAATCTCGTACTTAAAACAATCAGCAGTATGGATGAAAACAAACATGAAAATTACCCGAAAATTACCATCCTTGATGCCATTTTAATGATAAATGATGCATGGCAACAACTTTCGCCATTGAAAATTGCGAATTGCTTTAAGCATTCTGGGCTTGCAAAAGGAAATTTAGAAGGTCCCAGCAGCTCATTTTCAAATGATATTGAAATCGAAGATGACATTCCTCTATTGGTTTGGGCAAGAGCTCTAAAAGATCAGCTACTGATTTCAATGGAAGAACTGGATGAATATGTTCTTATTGACAATGGTGTGGCGATTTGTGAGGAACCTTCCGAAGATAGCATTGTTCAAAATGTATTAGATGACGGACAGGACAGCGACGACAGCGTCGAAGATCACAATGAAGTTGTGTCAGCACCTAGCGTTTTGGAGGCATTCAAGGCTGCAGAAATTCTTAATAGATTTGTCCACTCAAATTTTAATGACGAGAGTTTAACGCACAGCATGTCTCGTTCAAATAATATTGTGCGCGACTGTTTTTTTTTTATAAATCTAAAACTACTGCAAAACAAACCAAAATTACTGATTATTTAAATTAAGAATAAATAAAAAAAACACATAAGAAATTAAATGTTATGTTATGCTTATGAATACGCATTATATGTATACGACTTTTGAAAACTTGTGTTATTAAATTAAATTTATTAAATTTTTTGTTTGATTAAAAAATTAATTTGTTTTATGTTAAAACATATTACGAACATGGCAACCATAAAATAAAGAAAAAAAAATTTTTTTCCACCTTTCTGTTAGTGCGTCTTCCGGGTATAACGACGTAAAATCGTCGGTCCCTTGAAAGTCGCTATAACCGGAATCTACTGTATATGACTCCTTTGGAGCAGTTCTTGGTGTAGTTCAGTAACATTAACTTTTATTGTGTTGGTAAATGAGGTGAGTGTTATTACTTTGGCTGCTTGTGCGAAGTTTTTGGTTTCAACTAGGAGTGTGCCATTGTATATAATGGTTTCTAGTGGTGTAACTTTGCCTATGCAAATATTGCCAATTACTTTTCCTATTAAGAATGGGTTCACATTTGCTAAGGTTTCTTTGCTTTCTATTCTTTTTATTATTAAGAATTTCGGGCCATTTGATATATATATATATATGTTAAACATTTTGCAAACTGCAAATGTGTTTGTTCACACACACGGTATGATTAAGTTGAGGGTAATTTCGCAAGTGAATTTTTATTAAAAGATTTACAAACTAGCTGCCCAAGCCAATCAGCAGAGAGTGGAATGAGCACGAACAAAAGGAAGAGGAGAGCGAGCTTTGCTCTTTGAGTATAATTATGACAAAATAGGGTTGTCAGGCGGTAATTAATTAGTATAAATAGAATTCAAATAATTTCAATGAAATGACTTAACATCGGCCGCGTTGAATGACCGCAGGTCTTCAAAATATATTACATAATAATTCAAATTTGATTTCAATAAACAACTTCAATAATTCCTTAAACTTCATTAAACATATGCGAACCTAAATTACAAACTATGACTCGTTATTCGACAGGCAATGGAGCAAGTTTATGAATAGCGCGCTTAAAGATGCCGTTTTTGGTTTTGACGACTGCCACTCTCACTTTCCCGTCTCTGCCTTTGATGATTTCCTCGATCTTGTCCATCAACCACTGTTGTGGTGGTGCGTTGTCCTCGTGAACTAGGACTACTTGACCAATTGTTACGTTTTCCCTTTCTGTTGACCATTTGTGTCTCTGCTGAAGACTTAGAAGATAATCCCTTGACCAGTCGTCCCAGAAGCGCTGTTTGATGCTGCAAATTAGCTGCCACCGTTGTAAGTAGTTCAGCTTGTTGTTTTTTACGTCTGGCATTGATCCGAATGGAAGCGCAACTACAATTCTTCCGACAAGGAGGTGAGCTAGCGTTATTGGTTCTCCATCGTTGGGGCACGAACTGTCTGCGATGATTGGGCGAGAGTTTAGAATGGCTTCCACTTCTACCAATACAGTTTCCAATTCGTCCTGGCGTAGAACTGTGTTTCCGATAGTTTTGATGAGTAGAGTTTTTGCTGATTTGACGGCTGCTTCCCAGAGTCCGCCGAAGTGTGGCGCACGGGGGGGTATAAACATGAAGGTGATTCCTTTGGCTGCTGCAAATTTGGTGATTGAATCCTTTGCATCTTCGAACTCCTTCTTCAAGGGCTCCAGCATACATGCAGCTCCAACAAAATTCGTGGCATTGTCGCAATAGATTCGCTTGGCAAGTCCACGCCGGCCTATGAATCTAGAAAGGCACATTAAAAATGTTTTAGATGTTAAAACTGTAACAAACTCTAAATGAACCGCTTTGGATGTGAAACATATGAACACTGCTATGTACATTTTAACTGGAGGCTTGCCTCGAATACCAAGAGTAACTGAAATTGGACCACAAAAGTCCACTCCGCTAGTTTCGAATGGACTTTGTCCCACGAGCCTACCAGCGGGTAGGTTTCCCATAATTTGAGATGCAAGTATTGGCCTATATCGGAAGCAATGAACACAATTTCTAACTACTGTTGTACATTCGCGTCGAGCATTTATGAGCCAAATTTGTTGCCGAAGTAAGCTTACTAAAACACGGGCTCCGGCATGACAATTAGTGAAATGCAAGTGATTTAAAAATA
Organism: Scaptodrosophila latifasciaeformis; assembly: GCA_037075145.1. Classification (NCBI taxonomy): domain Eukaryota; kingdom Metazoa; phylum Arthropoda; class Insecta; order Diptera; family Drosophilidae; genus Scaptodrosophila; species Scaptodrosophila latifasciaeformis. Next base: position 24,098 of record JBAMCM010000469.1, read on the forward strand.
GATCTATAAATCTACATTTTTTTTGGCATAAGAAGCGGGAACCGTTTATTGTGGGGCAGTGGTGCGTTCAACAATCTCCCACCCACTCTCAATAAATTCCACACTCGATCATGCATTTTTAAGGGTTGCAAGAACGGATTGAGTTTTTGAAGTGACGGTTCTAAAAGAACATTCCTTTCTAGTTTGTTAATTGCCTCTCCTAAAGATGTGTGTTGTACGAGGTGTATGATTGCCATAAATGCAAAATCAAGTTCTTCGGGAGAAATTTCTCTCGATGTGTATGCTGTTTTACGTCCATGGATAAAGCGAAACATGAAAGATACAATGCGCAAAACTCTTGTGTACGACGACGTTCTTTCGATTAATTCAATGATAAGGGTCGAATCGGCCGCGATTAGAGTCGTAGCAGATTTTCGCCTTTCTAATTGCTCCTCATTTATTTTAAAGTGAGGGTTTATTGGCCATAAACTTTGATCATTTTTAAGAAAGATTGGGCCTGAGAACCAAATTGAATCGTTGAGATCAGTAGCCGAGCATCCACGTGAAACCAAGTCCGCAGGGTTTTCTTTCGTCGGCACATGTCTCCACGATGCGTTTGCGGTTGATTCTTGGATGTCTGCAACTCTATTAGCTACGAAAGTTTTAAGAACCGAAGGATGCATTGTTAACCAATGTAAAACAACTTCTGAATCAGACCAGAATACAATTTGATCAATTTCGAAATCAAGGAGTGGCTTTATTTTTATCCACAAATTAGATAAAAGTTGAGCTGCGCATAATTCCAATCTAGGAATAGATTTAGTTTTTAATGGGGCTACCTTTGACTTAGCTGTTAATAGCCTGGTTGTGATACCATTTTCGGACTCCACTCGAATGTATAAGCAACAGCCATAAGCTCTGATTGATGCGTCGGCGAACCCATGTATCTGGCATTTCGAACTAGAGAGTCGAGGAACGTGTGTTGATTCTTTGTAAGGGTAAATCCATATTTACTAAGGACTGAGTTTAATTCGGTGTATAATATATGTAATTCTCCTTGAGTATTAACACTTGCTAATAAGTCGTCTACGTAGAAGTTGTTGACTAGTGCTCTAGAGGCAATAGGATGCGATACTTTGTGTTCATCGCTTATGTATTTTAGGCAACGAATAGCTAAGAATGGTGCACTCGCTGTACCATAAGTAACTGTGTTCAGACGAAATATTTGGAGTTGGTCAGTAGATGACTCCCTCCAGACGATAAGGTGAAATTTGCGATGAGTCTCGTCAATTAAAATTTGACGGTACATTTTGGCTATATCAGCCGTACCGGCGAATTTCTGCATTCTAAAACGTAAAAGAGTTGAAAATAGAGTTGGTTGAATTGTTGGTCCAACCATCAGTAAGTCGTTTAAAGATACTTGTGATGTACTCTTACTGGATGCATCGAATACAACTCTAAGTTTTGTAGATGAGCTTTGTGGTCTTAGCACGCATTGATATGGCACGAAGTAATGCGGCTCTCTCGGGATTGTGTTATCGGTTATGCTCATGTGATTAAGGGAAAGATATTCCTTCATAAATGCGATAAACATTTCTTGTAGTTCTTTTTGTTTGCACATTCGTCTCTCTAAAGAGAGAAAACGCCTTTTTGCAGTGTCGAAAGAATTGCCTAGGCAATTTGGCGTAGTTTTGAATGGTAATGATACACACAATCTACCCGAGGTAATGCGAGTAATACTTTTAAGAAATGACTCCTCACAAAGCTGTTGTTCTGCGGTGTATGGATTTGACTTCACTTCATTTGGAATGTCTTCCAACTCCCAAAATTTACGAATAAATGTGTCCAAAGAAGCACAGTTTTGTACTGTGCTTATAAATGAAATAGGATGTTGTGTGATCGATTGATTTGATTTGTATCTACCGGCAACAACCCATCCTAATGCAGTTGCTTTTAAGTTGGGCAAACCCTCGCCCATTCGATTTCTTCGGGAATATTTGAGATTACAATGGCTCGGTCTGGCTGAAACGATGATATTGATGACATAATTCCAAAATCTACTGTCATATTGAATTTTTCAGTGAGAGACCCGATAGTTGCTTGTACAACTTTAAGTTGTTAAAACCTAATAAGTGAATGTCTCTTCGAATTGTTTTGAGTTTGAGTGTTTTGCATAATTCCTCAGTCATAAAATAAACCTGAGATCCTCCGTCCATCCTTAATCTTCACGATTGCTGTTGCTAGAATAACTTGGTCAGTTTCGCTGCAAGCATGATAAGATGAAGCTAGAGCGGGTGGGATAATCTGGCTTTGTGAGATATGTGACTCCGATGTCACCTTTTGTGGATTCTGACCTACAGATATGTGCGAGCTTGCAGGCAACTGAGGGATTGCTAAATTATGTTGTTGAGTGGTATTTGCGTACCTATGCAACAAGGTATGATGAGGCTTCGAGCATACTCTACAAGCTCCTGATTTGCAATTTGTAACTGAATGGCCTTTACGTAAGCAGTTAATACAAAGAGGTTGACTTTTAACAAATAAGAACCTCTTATTGCAAGAAATAGATGCGAACTCAGAGCATGAGTGAATAAAATGATGATTCGACTTGCAATAAATACATTTTGATTGGTCAACTTGCAGAGTGGCTGCAGTTAGCTCGATTCTACTTCCCTTTCTATTAGCGCGATGAGTCTGTTTAAAGCCACAAGACGATTCATCGGCTGAAAGGTGCTGGAATCTCTTATTAAGAGCGGATTCACAGTCTTGCCATGAAGGGATCATTGAGTAGTCTAGGCTTTCTTTCCATTTCGAACGAGTAGTTGGGTCTACTTTACTCGTGGCAACATGAATGAGGATGGCTTCACAAATTTGTTTACAGTCCGCTAAAGAAGTTAGGGATCCATAAATTGCTCGAATATTATCAATGACTGATCTTAAAGCAGATGAATTTGATTCTTGCATTTTTGGAATACCGAATAATTTTGAGATGCAATTATATGCAATTAAGCAACTATTATCATAAACTTGTTTTACAGCAGCTAGTGCCTTCGGATAATTGCCTGTAGTGACCTGAAATGCCTTGACTGTTCCTAATGCTTCTCCTTCTAAACATGATAGTAGATGATTGAATTTTTCGATATTGGACAAACTCGAATCACTGTCTAAGTTTTCAAAAAGACCAATAAAATTCTTATATTCTGCATAATCTCCACTAAATTTTGGTAACTTCATCGCTGGCAACTGTCTGGCAGGTTTTACAGCACTAATCACGGTTGAGTTTAAATTGCCTGTGTTTCCTTGAAAAGGTCGATCACGTTTGCTTAACAGATTCGCTTTGGTTTCAATGCATAACAATTCTAGGTCAGCTCTCGAAGCAATGTCCGGACTAATTTTTCCAAATCTAATTGAATCTGAAACGCTCTTTTAATGTAGCTGTTTAAAATATCCAGTTGACACTCGATATGAATGGCATCTAAGTCTGGTGATTCAGAAATTGATCTCTTAATTCGTTGAATATCCCTGGTAACATTTTTGTGCAGCTGGTATAGACTATCCAATTTGTCTGTTTCAATGTCATCTATTGATCTGTTTCCCTTGTCCCGTTTCCCAGTCATTATCACAAAGGTATAATATGATGATAATTGATTAAAGAAACGAACGTGAATTGTTCACTAAATATCCGCCGTGTCCCACTGTGCGTCGACAGCTTCGAATTGTGCCAACGAAACACTCTTGTGGCCACGTAAATTTGCGCACTCTGTTTAAGTATATAAGAACTGAGAAAATGAAGCACTAAAGAAAGCAGAAGCAATGTTGAGGCTACTGGCAGCGTCACCAGCAGTGAACGAATTACGCACAAAGAAAAATGTGATAAATGCGCTTATGTTTCTAACTGTGCCCAAGACAACGACGCTGGGTAGCAACTGAACAAACTGTAATGACAAGCGATGCAAAATAACGGTTCCAATACCGTTTCTGTAACGAAATCAGTGTTCGCTATGTGTGTATACGAGTGAGTATATATATAAGTTAAGGCCTTGGGTGCTGGGCCGCCCTCGGTTACATTACCTGAACGGGGCGGTAATCATGTCCAGCGGTGAAGGATTATAGTTGAAGAGTCGGTTTGTGAGGAATTATCCTTGTCGTCCTGGAGGTCCCTTCCCAAAGTAAGATGTAGACGGTTTGAGTTTAAGTTCGTTATAAAATCCTTTATTGGAGAATTCTTAGTGTGTACGATACAAGATTTGGAAATAGAGTGACTTAAACTAGTTGACCAAGGGCCAATCGAAGTCTCTGGCTGGAGCTGGAAGCGCTGATCCAGCGATTCCAGAAAAAGCAGAGTTCGCTGCGTATTTAGGCCACTTGAAGTGGGGTGGAGTCAGCAAACAGAAATTGGGCCGGAAGACTTTCGGGTCATATTTCACGTTGTTGTGCTGGCTCATTACATTGTGGCTATTTTGTTGGTGCTGGTCTTTTGTTTATGACGGCGTGATTGAAGTGGATCGGCGACTCAAGTGGTTTGGTGTTTTGCTTATGATGGCTTGATTTAAGTGGGTCGGCGACTCAAGCGATTTTATGTTAATATGTTGCTGGCAGAGGGGGAAGAGCAGTGGTTGGCAACATAGTTGGTAGTTGTAGGGTATCGTGCCTTAACTCCTCCCTCCTTAAAGATCTGCGTCCCGCAGATTAATTTTTTTGTGCCCTTGGGGTAACTTGGGGTTGTTCTGGATCTGGAGCGATGTTGGTAATTTTAAGTATTTCGCTGGTGGAGGTTAATTTTCTCCATAGGAGGTAGATTAGAAGGAGTGCGAGGACACCCAATGCTGCTTCGGAGAAGAAGGACACTCTCCTTCTTAGTCGTCCCGCTAGTTCAGACATTTTATTCAGGTTATGCAAGCTGACATCATGGACATATTCCAATGAGAGCTTGTAGTCGGTGGCAGTTATATGGGTCAATACTGCAGGTACTGCCATTAAATGATTCACCGAGAATCCGCTGTAGGTTCGGTTTTCAATTGTGACCGTTTCGTTGTCCAGTTCCACGATGAACGATCCCTTCAGGTTGAACTCTCTTGAGGCAATCGTCAAAGTTCCGTTGAAGTTGGACACGAGTAGGAATCCGTCGTCAATCATCTTGATTATTGTTTTGTTGCTCCTTTGGTACGTGCAAGCTGCATGTCCTCCTTTTAGTAACCGGGGGGTGCAACCTCGCTCCTCAAGTTTGAGAAGGTCATCTTCCTGACAGACGGTCGTGTTGCTAATCGAGAGGCAGTTGCCGATGACAGCGTAAGTTTCCATCGAATCCATTGCTAACTTGTTGTAATCCAATACAACTTGTTGCCCCTCTACGATTGTTGGGTAGAGGTGCATAAGTTTGTATTTCCGATTAAAGACCTTTGGGAATGCTAGGATTACTTAAAATAGATGGTCGGGAAAATTCCAATGCCTCGATCGCATTTTGGTAAGGGAGACTGTCAATTTCGTCTAATATTGAATCCACCTCGTCATGGTCCAGAAGATTAGAGTTGACTATGCCGGATTTAGCTAATTGGCACGCACGAACCACCTCGGTGACTTGGTTGGCAAGAATTATGGCCTTGTGTAGTACTGCCGTGTTGGTGTGGACGTCCTCATCAATTGCATTTATTCTGGCAATAGCTCCATTTAATTGTTGAATTGACTCGTGGGTAGAGTCGAAAAGTCTCGTGTTGATCCTTATTTGCTGTTCGGTGTTCCTCGTGGTCACGTCTCGGTCATTTAAAATTGAATTCCAGTCTGCCGCGTCTGGTGATTCGGCTACCCATTTCCATGCTGATCCTATCCAGTCAATCGATCGTGGTCTGCGTGGTGACGCATTCAGCATTCTATTGATGCCAGGTCAACAATATGGGCCAGCTTGAACACTCCGTTGATTCGCCAAATAACGCCTTGTTGTAGTGGAATCACGGGCGTATCGTACTTAAAGATGTGGGTGGAACCCGTTATGTGGCATAGTGCCACGCTTATGATTATTGGAGAAGAAAAAAAAAAAATTTTTGGAAAAAAGAAAAAAGTAAATTTACTGTAACTAGGTTTAATCTTAAATACTAAGTTTGTGTTCTTCTGAGTAGTTGTAGTGTGTGTATAAGTGTTTTGGTGTATATAATTGGGTATTTTGTAAGTTCTTTATGTTGTAAATTGTTGGGCTTAAGTTCTAGATAATTGTTTCTTACAAATAAAAAAAGGTGTTTTTCTTATATTTTATTAAAAAAATTTTGTGTTTTTGTTGTGTAATTTTTGTTTTTTTTTTTTTTTGTGTATTTTGTGTTTTTTTTTTCAATGTTTGTATTGTGTTGGATATTTTTTTAATTGTATGTTTGAGCGAAACGCTCCTGTTTCATTTTTGCCATTTTTTTATATTATTTTTTTGTTGAGGAAAGAGGGAGAGAAAAAAGGAACAGAAAAGTATGAAAACTCCATTACTTATTCCGTACGTCTGATTTGTGGAAGACTTTGCCTGACCTAGTTTTTATTGTGACATTCCTATCTTCCAGTACTTCCTCAGTTCTGAATCGAGGTTTTTCTTTGGTTTTGATTTGTTTATTCTTAATAAAAATTTTTTCCCCTTCCTCATAAGCATGAGGCGGAGCCCTTTTTTTGTTATGGCTAGTGGTGGTTATAGCCTGATTATGTTCAATTAAACCTCTCACATCTTCTAAAGTTTGCCTCTTAAAGTCCGATAGGCCTTGGTAGTTTATTCTTGACGTACGGTCGAAGAATATGTCCACCGGTTTCTTTTTCGTGACAGAGTGGACAGAATTATTGTATCTGTCCACTGCTATGGGAACCAATTCGGTACTTTTGAAAGTGGGATATTCAACCTTGAGACAACTGTAGATTTCCAAAAACGTCGAATGAAACCTTTCGACCTGACCGTTGACCTCGCTTTTTTAAGTTGGGGTGTAATATAACTTTATCTGAAGGGTGCGTAAGTAATTTAAAACTGTTGGGCAGAGCAAGCCTCTTTCATTATCGGATACGATGATTTTTGGGACTGTGAAATAATGAAGAGCTTCGAGTAATCTTTCCCGTAAATGTACCGCAGATTTAGATTCAAGTGGAAAGAGTTTGGCAAATTTAGTAAACTTATCGATGCAACTCAGGTAGATTTTTTTCTCTAACGTGAACACATCAATGTGAAGTATTTCGCAAGGATAGTTCGGAACGGGGGTTGGTTGCAGATTTGGGTTGTTTGGGTGTCTGTCGTACTTGAATGTCTTGCAACATTCACAAGAAGACACTTGAGCACGTATTGTGTTCGCCATTCTAGGAAAATAGAATTCTTCTAGAATTTGAATTCGTACCTCCTTCGGGCCCCTCTGCGATGTTCCCTTTCGATTACATCGCAGATTTCTTCTTTATCTGTCAGGTCAGTCACCAATCTCTTCGAATTTCAAACAACTTAAAATTCTCTAAGCAGCATTTTTTAAAATTTTCCAGATAGGCTTCTGGTATTTTTACGCCATTCAAAATCAAAGGTTTAAGATATGTTTTTAGCAACAGCGTTAGATCACCTAACATTTGATCGTTAATAGGGATCAAGTGTCGCGTGTAACCCATATGAGGGTAATCAGGGTAAATCAGGATCAAAGATTAATTGATTTCTATAGGCGTTGATGGGAACTTCGACATGTGGGATCAGATGCGAAGCATCCTCCATAGCACTATGTACTGTGGCTGCATCAGAATCTAAGTAATTGACCTGCGTGGGTATGCGAGAAAGTGCGTCAGCAACAACGTTAGATTTCCCTGGTTTGTAAATAAGTTCACAATTATACTCTTCTATTCGGGATTTCCAACGTTTTAATTTAGCGTTGAAGTTCCTACTTCCAAGCGCAAAAGTTAAGGGCTGGTGGTCAGTGTAAATCCTGACACATCCTGCACCATATAGGTAGGAGCGGAGATTGTCCAATGCCCACACTATCGCGAGCATTTCCTTTTCATTCGTGGCATAGTTTTCTTCCGTTCTGTTTAAGGAACGGGAAATATACGCTATAGGGCGGTCTTTGCCTTCGTCTTCTTGGGACAAAACGGCACCAATAGCGTAATTGGATGCGTCAGTTGTCAAATGGAATGGCTTGTTGAAATTTGGAAAAGCAAGCACTTCAGATGAAGAAAGAATTGATTTTAGATCTGAAAAGGCTTGTAAGGCCTCATCGTCAAGCTCGATCGGAACTCGCTTAGACTGATTTGCTTTGACATTGGCGGATTCGCCTCGTGTTAGGTTTGTTAAAGGCTTGGCCACCTTTGCGTAATCGCGGATAAACTTTCTGTAATAAGAAGTCATACCCAGGAAACCTTTCAGTTCCTTGAGATTAGTGGGGGGTTTCATTTTCATGATGGCTTCTACCTTTTTCATGTCTGCTTTAATCCCATCTGGTGTAAACACATATCCCAAGAACTCCACACGGGTAGAGAGAAAATGAGTTTTTTCTAAGTTCACTTGGAGTTTTGCCTCCTTTAGCCGGTCAAATACCAAGCGAAGATTAGTCCAGTGGCTATCATAATCTTGGCTGAAAACTATTACATCGTCTATATAAACATAACAAACTTTGCCAATCAGACCTCTAAGAACGTCGTCTATCATACGCTGAAAGATGCTTGGGGCGTTTTTAAGGCCGAAAGGTAATCGAAGGAATTCGTACTTTCCATTCATCGTAGAAAATGCCGTTTTCGGAATATCCGATTCCTTCATATGAATTTGGTGGAAGCCAGATTTCAGGTCAAGTGTGGTGAAGTACTTGGCTCCACCGAGGCTAGCAAGAGTTGATTGATATCTGGGATTTGATAAGTGTCTGAAATGGTAACCGAATTCAGTCGCTTGAAGTCGATTACCACACGGTATTGCTTTTCTCCGTTAGGTTTGGGTTTTTTTGAAACGATCCAAACCGGGGAATTATATGGGCTTTTTGAGGGTCGAATGATTTGGGCTTTCTAGAGCTTATCTATTTGTTTATCCACTTCACCTCTCATATTGGAGGGATAGGGGTAACTTTTAGTGTAGATAGGTTCTTCCGTACTAGTACGGATTTCGGCTCTGATAGTCGTGTCTGCAGCTTCGCCTGGTGACAGTGGTTCGAAGATTTTAGAGTATTCTTTGATTAACAGATCGAGCGCTTGTTTGGCATATTCTGGATGTTGCGTATCAAAAAGGGAGTGTACATTTAGTGATTTTTTGTTTACCAGCGGGATCTTGACTCCCGGTGATATAATTAAACAGTTAGTTTTTCGGTCTACTAAGGCTTTTAATTCTTTAAGTGTGTCATCACCAATGATTCCGTCAAAAGATTTGAAGCCTGGGAGGACATAGAAAGTGAGGATCGAGTTATTACCAATTGGTTCGAAGAACCGACCTGCAAGGCAATGGGAGATTTTTACAAAGCCGTTAGCAGATTGAACGTAGAAAGGTTTGGGGAGAGGTGTGCAACCGGTTGCGATTTTGGGGCTAATGAAGTTCTTGTTGGCACCGGTGTCTATTAGGAATTGTAATTTAGCCCCTTTTCCAGTCCCGTATTCTAAGTACGGTACACTGGAGAGGCTCCTATCATAAAATTCTCTCCTGTCTCCTCGCAGTTAAAGTCCTCGATTGTCTGTGCTACCATCAGCTCCTGCGATGACGGATCACCTTCCCGATTCATTTCGCCGTCGGAACGATGTTGTTGGTAACATTGCTCACGTGGCGAATCTGGGTCAAATTCGGGCTGGTCATCAACGGTATGCGACGAGGTTGACTCCAGGTGGTACAACCTTTGGGCCTTCTGGAAAGGATTCGGGTTTCCGTTTGGGATCCTTTTATTACCAGACCCTTCATTGGGGCGCGCGCTATATCCAGAGCGATACGACTGTCCAGACTGGTTCGACTCCATTTTTATAGCCGGTCGTTTTTTGTCTATTGGGGTTTGCATTGGGAATGGAAGAATTGTACATGGGCCTCAGTTGCACCCCAGGTGAGTTGTTCATGAATCTAGGAGGTTGATTGGGTTGGAAGAATCTTTGAGGTTGATTAGGTCGGAAGAATCTTTGAGGTTGTGAGCCTCCTCTAAATTGAGGTAAAGGGTTGGGGTTGGTTCTTGAGAGGATACCTTGCAACTCTACGCATGCGGAATATGCGTCCGGCAAGGTTTTTGGATTACGGACGGCCAATAGGCTTGAGACCTCGTTGACGCCTCGGATGAAGACGTCCAACGCTTTATCCCTATATGTCTCGATGACAGCACCTACGATCTCGGGAGCGCGGTTTCCAGCATTCAGCTTGTTGTGAATTAGTGAAAAATGGCTATTCAATTCCATGTAAAATTTCTCGAGTGATTTGGTTCCCTGAGTCATCTGACTCAGCTGGTTTTCAAGAGTACGGAGGTCTCTCTTGTCTTCGTAATGCAATTTCAGATGGCGCTTGGTTTCCTCCCAATCGTCATCCTGAACTCCATATCCTATTAGTACCATATTAGCATCTCCTCTTATTTTACTCCTGATATGCAAAAGTATGGATCGGTAGAGAGGCTTGTTTCGAATAATCTCGTAATCGTTCAAGATGGATTGAGCCCTATTCACCCAGGAAACATATTCTTTTGGCTGACCTTCGAAGGCTTGCAACTCTTTAACCCGGTCAGGGAGTTGCGATCTCCTTCAACTCGTACTCATTGCGCGGAAGCGTCAATGGTACCACCGGCTCTACAACCGGGTTTTGGGACAAATAGTTTGATTCCAGGGTATTCACCCTATCGTTAATGGTGGATAGCTGAGCTACGATTGTTACCAACGACTCATTGAGTTTAGCGAGAGTAGCTTTCTCTTCTTCCATTTTTTAGAAGCAAGAACAAGGGAAAATTTAAAAGCAAAGTTGCTCACGGAATGTGATTTTGAATAATCTCTCAATTCTTTCCTCTCTCCTCTTAACAACAAAAAAAAAAAATTATTAACAATAGGGAATTTGCAAAGACAAAGTTGATAAAAATTCAATAGCGAGAGTGTGTCCGAAACAAAATTATATGGCGTTTTTATAGAAACAAGGAACGGTTCACTCACCCCACAGCAATTAATGTAATCCTTAGTGTAGGTTTATTTGTGTAGAGTTCTTCTTTTCTTGGCGTGTTTCTTCCTTACAACATGAAGATTCTGGGGGCATAGAGAAACTGAGTTTTAGTATTTTTTCGATAAAATTATTAAATATAGAAATAGTAATAAAAAAGAATTTTTTTTTCATTATTTCTATGTGATTAATCAAATAAAATTTTTTTATTTTTTATTGTGCAATTTTTTTATCTCGGTATTGTGCAATTTCCCTTACAATTCTAATGGTTGTTCCTTGTGTGTGTTACAAAAGAAGAACAAATTCTTCTTTCGTTTCTATTTTGTTATATTTTTATTTCGGGCACTGGGCGCGGTGGTCCGTATTACTCCGTTTTGGCATCTGCCTACTAAGGTACGGTTGCCACACAGACCACTGGGCAGCTTTTTCGGGCGCATTTCACACCTCTTAGCCTATCCAGGGGCCTGCCGCACACCACTTTATATTTTTTCTCTTTTCAGCGACTAGAGGCCGCAATGCATTTAGCTTATTGGTTTATTTTTTATAATTTTTTTATGACGCAAATTTTTTTACACCGGCGGACGATCTATTTGCTAATAGAAGCAATCCGCTCAGGGTGGGTTATTGCTTGGTTATTTTAATTTCACGTTATTATTAAAAAAAACTTCCTTCCTCTCCTCTCGAAGCAAGTGCGACTGCCTCTCCGGTGGACTCGAAACCCGCTATGACCTTCGACGGCAAAACGTAAAATTCATGCATCCGCCGTCGGCAAAACACAGAATATTTGCGTTCGCCGACGGCAAAACAAAGAAATAAGATCGTTTTTTGTTCTGGCGGCCGTCGAAGAATCAAAACGAGGGTTTCCACCCGAAACAGCGAATCACTTTCACTTCACAAAAAAAGGAGGAAGGCTAATTTCTTTGTAACTCCCCGACGGGGAATTGAGCCCCGGTCCCCCGTGTGGTATAACACGGGTGCAATCACCACTATACTATCGAGGAGTTTTTACTTTTTATCACACACAAGGAGAAATATATATATTTTTTTTTATTTTTTTTTTTTTTAATATAATTTTTTCAATATAATTTTCATTTGCACATATTTTTCTTTTAAATTTTTTCTTCAATATAATTTTCATTTTCATTTTCTTTTGACTTTTTTCTTCAACATAATTTTCATTTTTCATTTGCACATATTTTTCTTTTTTAATTTGTATTGCACATTTTTATTTTTATTATTTTTTTTTTATTTGATTCTTGATTATTTTCATTATTCTCTTCTCTTCTCTTTTTTTAAATTTTTATTTCTATCCTTTTTTTTATTTTTTTTTATTATTTTTTATTAGCACTTAGTTAATTTTAACACTGGATGACTCTGGAAAAAGATTTTTTTCTTTTTCAGGGTCCCTGCTCGGGCGCCAGTTAAGGCAATCCATTTTGGATTCGCCTTGGGTGCTGGGCCGCCCTCGGTTACATTACCTGAACGGGGCGGTAATCATGTCCAGCGGTGAAGGATTATAGTTGAAGAGTCGGTTTGTGAGGAATTATCCTTGTCGTCCTGGAGGTCCCTCCCCAAAGTAAGATGTAGACGGTTTGAGTTTAAGTTCGTTATAAAATCCTTTATTGGAGAATTCTTAGTGTGTACGATACAAGATTTGGAAATAGAGTGACTTAAACTAGTTGACCAAGGGCCAATCGAAGTCTCTGGCTGGAGCTGGAAGCGCTGATCCAGCGATTCCAGAAAAAGCAGAGTTCGCTGCGTATTTAGGCCACTTGAAGTGGAGTGGAGTCAGCAAACAGAAATTGGGCCGGAAGACTTTCGGGTCATATTTCACGTTGTTGTGCTGGCTCATTACATTGTGGCTATTTTGTTGGTCTTTTGTCTTTTGTTTATGACGGCGTGATTGAAGTGGATCGGCGACTCAAGTGGTTTGGTGTTTTGCTTATGATGGCTTGATTTAAGTGGGTCGGCGACTCAAGCGATTTTATGTTAATATGTTGCTGGCAGAGGGGGAAGAGCAGTGGTTGGCAACATAGTTGGTAGTTGTAGGGTATCGTGCCTTAACTTATATAGTGCACTTTGTTTGAACTATGTTAAAATTTAGTTATGTTCAATAAATATTGTAAAGATTCATACCAAGGCGGTAATAATTTTATTCACTTAATATTTGTTAATTAAATAAATTCGCAACCGAGCATTAAATAAATTGATTCACTGTACTTATGCATTGGGTCAGATAAGTGATCGTTAATGGTACAATATGATACGTATATTACAGCATATACATATGTAAATTTTTTGACACGCCAATATGCACAATTTCTCGATTTATTTAATGTTTGTTACTTGAATAGTACTTCCCATAGGTTGAGAGGATTCCATCACGAATTCCAATCCAAGTTTTCACCAAATCCAACAAGTCCAACAAGAGTCCACCCGGGGGCGCCAAAATGTTCACACACACGATATGATTAAGTTGAGGGTAATTTCGCAAGTGAATTTTTATTAAAAGATTTACAAACTAGCTGCCCAAGCCACTCAGCAGAGAGTGGAATGAGCACGAACAAAAGGAATAGGAGAGCGAGCTTTGCTCTCTTTGAGTATAATTATGACAAAATAGGGTTGTCAGGCGGCAATTAATTAGTATAAATAGAATTCGATTAATTTCAATGAAATGACTTAACAGTGTTGTTTTTTGCCTATCAGGTGGGTTCAACATTCTTGTTTTTGTCTCGTGGTAGGAACCGTTATGTGCACTAGTTTCTTGAGTCTTATCTCTTTTGTTTGTTTTGATTTCGTTTTGCGCTTAGTGGTTTTGACTACGCAGTAATTGGTTACTTGACCCAACCCATCTCAATGACAGTTGATTTACAATTGACCCCTATACCTTTAATTTCAGACAATTGCTTATATCACTGTCCTCGACCTAAATTTGGACATTTCCGAAATTGAAATACCCTGTAAGGCTATCATACTGCTATTATCGCTTTTACTAATAACTTTTGTGTTTATGGTTCGATTTTGTTTAGCTTGAAGTCAAACGAAAGGTATTTTTATCGCGCATATTTAGTCGGAACTAATATATACTGTCATCTTAAGGCTGCAAAAAGTACAGGGCACTGAAACCATAATTTATTGTAGAAGGGGGTGGGGAGCTCCACCGAAAAACATTTTCCATCCAACTTTTCCTCTCTAATAGAACAGTGTATAGCCCAAATTTGGTTATCCTAGCTTTTTTCGTCTTTGAGATATTGACGGCGTTTCCTTCTGGGTGTTGCATACATGCGAAGCTTTCCAGAATACCCTCTTCCTTCGGGTACAAGTTATAAAAAAAGAGTACACACATTATATAAGTTAAGTCGTGCCATATTCGGGGCGACTTTAGCTGGACGACCGTACCGATATTACCTGAGGGTGCGGGTCATGTCCACGCTCTACATTCCTATAGAATTCCCAAAAATGAAAAGTCCAGGGAGTGATTTCAAATTGATATCCAAAATAATCTTTATTTTATCGATTGTTAGTTCGCCCAAAATGTCTTCTTTGATTCCAGTTCAAAACTTGACTGATCTAAAATATTTTCCGCAGCCCATTTGATGTGGTTCAGCCAACTCAAAACATGCTGATCAGCAGTTTTCGTGGTAGCAGAGACCGTTGCGAAAGAAGCACACGAGCGACTTCTCAGCAGAAAGAATTGCGTCGGAAGCCCGAATTCCGCGTAAGATGGATCTGGAGGAAATTGCGGTTTTTGTCAAGTTGGCTCATGCTGATAACAGATTGCAGCGTTTGATGTTTACTCCGAATGTGCGCACCAGAAGTCAACTGCAAACCGAGCTCAAAGCATATGCATTCAACAAAAGGAAGGAAGCGTCAGAAACTGTCAACAAAAAGGTGTCATTTCTGTGGGAAATTAGGCCACAAGATGATAGAATGCAGAGCAAAACAACAGCAAAATCTTTCAGTTCGTTCAACAATCAGCAACGGCAGGAGCACATTTGGTCACCATCAAAAATCAGATGTAACCTGCTTTAATTGTGGCGAGCTTGGTCATATTTCAACACGTTGCAGTAAGCCTAAGGTAGACAGGGTCAAGAATACGCATCTGGTTAAAAGTGTGGAGCTTTGCAAAGTTGTGGAACCCAAAGGAGAGATGATTCATCAGGGCGAGAAATTTCAAACAACGTTCGACTCTGGAGCAGAAGGTTCATTAATTAAAGAAAAGATAAGTGTCAAATTAGTTGGTAAAAGATTTAACAATTCAGTGATTTTGAAAGGTATTGACAATGACAGCATTTCTAGCACATTACAAATACTTAGTAACGTAAACATTCACAATTTTTGTATTGAAATCTTGTTCCATATTTTGGATAGCGAATATTTGAAAAATTATATCATTATTGTTCGAGAAGTACTGTCCCCTGGACTTAATGTTATAATATCAACTGGAAAGTTTGAAATTGTCAGATCAAAAACTATAAATTATTCTCTAAATGATGAGAAATTTTGTGAGTTGAATACAGACCTTATCGGTGAAGAAAAAGATAAATTAAAAAGTTTAATGAAAAAATACTCAAAATCTTTTGTTAATGGGAATCCTTTGTCTAGAGTTAGTTCGGGTGAAATGACAATTAAACTGCTAGATCCACGAAAAATTGTTCAAAGAAGACCATATAGACTTAGTCCAAACGAAAGGGAACTGGTACGAGACAAGATAATTGAACTAATGGCTTGCAAATTTTTTTTATTAATATATTAGATTACATATTAAATATTAACCGTTTTAGTGAGGCATACTAGCAGCGAGGGCCTTCGATGCCAATCGTTATTTAGATGCGATTAGTATAGTTTTTTTTTGTTAGAAAATTCTAGATGGAATTGATATTGTTGGAGATGAATACATTTAAAAGACTGGATGGGGCGGTGTTTTTGAATAGACTAGTTCTAATGTTGGCAAGTGTAGTGCAGTGGTCAAGGATGTGATCTGTGGTTAGCCTGCAACCGCAGTCACATATGGGGGGAGGGCTACGTGTAAGCAGATGTTCGTGGGTGGCTTTTGTGTGACCGACTCGGTGCCGCACAAAAGGTGTCAATTTCTTTTTTCGGGAGTTTGCCGGGTATGAGACGCCAAGGCCGGTTGGGTTAAAGTTTTTCTAGCGATGGTGAAACACTGACCAGCTGTTTGCAGCTTTGTCGGCTATGTGTTTCGTTATAAATAAATTTATATCTTTGACGGATGGTGGGATGAATAGGATGGATGGTGCTATAAGGGAGGCAGCTAAGTCTGCGGATTCGTTTCCTATTATTCCTTGGTGGCTTGGTACCCAAAACAGGATGATATTTGCAGCAATGCAAGTGCTCCGGATTTCTTCGATTATGGTGTTATGACAGTTGAGGTTTTGAACAGCGATAATGGTTGATAGGCTATTGGAGAACACAAAATGTTTTCTTGTGATGTTCCTTGTATGCATGTAGCTTTAAGTTTATCAATGAGTCCTGTAATAGCCAAGGTGGATTGTTGGTTTTACGTTTTTTAGATGTAGGAAGTGCCAGGTTAAGTTCCTTTTGTAGCTTTGCGCAGCGTCGAATGATCGATAGGACCTTGTAACTGCGTTTGGCTATAGTTACCTGAATAAAGACTTTATGGAGTAACGGGTTAGCTGGAGTGCAGAGTTTAGATAACAGTTTTGTAGTTGCTTCAATTTTTCTGTCTTGTAGAGATAGTAACCCCGCCTCAGCAAGGGTGCATATGATTGGCGATGTTGGAAATGCGTTGATGCAGCGACGAGCCGCGTAGTGATAGGGGGTTTGGATTTTTTTAATGTTGGATTGGGAGGCCGTAATCTACTTTGGAGAGGATGAGGGCTCTGGTGATGTTTATAAGAGTGTTAATATGTATTTGACAAGACTTTGAGCTTAAATATCTTACGATGTTGACTCTTGTTTCAAGGTTAGATCTTAAGAGAGTGCAATATTGGGTGAAGTTAAACTTACTATCAAATATAATACCAAGAATTCTTAAATTGTCTACAGGTTCTACGTTGATGTGGTTTGCAATCTCATCTTTAGGGTTGCAGTGGTGTTTTTTACAAATGTGGAGTATTTTGCATTTTTCTATCGATAAAGAGGCCGCTGAGGTGTCCCTCCATTCTTTAATGTCTTTTAATACATTTGCAAATTGTTTTTTACAGTTGTTGTATCTTTGCTTTTAGTGTAAATAATTGCATCATCTGCATAAATTGATAGCTGCAGGTTTTTGTGTTGAAGTATAATGTTACTTAATTTGTCGAACGCAATTATAAATAGGACGACAGAAAGGGGGGAACCTTGTGGAATGCCATTGTAAAGTTGATAGGAGCTTGATTGAATATTATTGACCTGAACTCTAAACGAGCGGTGGTTTATGAAGGCCTTTACCGCGTTAAAGACTTTTGGCCCTACCTTCCAGATCTCAAGTTGGTTTAAAACTGCGTGTATTCCTATGCGATCGAATGCTCTTTCGAAATCCGTCCCTAGTATAGAGACGTGATTTTTTGTCGAAAGAGCATCCGACACGAAATGATGTATTTGCAAAAGTGCATCCATCGTTCCGTGTTTCCGTTTAAATGCGGATTGGTGGTGTAAAATAAGTTCATTTTTGGTGATAAACCACATGAGTCGGCGTGCAAGAATCTCTTCGAAAAGTTTGCTAAGGAAAGTAGAGATATTGGTGTAAAACTGTCTATTTCGAGGGCTGGTTTGTGTGGCTTGGGGATGGGTATTACTAATGCTGTGTTCCAAGTGTGGGGGTAGATGCCGTAATTTAATATTTCATTGTATATTTTGATCAGATGGTGTTTGGCATCAGGTGTGAAGTTTTTGATGATGGGGTAGGAGATTCTGTCGAATCCGGGGCTTTTTCCTTTTGTTTGCATCAATGCAGCTTCGAATTCATTGAAGCTGATATCAATTTCTAATTTCTTGGCTGCGGGAGCAATCCTCTGTGGAGAGTAATTGAAGGTTGGTGAAAAGTGTTGTTCTTTTGAGGCATCTGACCATTTTGAGCCGAAGGCGTCGTCAATATTTTTGGGAGATGTCAAGAGTGCTTGATGGACTATAAGGTTTTCTAGTGGTGTTTTGGGGATACCAGTTAGGCTTTTGATGTCGGCCCAAATTTTTTTAGGGGTCGATTGAGGAGTTATACGGGATGTGAAGTCGTAGAGTGCGTTTCTTTTGGGAAGTTTGGCTTCTCTTTTAAAAATGGCTTTGGCTTTTTTGTAGGCAATGAGGTTTGCAAGAGAGGTTTGCAATATTCGGTTGAATATTAGCCAAAGGGCTTGCTTTTCATTACGGAGTTTGTTAAGCGTGTTCCACCATACTAAACTTCTTTTGTGGGGGATAGCTTTAGTTAGCTTGGCAACGCCTTGGTGAATGTTGTTGTAGTTAGCGTTACCTAAGTTCGTGGCTAGTTCAATTTTAAACTTATCCTAGTTGGCCACGTTTATTTTGTGAGTGTCTGAGCCATCATTCAGAATTGCGAGGTTGGAGTTTCCTATGACGTTTTCAATTTTTTTACCACGAGAGTTTGTGGGGGAGGATCCCCATAGAGAACTCCAGGAATTGAAGTCGCCGGTGAGAATGATAGGAGTGTCGAATTTATTTATGAGTTGTAGTATGTCATTTTCGGTAAAATGCTGAGACGGAGGTATATAGGTATTTATTATGGTTACTTTTGAACTTAGGTTCAATTGAAGGGCGTCGCATAATATGTTAGAGTTAGTTGGGACATGCTTATGAGGAATCTGCCGTTTTACTAAGAAGGCAATTCCTTGTTTGTGGTTTGAAATGCTGTTATGGTTTATAAAATAACCAGTAAATGGTTTTGGGGTAATAATGTTGTTTGTTTTATTGGGAAAATGTGTTTCTTGAATACACATAACGTCTGGGTTATTTTCCTTAATTAAGATTAGAAGTTCGTTATAGTTATTAATATATACATTTAAATTCCATTGTAGAATTTTAATAGTCATTTTTAAAGAAGAGAGATCAGATGTTATATGTATTAAAGAGAAAATAAGAGAGACCCAACTATTAGTCGGTCTCTCCCATAGACTCGACTGATACGATTCTGTTTGTTTGTTTGGTGAGGTTGTAGCGGCTGGTAGAAGGCAAGTAGTATGCCGATAGAGAGTTGGTTTTATTTAATGTTGTGAGAGAACTCGAGAGAGTTTTTTCTTGGTTTGTTATGTTAGTTGAGAGAGAGAGGAAGATTTTGGAAGCAAATTTATCATTAGGTTGCTGTGTGAATTCGTTTGTTGTTTCTTGTCGTTTTGTGATGATTTTGTCGGCTTGCGCTTTGGTGATTTTCTGTTGGGAGGAAGCAGTACTGGAAGAAGTGATAGCTGCGTAACTGAGAATGTTGGTTTGAAGCACTTGTTGTTTGTGTAAAACTCTTGCTTCTCGCATACTGCAATTACGTCTAGTTTTGATTTTCAGTATTTCCTTTTGGACTTGATATTTAGAGCATGAAGATGATGAGGCCGCGTGCTCTTCGCCACAGTTAGCGTATTGCAGGCGGGAGCATTTTTCTGGAGAGTGATGGGGCAAGTTGCAATTGGCACAGGTGGGTTGATTCTTGCAGTGTTGCGGTATGGCCAAGCAGTTGGAATGTCTTGCACCGCATAGGGTTGGGGATGTATTCCCTTACTTTATCCGAGTTCCAACAGATGGAGAGCTTGGTGGGGAGAGTGTATAAATCAAATGTTAATAGTACAACGCCAGTGGGCTTGGGAGTACCCTCGACCATTCTGGTAAATTTATATACAGATGTGACGTGTTGTGACTGTAGTTCCTGGACTATCTCTTGGTCTGAGACATTGTTTAAGAATGGTGCGAATACGGTACCCTTTGTGTTGTTAAGTGAGTCGTGCAGCTTGCAGGTTATTTCGCAAACACCCGGCAACACTTTGGATTTCAGGAATTTGTCAGCAACGATTTTGTTTTTAATCAGCAGAAGGAGGCTTCCATCCCGGAGAGTGGCTATGTTAATGATTTCTTTGCTGATATGTAGAATAGCTTTGTGAACGATAAAGCAAGAGTAGTCGGTTATGGGTTTATCCTCATTCTTGGAATAGAGTGTAATGTATTTAGGATTTTCTGGTGTCACTTCAGGTAAATCTGGGAATTCGAATGGTGTTTTCATTTGTGGCCTTCTTTTTTTAGTTTTTTCGCTAACACTTAGCAGTGAAAACCTGTTGGCTTCCCGATCGGTAGGCCTCGGGGCCATGGTTATATTATTGTTACTTTTATATGAGGGAATGTAACTTTTGCGCTAATTAGGAAAGAATGTGATAAAGAACTACAGAGAAACTTAGCACACGGTAAGCGAATTGTTTTATGACGTCCGTCCGATAGCAGAGTTAGTCGAAGACTGGATTGCAAATTTAAAAGCCCAATTTGCTCACCATATGCAAGCCCCATAATGCTAGTTAACAAAAAAGAAGGCTCCCACCGTTTATGCGTTGATTATCGGGAGTTAATTCTAATACTGTTTCAGATAGATATCCATTGCCCCTTATATCAGATCAGATAGCCAGACTTCATGGAGCAAAATATATAACATGTCTAGATATATCAAGTGGGGATTACCAAATTCCCTTACACCAGGATTCGGTCGAGCAAACAGCATTTGATGCCGTTTGGGCTTAAAAATGCGCCCTCTGTATTTCAGCGTACAGTGATGCAATCATTGGGAGACCTTGCAAATAAATTTGTGGTCGTTTACATGAATGACGTAATGGTGGCTGATTCAACAAAAAGTGAGGCTTTAGAAAGGTTACAGATAACTCTGACTGTCTCACTAAAGATGGATTTTCATTCAATATAAAAAATTCGGAACGTTAAACTCGGGCGCAGCCGAGTTTGAGATACCCTGTACCTGTAGGGAGCGTAAATCAGTATTTCTGACAATATAATAATAATACCATCTGATTTCGATTAAATTTTGCACAATTGATTGGTGTCCTAAAGCACGACTTATTCCCAAATTTAATAGAGATATATTTAATACCAAAGAAATTACGACGTTAAAACAATTTCTGCACTTCCAAAAGGCCATACGGAAACTATATGTTATGGTACTCCGATCAGATTAAAACTTCGCTTTTTGGGTTATTACAAAAGAAACTATCATATGATATTTTTGGTTGCGATTCGTGCATAAAAAACCCGATTTCCGACAAAAAAATAAAAAAAATTTGAGTTCTTGTCCGATTAGCCCTATGGGAGCTATGTGATATAGCCATCTGATTTCAATAAAATTTGGAGTTATTCAAAACTTATACTAAAAACTGTCTTGTGCTTACTTTGGTTGCGATTGGTTCAAAAATAACCCGTTTTCTATGGAAGCTATATGATGTAGATGCCCAGTTTTATTTAAACTTTGTACAGCTGCTAAGTATTTTAAAGTTCACATTGTTTCTTAATTTGAATAAAATATCTTTAAAGATAAAGAAATTATGACGTTAAAATGATTTTTGCACTTTCGATCGGCCCTATGGGAGCTATATGATATAGTTGTCCGATCAGATCGAAACTTCACATCCTTATTGAAAACATACAAGAACTTCTAACTGCAAGCTTTCGTAATAATATGATAGCAAACAAAAAAGTTATGGCCTATGAACTTTTTCCTTTTTTTGAGGTTGTTGTGGTTTTATACTTTTTATTCCGAACCTAAATCGGATATTAAAAATATATAATAAACTTGATCTAACCTGCAGAACAAATGATTATTAGCAACAAACCGGAACTTTCTAGGCCTTACCATTTCTGAGAACGAGGTGTTCATACAGAAGGACAGACAGACAGAAAGACAGACAGACAGACAGACGGACATGGCTAGATCGATTTCTCTAGTCACCCTGATCATACATTAGGTAACTTTGGGGGGTCTCTGACGTCTCCTTCTCTATGTTACATACATTTGACAAACTTAATATACCCTTGTACCTTTTTAGGTACAGGGTATAAAAACGTTCCCAATCAGCAACCGTTAAAGCAGCTTTATCTCCCAGCTGAAATCCGGCGACAAATACAAAATAAGCGGAATCTCAGGAAAAGATGATAGAAAACACTTTACCCTGGTGACAAAAGAATGTACAACAAGGCGGCATCTGACCTTAAGATAATGTTATCAAATTTAAGAAATGAATCGTTAGCTGCTTATCTCAAAGGACTTGATCCACGTTCTAGCAGCCATGAATACAACCTGTGGAGTGCTACAAAATACCTAAAACGACCCACAAGAAGAAACACAATAGTTCGCAAAAGCAATGGCGTATGGTGCAGAACTGACGACGAACAAGCTGAAGCATTTGCCCAGCATTTACATTCCGTATTTCAACCAAATAATATTGCTAACCATTCAGCAGAGGATATAGATAAATTCCTTGACTCACCCTGCCAAATGAGCTTACCATTTCGCAAATTCAGCATTAATGAAGTCAAGTTACAAATAAAAGAGTTGAACAACAAAAAAGCACCAGGCCCAGACAAAATTGATGCCATAACTTTGAAAACTCTTCCAATAAAATGTATTCGCTTTTTGACGTTCGTATTGAATGCAATACTCAGGTCAGACCACTTTCCAAGACAATGGAAATGTGCAGAGATCATCATGATCCTTAAGCCACATAAATCAGATAACGAACTAACATCATACCGTCCCATTAGCTTACTGTCAATATTCTCTAAAGTATTTGAAAAAATACTTTCAAAGAGAATGTTGGCAATCTTAGACGAACTTATGATCATACCCGAACATCAGTGTGGATTTAGAAGGGCCCACGGAACTCCTGACAATGTCATTGAGTTATTAATACAATTACGTCAGCTTTTGAAAGCCTTTGGCATAATGGGCTAAATTATAAGATAAAGAAGTGGCTGCCTGCACCATATTTTCTTCTACTGAAATCCTACTTGAGCGAAAGATGTTTCTATGTGCAACAAAGGAATGAGTCGTCGGCATTTTATCCCATAAATGCAGGTGTCCCACAAGGAAGCGTGATGGGACCAGTTTTATACACATTGTACACGGCTGATATGCGAACAACAAATGCTTGTGTTGTTGCTACATATGCTGATGACATAGCCATCCTAGCAACAAGTACATGTAGAGAGGAAGCTTCCCGGCTGCTGCAAGCACAACTCATAGCAATTGAAGAATGGCTGATAGCCTGGAAAATAAAAGTTAACACTGGCAAGTCGGTCCACATCACATTTGCACTACGTCAGGGTGACTGCCCAGAAGTTTTTCTAAATGGTTCAGCAATCCCAAGAAGTAATTGCGTAAAGTACTTAGGCTTACATATCGACCGCAGACTTACATGGAAAACCCATATTATAGCTAAACGTCAGCAATTAAAACTGAAAACTATGAAAATGACATGGCTACTAAGTCGAAACAGCGCCTTAACTCTTGAAAACAAAGTTAGACTTTACAAAGCAATACTAAAACCAGTGTAGACCTAATCTATACAGATATGAGAAACTGCTACAAACTCGAATATCGAGATCATACAGCGTTACCAGTCCATAAATTTACGGAAATTAGTTTATGCACCATTTTATGTAACTAATGCAAACATACATAAAGACCTCAATATCCCTCTAGTTAAGGAAGAATTTAAAAAACATAGTAAAAATTATACTGAAAGACTATACAACCATGAAAATAATCTAGCCTTAAGTTTATTTGATAATAGCCTAACTGTTTGGTTATGCGGCGCATTTGAATTTGGCGCCCAATCTAAAAGCTTATCTAGCTTAGCTTAATTAAGTTCCGATCTAGTTCTAATTCATTGTACTCTTATTGCCTTCTGCATTATTCTTTCATTCTTATTCGTAATTTCTCGCTTAAGCCGGCCGTGCCGCACTTTGTTCTATCTCGCAAATTTCGCCTAAATTCATTGTCAAGTTTTTTAATATTAATCGGCCGTGTCGGTAATATTTTTGTACAAAATTAATCCTCAAATACTCAACAAATTAAAACCCTGTTTATAACGCAAACCATATTGTGACTTTTTTGTTCCTGAAACTTTCGAGCGAAAAGATTCACATAAAAGCTAACAAAAAATATTGTTAGCGCAACATTTTGGTGACCCCGACGTGATAAAGAAGCATCAATTCAAATATAAAGGGGCGTGATATAAAGTTAAAAGGCAAAATTTGGTTTTACTGTATGTGCAAAGCAAACGTACAAAGCACATATATACACACATAAACGCATTGCAATTTTGTTTTTGTTGTCGCGCGAGTTACCAGTGCCTCCTGGAGCTGGTGTGAGTGTCCAAATATAGATATATTTCGGTAGGTTTTAGATTCCAAGTATTTTTTTTAAATGATGCGACAATCGACTTTTCACTTGGAGGTCCAAAATGAACTGAACTCTATTTTATTGAACAAAATAAAAGCTTAAGCTACAATGTTTAGAAGAAGGTGCTTTAATTCCGTGAAATGTTGCTGCGGCAGTTCTAGTTTGTTTCCTGGAACTGTTGCGATCGACATTCACTGCTGCGTCAGCATTGCAACAGTGATGGTGGGTGGTACCGAATTGTATATGCTCTGTATAGTCGGTTCGGTAACTCCTCCCCCCCCCTGGAATGGAGTGCTGGCCACATTGATGGAATGGCCGGATCGTAATTTAACGGAGGCTCTGTCGAGGCGACAGTGATGCTCCTTCTCTTGCATGTCAGGATACATGTTGCACATGTGGTCAATAAAGGAGACAAAATGTAAATTGTGTAAAGATCGTTTGTTGCTGCAGTTTTCATGACAATCAGTGTTGTTGAGTCGTACCTGTTAATAATATATTTAATCCGGCTTGTATGGACCGAATTTCATTTCCTTTTTTATTTTATTTTATTTTATTTTTAAATCAAACTTAGATACACTTTCTTGTCTGTCTTCATTGGCACGCGCTTATATGTCGACTTATGGGTATTGACACTTTCGAACAACTGTGTCGTAGAACTTAAATTTAATCATAAAAAGAACGATTCATTCGTTCCGTCTGATCTTCGAAAGAACTAAAAAGACAAATTAGATCGATTACACTCGTACATTAAAACTAACGCTCTTTTCCAACACTAGATCGGTTACAATCATGAGTTCAAATTAACGTTCTTTCACAACATTCTCCTCCCAAGTATTGCTCATTCAAAGGCAATACTTATACGTCGCAAACATTTAACTTAATTAATTTTACAACTGGTCTCTTATAAATATTTGTATTGGTTTTAACTTCTGCGGATCTTATGCGACCGTCAGGAGCAGGAAATGTTTTGGTTATTATGCCCTTGGGCCAACAGTTCCTTAGTAGATCAGGTTCCAACATAAGCACAACATCTCCCATCTTTAAGGGTTTATTATCTTTAAGCCATTTCCGGCTGTACAATAAGTATTGTCTGTACTCGTGTCTCCACTTCTGCCAGAATACATATGCCAATCTTTGGGAAGCTTTCCAGTTATTTAGACAATTGAGATCGGTGTTGCTTACGTTTGCATAAAAGGAATCTCTAAATTTAGGACCTATTAATATGTCATTTGGTGTTAGTGGCGTCGAATCGATTGAGTCAGCAGTAAAATATAGTAACGGTCGACTATTCATTATAAATTCAATTTCTGCAAATAGTGTTCTTAAAACGTACTCTCTCGGATAACGTTCCTTGAGCATAAATGATAAATACTTTTTAATCGATTGGATTAGTCTTTCCCAGGCTCCTCCCATGTGGGGGCTTAGTGGTGGATTAAATGTCCATTTACATCTTTTCGATGTAAGAAACTGTATGAACTGAGCCTTTGGCGATTGACTCAAAACCTCTGTTATTTCTTTATTAGCCTTAACAAAATTAGTTCCATTGTCGGAGTATATTTCTTCAGGGAACCCTCTACGGCCAGTAAACTGACGAAATACATGCATAAATGCATTACATGATAAGTCTTCACTAATCTCAAGATGTACAGCGCGAGTGGCCATACATGTGAATATAACGCCATATCTTTTAACATGAGATCTCTTAATGAGAACCTCAATTGGTCCGAAGTAATCTATGCCCACTTTCAAAAATGGTCTGGCCGTTGGAGTCACTCGGAGTCACTCGCATTCGTGGTATTTGTGGCATAGCATTTTTGTTTTTACAAAATTGACATAATCGAATTACTTTTTTGACTGTATTTCGGCATTGAATTATCCAAAATTTCTTTCTTAGACTAACTATCAACGTATCCACAGATATGTGGCAATTCTTTACATGATAGTAGTGTATTATTAGCGTCACTATTAAACTGTCTTTGGGCAACACGATCGGATTCTTAGAATCATAATCGAAGTCGGAAATGTTATCCAACCGTCCTTTTAGTCTGAGTAGTCCATTGTCCGATATGATCACCGGAAGTGATTTCAGTCTGCTTGAACTATGAACAGGTTTTCCTTTTACTAAGCAATCTATCTCTCTACCATAATACCTCTTCTGTATAGTCGCAAATATCAAAAATTCAGCCCGTTCAATGTCCCGTGTTGTCAACTCTCCCTCAAAACGTTTCCCTTTCTTCTTTTTGAGATTATTTTGGTATCGTAAAATCCAACCCGTTGTTCTGAGGTATCTCATCCAATTGGAAAACCTCTCCGGGCTTGGAAGAACAACTGAGTTCTCAATAGTTGTATGTACATTAACATATTCCACTTTACTATCGTCTTTGTCTATTGAAGAGTCATATGACAATTTTCCATCCGGCCATTGTGATTCCGGTTCGCCTAAAAATCTGGGTCCCTTCAACCAAACACTAGTCGGTGAAAAGTCAATGTCATGGATTTTAGTGGCTTCGTCTGCCGGGTTTAGCTTAGTCGGAATATATCTCCAGTTGTTGACATTAGTTAATTCTTGAATCTCACCTAATCGTTGAGAAACAAATGTTTTAAATCTTTTGCTACTTGATTCCAACCAATAAAGGATTATCTGAGCGTCTGTCCATAAATAAGTCTTTACTATCTTTATATTGAGTGTTTTAATTATTGACTCACTCAAACGTGCTGCTAGTAAGGCACCTTGTAATTCCAGTCGTGGTATCGACATTGGTTTAAGTGGGGCGACTCTGGCTTTTGCTAACACTAGTGACGCATCAATGTTGGTCCCGTCATTAAATCTTAGGTATGCACACGCTGCATATGCTAGTCTTGATGCATCACAAAATATGTGGAGTTGTATTTTACAGCCCTTTAAGTCTAAGTGTGTCATTCTTCTTTGAATATTTAATTGTTTTAATCGAAAGCTATTCTCACATATCTTTGCCCAGAGTGCATATTGTTCATCTATTATGGCGTCATCCCATCCTATTCCACTGTCCCAAACGGCTTGTAGTAAGATTTTGTTTGCTATTGTGACATTAGAAAGAAAACCCAATGGATCATAAATAGACATTGTTAGTTTCAGAATTTCTCGTTTGGTTGGAAGTCTCTCGAGGTCAAGAATATTACGGTATGTTTCTAGAAATTTCATATTGAATGAAAAAATATCCTTTTCATAATCCCACATTAATCCCAAAACGCGTTCTTCAGTCAGTCTTTTAATCTTTGATGATGACTGCCTAGGCTTACAATTGCTCCCAATCTGTACTGAAACTTCACTAGCATTAGATATCCAATTGCACATCTCAAAGCCAGCTTGTTTATGGACAAAAGTGACATCCTTTATTAACTTAACAGCTTTTTCAATATCTTCTGCCCCTCCCAGGTAATCATCCATGTAATGTCTTCACACTATTTCCTCACAGGCCTGTGGAAATTCACTTTGAAAATCCATAGCATTACGATTTCTGGTATGTTGGGCAATACAGGGGCTACATCTAGCGCCGAAAAACAAAACCTGTATTTCGTATATGTCGGGGGTTCTTTCTCTGTCTCTTTCTCTTCATAGGATTCTTTGTGCATGTCTATCTTCTGGTATTATTCCAATTTGCAAGAACATCTCGCGTATGTCACCAACAAATGCTATTTTGTGTTGTCGAAAATTCATAATGACAGATACCAATTCATTATATAGATCTGGTCCGGTCAGTAGGTAATCGTTCAAACTACTTCCATGGCTTTTAGCTGCTGCGTCAAAAACAATTCTTAATTTGTTTGGCTTATTAACATTCGGAACACCGAAGTGTGGAAGATAATATGTCAGGGGGTGTCCGTTCAAGATGTCTTTAGAATCAAGTTTCTTAAAATAACCTTTTGTAATATATGATTCAAATACTTCATAATACCTTTGTCCAAATATAACATTCTTATCTATTTTCTTCTCCAACATAAGAAGTCTATGATATGCATTTTGATAACTTTCCTGCAATTGATCAACTTTGTCTTTCCATAGTAAACCGCATTCAAACTTTGAACCCTTTCTCTGTAGAGTTTTGTCGATTATATCTATACATCTTTTATCATCCAATGAAACTAGATCATCCTTTGAAATTGTCATTTTGCTGTCTAATGCCCAGTAGGACTTTACTAAATCATGTAATACACCCAAGTCGTCAGTCTCCTCCTCACTACTTTGGCATTCTTTTATATGGAACATAAAATTCGTTTGGTTCTCTGGATTTGTCACATCGACGTTGCCATGAATAACCCATCCTAAAAGCGTTTTACTACTTGCTGGTCCATTGAAGGATTCATGTTTAACTTTCCGAGTCACTATCAGTCCCCAATTATCTTGGCCAATTAGTATTCTAGGTTGTGCTCTGTAATAACCACACTCTTTAAAATTTTCCAAGAACTTCCATTTCCGAGCCATGTCATCAACTTGGATAGTCTGGCTTGGCAAGTTCAAATCCGATATTGTTTTTGCTTTACGTACAGTAAATGTCTTAGTGTTGGTGGACCTTCCCTTAATGCGTACACTAACTATTCTGGAATTATCCTGTTCATATGTTTCACTGTTGGTCCATTGCATTTTAAAGTGGTGTATTGGACCGTCCAATTCAAGGTCGTTTGCTATCTGTTCGTCAATTAGAGTAGTAGTGGAAGCTTCGTCCAAAAGTGCATATGTGTGAATTTGTTTTCTGGGGCCAAGAAGTGTTACAGGTATAATCTTAAGTAGTACCTTACTTTGGTCAAAATTGATATTACAATTTGTTTCTGTTGACAATTCTTGATTCTGAGTTTTTGCTGATGTTGGACTCTGTCTCACCAAGACTTCTGGCTTTTCTTTATGTAATAGTGTATGGTGATTATAAGTACAATTATTGATATTACAAGTTTTTTTTCGTTTACAAATTTTTAAAGAATGATTTTTTCCAAGGCATGCAATACAAAGGTGATTTTTGGAGACATGCTCCCAGCGCTTATCAATATTTAAGTTCTTAAATTTATTACAAAAATTCACATAGTGATTTGTAGCTTTACAAAAATTACATATTTTATTTGTTAACCACGAGTGTTGTTTCTTTCGACCTGCCTAAACCGTATCCTAACAGCTGTGCGGCTTTAGTCTTTTTCTCGAGCCATTTTTGGAATATTAGTAATTTTGGAACATTTTGATCACATTCTTGATAATGCTGCATAAATGTCATTCTTTGATGTATTGGGAATTTATCTAATATTTCATCAAACAAAATAGGATTTCGTAGATGGTCATCCTCAATCGCTAACAATGTATGTGTCAAATTTACAATAAGGTCAAATAGTTGAATTAGTTTTTCCAATTTGTCATCTTTTAATGATGGAAAACCTCGAATTTTATCTACCAAATGTCGAACTATATGAGTCGAATCGCCAAATCGTTTCTTTAATAATTCTATAATAGTATCTACATTTTTTGGCAATAAAAGTAGTGAAACGACTGCATCTCTGGCTCTGCCTGATAGGCACTTTCTTAGACGGATAATATTCTCATAGTCTGTAAACTTACAAATTTCTGTGCTTGTAATGAATTCTGCATAAAATATGGGCCACTCTAAGGGATCACCTGAAAACTTTGGTAGATCCTGTGTGATAGTTTGTCGAGCCATAAAGCTTTGCAGCACATTATAATTGCTAGTATCAATGTCACTATTTTTGTCGTATTCCAACTTACGTGGTTGTTGTCTAACCCATTCGTGTGTTCTGGCGTCCGGTCCTGTCTCGTCCTGATGTGTCTTTGTGTCTTCCAGGCTGTGGTCTTCTTTGGATCGTTCTGCTTCGAGCTGCTCTTGAAGTTCGGCTTGTTGTCTGGCTAGAAATGTCATCTGTATTTCTAATTCGTGAATCCTGGTTGACTTCTTTGAATGTTTTGAGCTTACTGATGTTTTGTCCGTTTGATCGTCATCAGGTGTCAGTATTGGTTTCACACGTTTATCTGCACTACCAATTCCTGTGATAACTTGGTTCTTTGATGAGGTAGGCACTACTTGGGATTCATCGTTGACATTGATAGAAGCCGCCAATGTCTGCTTTTTCGCATTTGCTTTTGTTGTTGATCGAGTTGTCGGCATGATGAAATTAATTTATTTCTCTAACGGGTCGTCTGCAACTGTGTTGCTAGTATGTACACTCTCGGTGGTGTAATTCCGAAAATCCCAGTGGCGTTGCTGTTTGCAACTGTCTATTGCGTAGTATACTAAGGCGTCGTTTTTTGCAAATGTCTGTTGCTGTGTGTATTCAAATGCGTTGTTTTTGCAACTTTCTGCTGCTGTGTGTGAAAGCAAGGTCAGTACAACGGTCTGTTGTTCAGGCGCTTCCAAACGTATATATATTTTTTTTTCTTTTTCGACCACTAGAACAAACTTGTAAAGTCGAATCCATATGCTGAATCGAAAGGCTCCGAAGGACCATGTTGTTGAGTCGTACCTGTTAATAACATATTTAATCCGGCCTGTATGGACCATGTTGTTGAGTCGTACCTGTTAATAATATATTTAATCCGGCTTGTATGGACCGAATTTCATTTCCTTTTTTATTTTATTTTATTTTTAAATCAAACTTAGATACACTTTCTTGTCTGCCTTCATTGGCACGCGCTTATATGTCGACTTATGGGTATTGACACTTTCGAACAACTGTGTCGTAGAACTTAAATTTAATCATAAAAAGAACGATTCATTCGTTCCGTCTGATCTTCGAAAGAACTAAAAAGACAAATTAGATCGATTACACTCGTACATTAAAACTAACGCTCTTTTCCAACACTAGATCGGTTACAATCATGAGTTCAAATTAACGTTCTTTCACAACAATCAGGTCGTCTTGGCTGGATAGAGACCGTAGGTGAAGTTTCTATAGGTTTATGCCATCGAACGTGTTGTTAATATTAATCTTCTTGAACGACTCTATTGAGAGTCCTGTTTTTGGTTCGAATTCCATCACTGTATCGTCATATGTTAGGCCGTTGATATTGACCGTGCAGTTGTTAAATGTTAGTATCACTGACCCATTGATTAAGAAGGGAGGTTGGCAAGAGGATGTGACGTTGGTCCTCATGGTGTTCAATATGAAGATGTGGCGTTGTTCCACTTCCTTGAGGATTTCTTGCAGCCCGATGTCTTTAATGTCGCATGTTGTTGTTTGACCTTGGATATTCCTTTGATGCAGCTTATGTCGGTTAAGTTGGTTTGTGCTCGAGCACATTCGCATATATAGGTCGTATGTATTTTCAGGCACTCTTCTTCGAAGTACGTAACTTGGTTGTAATTAGGTGTGATTAAGAATTTAGTTTGATGTATTGGAGTAAGTGTATTTGGTTGTGTTCGTCATTAAGTGTTTTATATATATTGTTGTTGTAGTTTTTAATGAAGTTGTTGATAGTTGCTTGTTCTTGGTTTATGTGTTGTGTAATGTTTTCGAATCTTAAGGTAATTTCTTGGTTAAGTATACTTTTGTTGGTTAGTTTTTTTTTTTGTAATTTGATTTTCGTTTTCCTTAACAACGTTAAACTTATCATTTATTTGTTGGGCGTCTTTAGCGTCCATATTTCCTGTTATAACTTTTATTAAGCTGCCAAGGCCGATCACCAACCCCCTTTTTTCTCTTCTTGAAGGTATTAATGCTTTAATTTTGATTTTTAGCTGGTCTACTTTTTCTTTCAAACCGTCAATTATTTCTTCTGAAAGTTCTATGTCGTTTACTGTTGTTTCGAAATTTTCTGTGTTTTCGAGAAGGTCTTTTATATTGATATTGTGTAGTAAGTGTTTGTAGGATTGTACCAGTTTTGCGTTTCCTAGGTCGATCTTCGCTATCTTGTCGTGTTCCTCCAACTGTTGAATTTTGATAAACTGTGCTGTTACGCAGACTAAACTGGAAAATTATGACTGTGATTACTATTTGGTTCTTTTCTTTATCTTTGATTTGTGGATCTTTGGATCTTTCTGTGATATAAAGGTCAGCCCTTGTCCTGTTTAACGATATGTTTCGTAAATCGGGGCGTTAGTTTGTTACTTCTGTTTTCCTTTCTAAAGACTGTTTTGCCTATCTCAATTGTTTCTAGTTGGTTCCTATTCTCATTGCTTTTAGCTATTCGGCCCTTCATTTTATCGTCCATGTTCTTCTTAATGTTAGGGTAGATCGTGTTGCGAAATTCGTTAAGTTTTTGTGTTCGTTGTTTTGAGAGATGTTCTGATTTATACTGTGAGGTCTTCCGTGGAAAATCTCGAAGGGTGTGTATTTTGTTGTCGAGTGAACTGCATTGTTATAGGCTGTCAAGGTTTCAAATAACATGTCTTCGTGCTCACAAGAGAGTTTTCCTGTATTTCTTTTGTTCAGTATTATTCTGTATATCTCGGTTAGAGACGAATGGAGTCTTTCCACTGGGGAATTACTCGAGGATTGTTGAAATGAAGTAAAGTGTAATTCTATGTTATATTGAACATAAAAATCTTCAAAAAGCTTGTTTGCGGATTCCGGGCCTTGATCGCAAATTAATTTTTTCGGAATTCCGAATGTCGAGAGAAAATTCCTCATCGATTTTACTATGTTGAGACTGTCTCTCGATGGAACTGTAGGCCCTGCCGCAAATTTAGAAAATTTATCAATGATGGTTAGTATTGTTTTTCCGTTGATCGTATAAATGTCTACGTGAATAATTTGCATTGGGGTTAGAGGAGTTTCTGTTTCTGAATATTCGAGTATTTGCGGCTGCCTTGATAATGCGTGAAATTTTGGTCTTTAGTAGTGGGAAGTATATGGATCTTTTTAAATGGGCTACTGTCTCGTCTATTCCCCTGTGGTTGTTTGCTAGGTGGTATTTACGTATTTCCGCTTCTTGTTCGTGTGGGTCGGCTATGTCTTTTATGAGGTTCGTGCATCTAATAACCTTGTATAATTTGGTTGGTAAAAAGTATTCTGTCATGGTTTCCTCAATAATTTTGAAAATTTCGTTGGGTGCAAAGATAGCACACGTTTTGTTGGGTTTAAGTATTTGTTTTAGAATATTAGTCATTTTTTCCTTATCGTAATGTGTCTCTGATATTGTTCTTCTCATTTTGTTTTTGAAAGGCACGGAAATGGCTCTTTCGGCTTGATCTGCGGTCTTGAAGACTATTTGTAAGTTGAATTCATTTAGTGGTTTGCTAGAAGTGGAAATTAGATCGGAAGTGTCTTTGTTTTCGGGAGGAGCTATGCAATTGGTATTAACTTCGGCAGTTACACGGCTAAGAGCGTCTGCTACCACGTTCTGAGATCCTTTCTTGTAAATTATCTCATAGTCGTATTCCAGTAATTGTAGTTTCCATCGGACCAGTTTTGAATTTGGCTCTTTGAAATTCATAAGCCACGTCAATGGCCTATGGTCCGTAACGATCTTAAATTTCTGTCCGTACAAGTAGGGGCGAAAGTGTTTTGTTGCCCAGATAATGGCTAACATTTCTTTTTCTACGGTTGAGTAATTTATTTCCGTGTCTGATAGCGTTCTGCTAGCGAAGGACACAGGCCTATCATGGTTAAGCGTGCCTTAAGACAATACTGCCCCAATGGCGAAGTTACTAGCGTCCGTAGTTAATATAAAAGGTTTACTGAAGTCCGGGTATTGAAGGATCGGGTCGTTGCATAGCAGTGTTTTGCAAGTTTCAAAAGTTCTAATATATTCCTCAACTATTTTGACTGTTGTTTTGCCTTTCAGTTGTTGAGTCAGAGGCTTGGTAATTGCTGCGAAGTCCCTTATGAATTTTCTATAGTAACCGAGTAGTCCCAGGAACGATTTAATTTGTTTTTGGGTTTTTGGTATAGGGAATGCCTTAATGGCGAGTAACTTTTGAGGGTTAGGTTTTATGCCAGAATCGGTAACCACATGACCCAGACATTCAATTTCTTTTCGGAAAAAATCTGATTTCTCCGGTTGGAGTTTTAGATTTGCTTTACTTAGTTTGCCGAATACTAATTTTAGATCGTTGACATTTTCCTGGAATGATGACGAAAAGACTATGATGTCGTCGAGATAAATTAGGCAACATTTACCGTTAAGGTCTGCTAGTATGTTGTCCATCACTCTTTGGAAGGTTGCCGGGGCGTTGGTGAGGCCGAAAGGAATTCTTAAAAATTCAAAATGTCCGTCTAATGCCGAAAAAGCTGTTTTGCTAATGTTCTTGGGATCCATCTCCACTTGATGGTACCCGTTTGCTAAATCTAGAGCTGTGAAATATTTTGCTCTACCTATCCTATCTAAAACATCGGTTATAATGGGCATGGGATATTTGTCTTTGACGGTCTTCTCATTCAGCTTTCTATAGTCGATCACCAATCTTCATTTTTTTTATTTGAGCTATCGGTTTTTTTTTTTTGA
Source organism: Scaptodrosophila latifasciaeformis (assembly GCA_037075145.1). NCBI lineage: Eukaryota > Metazoa > Arthropoda > Insecta > Diptera > Drosophilidae > Scaptodrosophila > Scaptodrosophila latifasciaeformis. Next base: position 58,916 of record JBAMCM010000469.1, read on the forward strand.
CACCAGGAAAATAGGTGCGCCCCAAGGGGAGTGGTGATTTGTCTTTGTATCTCCTGTCTTTCAACGAGTTTCGGAAATTTCTTGCAAAGGTTTTTTAACTCCTCGACGTTTAAGTGGTCAGTCCGCAGTTGGGTAAAAATATCGGTCTTGTCTTTGGGTATGTTGTAACTGACCTCAAACATGGCATTTAATTCAATAAAATCGTTCTCGGTGTACTTTTCAACTTGTAACTCGAGGTACAGTTTCTGTTTGTCTCGTGATTTATTGACTACTTTCATGAGACTAAGGTTGTTGCTAGCCTGGTACAATCCTCCTGATATGAGGATGTCTTCGGAAATTTGTGTGGTTTCGCACCAGAATGCGCCGGTATCAATGCTAACGGGTAGCTTCACTATGTTCTTGGAAGTTTCCTCTAGAACGTGGAGTTCTGAGACTGTATTGTTTTCTGTGTGCATTACAATTTTAAAGTGTTGAGTTTCTAGTACCGATTTTTGAATATTGACTATTGCTTTTACTCTTTGTAAGATGTTCATACCGATTAATCCAACGAATATTTGGTGGAATCTGAAAAGAATTAGTTTATAAGATGTAATATCCGAGAATTCTTTGAATAAAGGTACTCAGGTCTTTTGGGAGACTTCATGCACATTAAGTGCGGTTTTAATTGAAATTGTGTCTGTTAGGTTAATTCTGTCTGAGTTTAGGACTAATTCAGGGTTAATGAAAGACATAGTCGCCCCTGTGTCTATTAGGAATTTTAAAGGGTATCCGGAATTTAGGTGGATTATTATGTATGGTAAGGGGCACCCGGTCTCTTGTTTAATTAAGTACCCTGTTTGTTTCTTGAGGCACCTCATGGAAAATTTGCGTCCTCGTCTATATTATGTAGTTGAGTGTTACGAGCATATTCGTTTGAAGCCTGTTCCATATTATTAAATGTACCCCTAGTCCCGTTGTAGTTTGAATTATCGGGTCTATTGTGCTCGTAGTTACGGTTAGTCTGCATATTTTTGGGCATTATTGCCGGTACGTCATTTCTTCTGTATTGTTAGTTATCTCTTACGTTCGGGGTGTATTGTTGGTAAGTCCTCTTTCTACCGTAGTCTCTTGGTCTGTGACTATCGGTTTTGTTTGCCCTGATGTCCTCTTTGGTATTCGTTAAAAGACCCGATTTGTCGTCTGTACTCTGTCTGCCTAGTTTCTTGCTTTTTTTATTTTCTTGGGAATAAATGTCCCTTTCCTTGATAGCCCATTCAAAAGCTTCCTGGAGGTTGGTAGGTCTCATGGACCTTACCGCTAGTCCGAATGGGCCTTTGATACCGCTTACGAACGTATTCGGACAGGTGTCCGCGAACAAATTCTTCTTTGTCCTAATAGCTATTGGTTCGTCTTCTTTGGTATCGGTTAGTTTGAAAAAGGTCGTATTGATTTCGCAATTTTTTTTTTTGAATAGAGCTTGAATTGGAAGCTTAGAATCAGTTCGGTCAAGAGAGTTTGTTCGTTTCGCTTGTCGGAACAATGCAGAATCAATGCGTCTTTAATTTCCTCCCAATTAAGACTGGCTCCAGATGTGTCAATCGCATCGTCGGCCTTCCCTTCGATCTTCTGTCTAATTGCCCTTAAAAGCATTTGACCGTAGGGTGTCTTATCGGTTCCTCTGATTAATGGGAGAATTTCTTCTACGTTATTAATGAAGTCGTTAAATTTTTTGGGGTTGCCGTCATAAGGCGGTAGGTGACGGATTACGTCCGGAATCTTAAGAGACGAAACCAAGTCCACGTTGCTTATTGGTATAGCCGCTTGATTAAGTGGCGGAGAGTTTGCTGACGAATGCATTGACGATGTTGAAGGCAACCTAAACACAGCCTGGAGTTGTTGTTGTTCGGATTCTTTCCTAACGTCCGTTAGACTAGTGCTAGTCCTGGTCTTGCTCCTGGTGATTGGGATGAGCTTCCTGACTTTCCCAATAGTCGACATCTAACAATCTTTCTTTCTATCTTTAAACTGTGAGCTTGATTGGTGATTCGGTCTATTTGCTTTATCGTTATTCTCTCTAAATTGAACGTTGTCAAGATATAGTGTAAAAGTAGTGTAGTTGTTATTTGTGTAATAATATAATTCTAGATTGTTTATGTTATTTGTGTAGTGTAGTGCAGTAGGCTTCTTTCCTTGTTGTAAGAGTGTTCAGCACCTGTAATGTAGTAATATGTTCTTGTTTCTTATATTTCTTATGCAATATATGGGAGTAGTCTTGTTTCAGCGATGGTACAAAAGGGTGTAGGTATGTTTGTTTGTTTTATTTATGTATAAATATTTTTATTTTCTCTTTTGTTTTGCCCATTGTTGAACTTTTCTCTTGAGTTTTTCACGCTTGAGTGACCTGTTCGAATCGGTTCGTGTTGCGTCCAGTGTGTCGAAGCGTTTGCTTGACTCACTTCAGTGACCTGTTCAACGATGAACCGATTCGCGTCCAGCGTTAGAAAATAGTTCGGGCTTGTCACTAGTTTAATATGTGATAGTGCGAAGATTCTTATGATTGGTATTTTGTACGTTTGTATATATATGTATATTTTGTTTTGAATTCTTTCTTTTTTCCTTTTTTTTCTTGAAATTTTTTAGAATCTTTTCGAAGAAAAAGGAGTCTAGTCTATTCACTTTGCTCTGATGTTTGTAACGCACAGAACCAAACATCGTAGACCCACAAAAGTTACATCTAGAATACTTAGAATCACTAGAGGAGTCGATATAGCCATGTCCGTCTGTCCGTCTGTCCGTCTGTTTCTATGCGATTTACTCCGTCGTCTTAAAAGCTATTTTGCTGAAACTTGGTATATAGCCTTCTTTTTTACCTAGGTAGTACACTAGTTTGAATCGGTCGGATCGGATCACTGTATCTTATAGCTGTCATACGAACCTAAATCGGTTTAGGCAATAACTCCCACATTTATTATCCGATCCTGTTCAAATTTAGCACACATATGTTTTTTATAGCAGTTAATATGAATCGGACTACTATATCATATAGCTGCCATACGAACCTAAATCGGTTTAGGGAATAACTCGCACATTTATTGACTGATCTTTTCAAAACTCGGCCAACACGTTTTCTACATAAATATACGCGTTTGTGCTAAATTTTATTAAAATCGGACTACTATATCATATAGCTGTCATACAAATCGAAATCGGCCCTATTAACTGACCAACCCCGTTCATGTGATTTACGGCAGAAACAACTTCGAAAAGAGTCTGTAATCTTCGGCACCCCGAAGATAACGTTGGGATTTTTTTTTTTTTTTTATTTCTTAAAATTCTTTTATTTGCTTATTTTCGGAGAACTAAAAAAAATTAGAGGCGAAAGTAAATTCTTAAAAATTCCAACCTAAAATAAATACGAATTCACACTTCTTCGGGGGAAACGGAGAATTCATCTTAAATTTTGAATAAGTCTGATATATTATTATTATTATTTTTTTTTCGTTGTATTTTGTTGGTAAAACTGTCGGACCGCCGTGATAGTTGTATCATACATTTCAGTGACCTATTCGAACATGTTCGTGTTGCGTCCAGCGTGTCAAAGCGTTTGCTTGACTTGCTTCAGTGACCTGTTCAACAACGAACCGATTCACGTCCAGCACATCGATACAACCAGCGGTTTGTCACATAGCCGAGTTGTTGGCTATGTATCAACTATTTGCCCCGACGCTGTTGCACGTCACTCCGAGCACGTTGTGAAAGCCGAAAAGGGCCGCATCGAACTTGTTGCTCGGTTGGATATTTAAATAACTATTGTTATTTTTCTCTTTTTTTTTTAATTTCGTTGAATTTATTTGGTTTATTATTTATTTATTTATACGTTGTTGCTTTTTTGTACACCATCTTTCACATCACTACACAGCTTTTCACAATACTAGATTTGTTATGATCCTCATCCTGGTTGCAGGTGTTGTCCTGGGGTTGTATCCTGTTCGTGTTTCGACTGCGCCAGTTACCAGTGCCTCCTAGAGATGGTGTGAGTGTCCAAATATAGGTATATTTCGGTAGATTTAGATTCCAAGTATTTTTTTTAAATGATGCGACAAGCGACTTTTCACTTGGAGGTCCAAAATGAACTGAACTCTATTTTATTGAACAAAATAAAAGCTTAAGCTACAATGTGTACAAGAAGGTGCTTTAATTCTGTGAAATGTTGCTGCGGCAGTTCTAGTTTGTTTCCTGGAACTGTCGCGATCGACATTCACTGCTGCGTCAGCATTGCAACAGTGATGGTGGGTGGTACCGAATTGTATATGCTCTGTATAGTCGATTCGGTAACTCGCGCGTTATTTTTGATCATACGATGCCCAACTGGTCTTAGTTACTCGCTATTTCGTTTATTCGAACAGTGCATTGAACCATGCCTATCAACGGTGATAGTGCGACCGAAAACAGGGTGTTCTTTTTAAAGAAGCAATTTTTGAGTCTACGGGTAAAATTAATGCAAAATTATCGACTGACAATTTAAAAACTTTTACCGACGGTGATCTTGTGGTGCGCCTAAAACTAATTAAGCAAACGCACCAATCGTTCAAAGTTGTGCATGAAGCGCTAGAAGAACTTGACTTCGGAGAAATCGGCAGTGTACTTCGAAATGACTTTTATGAGTTGCTTGTTTCGGTAGAGTCGCGCGTGCAAACGGAAATCTTGAAGCGGCAGACGCATATGCCAGCTAGTTCAACATTTCGGCAGAATGCTGTGTTGAAGCAACCAACATTTCTTGTGGCAAAGATGTCTCGGTTGCCAGAGCTGAAGTTGTCAACCTTCGATAGAGGATACAAGGAGTACGCCCATTTTATGTCAATGTTTTCTACCATCAATGACAAGGATTCGCACATAACAAACATTAGAGAAGTTCCAAGATTTAAAATCGTGTCTCCAGGGCTCGGTATTAGACACAATCCGAGCGCTAGAAATTTCCAGTGCCAACTATGGTGTGGCGTTGGATCTACTTGATAAACGATTTAATAATAAACGCTTAGTTTTTGAGGCACACATTTCTAAAATTCTGGGACTCAATGCACATATGCGAACACTGTTAACACTTGGAAGTGCAGAAGAAGTCTCTGGGTGCATGATAGTTCACATGCTACTACAAAAATTGGATGCCGCAACACAAGCATGTTGGGAGGAGACTATGGTTGCAGAAACAATACCCACATGTAAGCAGCTCACAGATTTTTTGGAAAACCGCTGTCGAAAATTGGAGAATATTGAACAAGCCACGGCAACCTACGCGTCTGGCTTTCAGGTGGGAAAGACTATAAAAAATAACACTAATAAATCATTTGTCGCTTCTAAGCAACTTGGTAGTACATATTGTAATGAGTCTGCTCACCCAATTTACAAATGCTCCAGATTTAGCAATCTTTCATCTTCTCTTCGGCTTAAAGAAGCAAAAAGGATGAGCTTGTGCCTCAACTGTTTAAAGCCAGGCCATCAACTTCGAGTTTGTACATCAAGTACATGCCGCACATGTGGTGTCAAGCATCACACTCTACTTCATTTAGACTCAAATTCACCGAATCTTCAAGGTCTTTCGAATTCTCAGCATTCATTCATTTGAACCTCTGAAGCTGATGCATCAACACTTCCCTCACCCACCTCTCTTGTTGCCCAGAATTTAGAACCTGGTTTTGCGCTTCTAGCTACTGCTGTTATTTTGATCAAGTCCCGTTCAGGATCACTCGTTCCATGTCGTGCACTTTTGGAAAATGACTCTCAAGTTCATTTAATAACTTCTCGCACATATGTTAAATTTGAATCGAAGCAAATCAAATTCAACGGTGTCAGGCCTTGGCGATAATGTTGTACACACAAATGGGCAATCTGTCTGCCTCTATCTAAAATCGCAAGTCTCCGATTACCAAGCCACTCTTGAAGCTGTGATTACGCCAAGCATAACAGGTTGGCAACCTAGTTATACATTGGATACGACATTCTGGAAAATTCCTGCCAATATTCAATTAGCCGACCCTGATTTCTTCAAGCCCCAGCGCATAGACCTATTATTAGGAGTGAGTATGTTCTATGAACTACTGTGCGTGGGTCAAATAAAACTTGCGCCTGGTTTGCCAGTGTTGCAAAAAACCAGATTAGGTTGGATTGTTTCTGGAGGTGGTGAACAGACTCAACAGCCTCGGACTCACATCGCCAAGACTGCATCCGCTCTCCATTCTGACTCACAAATGGATAATTTGATCCGACGTTTCTGGGAAATTGAGAACCGTAATGAAGGTATTGTTAGTTTTACAAAAGAGAAATTGGATTACGAAGCTCACTTCAAGGAAACGTTCAATCGATTGTCTTCGGGGGAATATTCTGTTCGATTGCCTTTAAAGCAAAATTCGTGCTTACTGGGCAATTCTCACCAATCAGCATACCGTCGATTCATAAGTCAAGAACGCAAATTAGAGCGCCAGCCAGAGTTGAAATCTCTGTACTCTGCCTTCATGAAGGAATATGCTGAATTAAATAATATGTCAGTTGTAGCTTCCGAATCTTTAAATCGATGTCGATATTTTTTGCCCCATCATTGTGTCCTTAAAGAGGACAGTTCAACAACTAAACTTCGAGTTGTGTTTGACGACTCTGCGGCAACCTCATCAGGATTTTGCTCAGATTTCGTACATTCCCTGTGGCGCTTACTGCAGACATTTGTAAAATGTATCGGTGCGTCAGGGTGGCTGAGCCAGATAGCTACTTGCAGTGCATATTATGGAGAGATAATCCGCTGCAAGAAATTCAAGTCTACAAACTGGATACTGTCACATATGGAACCAAGCCTGCTTCTTTCTTATCCATTCTATGTTGACGATCTCATCACTGGTGGAAAATCGGCGAACGAAGTCAGAAATATAATGCATCAAACGACTGGCTTGTTAGCAAGAGGCCATTGTAATCTCAAAAAATGGTGCTCAAATGATCCGTTCGCTTTGCATGATATTCCACATAAAGAAAAGTTTCTGAAATTTGATGATGGAAGTGATTTCACAAAAACTCTTGGCCTCGCATGGGATCCTTTAGCCGACAGACTAATATTTTCATTCACCCTCGACCATACAAAGATGCTATGATCCTCTTGGATTGATTGGGCCAGTAATCGCAAAGGCCAAAATATTTCTGCAACAATTATGGGCTGAAAACTTAGATTGGGATGAAAGCTTGCCGGAACACCTCAACACAGCGTAGGATACCTTTTGTAACAAAATATACAGTTCTCAGCGCTTTAATTTCACTCGACTAGTTCTCCTTCCTGATAGCACTTGTGAGGTGCATGGATTTTGCGATGCCAGTATAAAGGCGTATGGAGCATGTATTTATGTCGTGTGCAAGGAGAAGTCTCAGTCACAATTACTTTGCTCTAAATCGAAAGTTGCACCTGTAAAAACTCAGACCGTCCCTAAATTGGAATTTTGCGGAGCTGCTTTGCTTTCGAAATTGATGAATGAGATTTTTCAGATGAACTTATTTGCAGGCCGTTTTCATTGCTGGACTGATTCGTCAGTACCCCTGGCATGGATACGCAGCGAGCCATCAAGATTCAATGTCTTCGCTGCTAATAGAGTGTCATCTATACAGTTCCGATTTGTGGCTACACGGTCCGGACATTCTTCAGAAACCCCAATCTGAATGGCCTACAACTCGTTCTCCTGATGTAGCACTCCTTGAACTTCGCAAAACAGTGTTCTTAGCCGTGTCGCCCCTATTGATCTAACGAGTGGCTGTAAGTTCCTCAACTCCTTTTCAAAGCTTGAGCGTGTTTTTGGATATGTGGCCAAGTTTATTCGACGTATCCGAAGCTCTGGACTTTCTATGCTAGATGCACAATTTGGTTCTAGGTTGCTGATTCGATCGGTTCAGAAGGCTCACCTCTGGGATGATTACAAGTGCTTTATTAACAAAAAGCAAATTGCCGCCTCCAGTTCTCTTTCATCCTTGGCACCATTCTTGGATGACTTCGGATTGTTGAGAGTTGGTGGAAGGTTGCAAAACTCAAACCTCGATTTCGACGCACTTCATCCTATCACCATGCCTAGACAGCATCCCATCACACGAGCATTAATAATGCATTTTCATCTCAAGAACCTACACACAGGACCATGATGTCTACTTGCTCTGATACGCCATCAATACTGGCCTCTTGGTGGGCGCAAAACTGTCACAAGCGTCACCAGTAAATGTGTTCGATGTTTCAGAGCTAAACCACATTATGTTCAACATATCATGGCTGATCTGCCAAATGAGCGTTTGGAATCTTCACATGCATTCATGGTGACAGGTGTGGACTATTGCGGCCCGTTCTTTTAAAAAAGTGGAGTGCGCACTCGGCCTCCAGTCAAATGCTATGTCAGCCTCTTCATCTGCTTTGCTACCAAGGCTGTGCATCTCGAGCTGGTGCAGGATCTGTCCACAGCAACCTTCCTTAGTGCACTTCAGCGATTTATTCTGACCCGAGGGCGTCCGAAGCAGATATGGTCGGACAATGCTACAAACTTTGTTGGAGCTGAAAATGAATTAGCAGATCTTAAGCGTTTGTTCCTTAGCACCGAACATTTGAAGTCTGTTCGAGAATTTTGTGTGGCTGATGGAATCGACTGGCGCTTCATTCCCCCAAAAACCGCTAAAAATAATTTTTACCGTTCTGTTGGCAACTCCCTCCAAGAGTTTGATGAACTGCGAACTCTCGTCTGTCATATATCAGCGATTATTAACTCACGGCCATTGTTACCACTTTCAGAAAACCCTGACGACCAAGATGTGCTCACTCCAGCTCATTTTCTTTGTACAGCTCCTTTGTCAACCTTCTTCGAGCCTGACATCAGCAAACTGAATTACAATCGTCTCGATCGCTGGCAACGTGTGGCGTATCTGCAGCAGACATTTTGGGCACGATGGCGCGAAGAATATTTGACCTTGCTGCAGCAACGCTCAAAATGGCAACGACACTCTCTCAGACTACAACTTGGTGACATCGTACTGGTCAAAAATGAAAATCTACCCCCATTGAAATGGCCCTTAGCTCGAGTTTCAAAATTAATAGCTGAAGGTGATGGTGTCACTAGAGTAGCTGAGTTGAAGACTGCGGCGGGGACGACTACCAGAGCTGTAACTAAGTTGTGCCTGCTTCCAAAAGATGATATTGAAAGCCCGTGACTTCCAACGGGGGGAGTATGTTTGGTTATGCGGCGTATTTGAATTTGGCGCCCAATCTAAAAGCTTATCTAGCTTAGCTTAATTAAGTTCCGATCTAGTTCTAATTCATTGTATTTGTTTCGAGGACTTATTAGTTTATAAACCCCCTTTCCGAATGTTTAAAATAAAAGATCAGTTTATCGAAATTTTACATGGGCTCATGCGCGCGTATATTTTATGTGCAGTGACAATGGTAGACTAAAAATAGGAATACAAAAATGCTGCGCATGGGCAAAAAGCTTGTTTCAACAAACTGTGCTAAAGCTTTATAGAACATATGTTGTGTAAAGCTTTGTATACATTTTACATTTAGTTTTGTTTTTGGGAGTACAAATTATGATCAAAGTTCTGCTCTTAACATGCTCCCCCCGTTGGAAGAGGGATCTTTTCAACAGAAGTGGTGTCAAAGGGCAGAACAGCGATTTTGTTGACGGCTCTTTTGATTACTCCCCCAGCAGTGCGTAGAATAACCACTCGCACAGTGCCATCTTTTCCAGCAATCGTCTCCTGAATTCGGCCCAATCGCCATTGTAGAGGTGGAAGATTGTCTTCTTTGATCACGACGACACTGTTAGGCTCCAGATTTTGCACGGACTTGCGCCATTTGCCACGCTCTTGAAGAAGGGAAAGGTAGTTGGTGCTCCACTTCCGCCAGAAGTTCTGCTGCATCTGACATATGCGTTGCCATCTATTGAGACGATTGATATCCAAATGGGTGACATCAGGTTCGTCAAAAGTGGCAAAGGTAGACCCAATTAAAAAATGGCCCGGAGTCAATACGTCCAGATCGCTGGGGTTTTCTGTAATTGGACAAAGAGGTCGTGAATTTAACATTGCAGAGACTTCACATGCAAGAGTGCGCAGTTCGTGAAAGGTCAGAATTGTCTTCCCAACGACACGGTTGAAGTGGAATTTAGCAGATTTGACAGCGGCTTCCAACAAACCGCCAAAGTGAGGGGAACGAAGTGGGATGAAGTGCCATTTCAAGTCAATAGAACAACATGCATTGATGAAATGTTGATTTTGCGGATCGCTGAGAAATAGTTGACGAAGCTCCTTAAGTTGATTTTTTGCACCAACAAAGTTCGTTGCGTTGTCCGACCAGATAGCGTTGGGTTTTCCTCTGATGCTGACAAATCTCTTTAAAGCAGCGATAAATGATTGCGTGGAGAGATCTTCAACAACTTCCAAGTGCGCAGCCTTAGTTGCAAAGCAAACAAAAATCGAAATATAACATTTTGTAGGTGGTCTGTTTCTAACTTCTGACTTGCAATAGAAGGGGCCACAAAAGTCAATTCCAGTGGTATGAAAAGGACGATGGGGCCGCACGCGATCAGCTGGTAAAGGTGCCATGATGTGCTCGCATAGTTTTGGCTTTAAACGAAAACATCGTATGCATTTATTGATAACGGCGGCAACTGTTTTGCGTCCTCCAATCGGCCAGAATTTTTGCCGGAGTGCTGCAAGGAGGCTTTGTGATCCAGCGTGCAAGAATTTATTATGATAAAATATGATGATGGCGTTAGTAACAGGATGTCGTTTCGGTAGCAGCATGGGATGTCTGGCTTCAAAGTCTAGCAGAGAATTTTGCAAGCGTCCGCCAACTCGAATTAATCCACTGTTATCGATAAAGGGATTTAAAGATAGAAGTGGGCTCTTTGAAGAAAGGTTTTGCTTTGTTTGCAAGGCCTTGTATTCCTCCGAAAAGTTTATTATTTGTATGGCTTTGACGAGCAGATGTGTGCCATTCTTGATGTCATCAACCGTAAGTGCTCCTCGTTGGTGGAGCAGATCAGTACGTCGAAATTGTAAAAAACGATGAACGTAAGCGAAGACGCGCTGTAACTTGCCAAACGAGTTTTGGTATTTGCAGCTAAATGAAATATCCATTTGTTGAACCACTACCAATGCTTGACGACGACGCTCGGGTAAGTCTTTTATAGATGATATAACTGGTGGCCAATTAGAAACCTCTGAGCATAAAAAGGAAGGTCCTTTGCACCACAGGCTTGATCGAACTAGTTCTAGTGGTGAGCATCCGCGCGAAAGTATGTCAGCAGGATTCATCTGAGATGGCACATGCCTCCATATCATTCCTTTGGTTCTTTCCTGTATTTGAGCTATTCTGTTGGAAACAAATATATTAAAATTGGAAGGAGCTTCGTGAATCCAAGAAAGCGCTATAGTTGAATCCGACCAACAATAAAATGTGCAAGCAAATGGAACAATGGCAGCAATGTTAGATATGAGCTCGGCTAATAAGTGTGCTGCGGCCAGCTCCAATTTAGGAATAGTGAGTGTTTTGAGAGGTGAAACTCGTGATTTTGAACACAGCAGATGGGATGCATATTTTCCTTGGGTTGCAGAGCGAACATATACGCAGGCACCATAGGCGGATATGCTAGCATCACAAAAACCATGTATCTCCCAGGACGAAGAGGGCAAGAGAACAAAGCGAGGAAATTTGAAGGTACTGACAGCTGAGAATTGAGATCTGTAGTCCAGCCAGGATGAATGCAAGGCTAAAGGCAAACTTTCATCCCAATCAAGCTTGTCTTTAAACAAAGACTGTAGAAATATTTTGAGTTTCGTGACAATTGGAGAAATTAATCCGAGAGGATCGTAAAATTTGGCGATAATTGAGAGGATGCTTCTTTTGGTTACTTTTTGTTCCGGCAGGTTTTCCGAAAAGTGGAAAATTAAGTCATCGCAGCTCGTATCCCAAACGAGACCCAGGATCTTTGCAATATCAGTGCCGTCATGAAATTTTAGTAGCTTTTCACGGTTGTCTTCAGATTCGCCTTCAAGAGCTGCTGGATTATTTGAGCACCATTTGCGTATGGGGAAGTGGCCTCGCTGCAAAAGTTCCTTGACTTCTACACGAATTTTTTGGACTTCTTCTATAGAATCTCCACCAGATATCAAGTCATCTACGTAAAAGTCTCTGCGGATTATTTTAGCAGCAAGCGGAAGATCCTTTTCCTCGTCGAATGATAATTGTTGCATCGCTCGAATGGCTAGGAAAGCTGCGGATTTTGTTCCGTAAGTTACTGTGTCTAACGTGTATACGTTTACCTCATCATCAGGATTTTCGCGCCACAAAATGCATTGAAGATATTGATCGGGATGTGTAACGCGGACACATCTATACATTTTGCAAATATCCCCACACAAAGCAATTTTGTGAAATCTGAATCGAAGTAGCGTAGTGAGCAATTTTGGCTGAATTGACTGTCCCGCTAAAAGAAGATCATTTAATGATGAACCAGATGATGATTTCGCCGAGCCATCAAACACAACACGCAATTTTGTTGTTGTGCTGTCCATCTTTCGGACACAATGATGCGGCAAAAAGTATTGAGGCAAAGTTGACTGTTTAGTTGCTAGGGACATATGTTCCAAATCAAGATATTCTTTAAGAAAGGCAGAATAATGAGTTTTTAAATCGGGATCCTTTGCAAATTTGTTCTCGAGCGATTTCAGACGGTGCAAGGCACGGTCGTAGGAATTTCCAAGGGAATCAAAGGTTGTTTTTACTGGCAATCGAACTGAATACTGACCAGAGCTGAGACGTGTACATCCCTTCTGGAATAGTTGCTCACAAAGTAAATCGTCATCAGTTACAGAAGTCGCAGATCCACAGCAATGATCTAAATCCCAAAATAATTTAACGATGTCAGACAAGGCTTCACCCTCAGATTGAGTCGTTTCTATACAGGATATAGACATAGCCTCAATTTTTCTCTTTGGTGGGGAAAGGCTTCCAGCTACTATCCAACCAAGTCGTGCCTTTTGCAAAGAAGGCAAGTGTTCTGCGAGCCTGATCTGGCCAACACAGAGGAGTTCGTAGAAGAGCCCGGCACCTATAAGCAGCTCAATTCGCTGGCTTTTGTAAAAGAGGGGATCAGCCAATGTAATGTTGTTGGGAATGTTCCACTCAGTTGATTTGATGTCGAAGTGGGGATGATGGCCAGTAATTTTGTTAGTTACTGCTGCAGTGATTGAAGTTTTGAATGAAGCGTTTCTCGATTGCAGCTGAATTTCGATTGAATTTCTAGATGAGATAGAAGATTCTCCCAGGCCAGATATTATGATATTGGACCTTTGAGTTTTAAGTTGCATTTGGTTGGCAAAGCGAGAAGTAATAAGATTGAGCTGAGCGGCAGAGTCGAGTAGTGCTCTACAAGGCACAAGTATGCCAGAGCGATTTTTAATGTAAACAATAGCAGTGGCTAGCAACACGTATTCGGTCTGTTTTACTATTTGAACTTCAGGTAGAGAAAGGGCATTGGAAGCGAGTACCGATGAATGAGGAGGGGAGATCTGAGTAGATTGCGCGGTTGCGAGAGCTGGGGAGAAGTCCATATGAAGCAACGAATGATGCTTGGACTGACAATGCTTGCAATGTCCAGATTTGCAATTTTGGCGTAGACAATTTAGACATAAATGTAGACGTTTCGCTTCCTTGTATCTATTTGTTGGTGTCAATGCCAAGTATTTGGTACATTTAACCAGAGGGTGATCTTTGGCATTGCACAAAACGCAAGAAGAGCTAGACGAAGAGATGAGGGCATTTCTGAATAATTTCGATTTTCAAATTCCTTTGCTTTTTCCAAATTTTCCATCATTCGGCATCTCTTCTCTAGGAACGATGACATCTCGGACCATTTAGGCAACTTGTTTGTTGGTAATGCCTCCTCCCATTTTTCCTGAGTGGCTTGATCCAATTTTGAAGCGATGAGATGAATCAATATCCCGTCAGTAATTTCCTGCATATTTGCCATGCTATTTAGGGCACGTAGATGTGCATTCATTTTGTCACTTAATTCGCGCAAGCTGCATGCGGAACCTTTCTCTACAACTGATAATCCAAATATCGACCTTACGTGTGCCTGAAAATGCAATAATTTATTATCAAATCGTTTAATTAATAAATCCAAAACAATAGCATAATTATCATTTGTGAGCTCCAAGGATCGTATGGTGTCCAACGCGGAATTTTCCAAGCAGGAACGCAGATGTTGAAATTTTTCCAAATTTGTGATGTCGTCTCTGCTTCCAACCACGTTGTTGTACATAGAGATGAAATCGGGCCAATCAATATAGGCACCAGAGAATCGAGGTAATTGAAATTCCGGGAGTCGTGTACTCCGAACTGAACATAGAAGTGAGGAACTCTGAGTGTTTGTTGGATGGTGAATGACAGTAGAATGAGCTACCGATGCTCTGCGCTGACGAATGAGTTCACGAGATAATTTCGATTTCACATTGCAATACACTTGGTCAAAATTGGTTCTGGCGTCTGAAGTCAATTGCATCAGGTCAAGCTTCTCCAATGTTGTTTGCGAACTGTCAAATTCCGAATGCATACGCGTTGCGATTTCAATCCGTACCTCGAGGTCAGACTCATCAAAATTCAATAATTCCTCTGAGGTTAGAAAATTATTTAAAGCACTGATTTGCCGGAATATAGAGGATGATTTTGCCTTATAAAAGTCAATCTCACTTGAGGCCACGATAGGTTTCGGTGAACTTGAACTTTCATTATTCATTTTTAATTTTTATTTTTTTTTTATTTTTTAAGTTAAAGGCGAAAATGGCGAACTCGAATAGGTCAATGCACTTAAAAACCCTTTGAATGTAGCTATATACCGAAAGCGAAAATGGCGAACTCGAATAGTTCAATGCAATCAAAACCGTTTGAATGCAGCTATATTCCGAATTAGTATATTGCAAGTGTATGCTTATATACCAATATCACTGTCTGCGAAACAACTTTTTTTATGTACCGAAATATACACTAGAGCCCACTGTGCACTAATAAACCGTTACACGACGTTTTGTATGCATGTACAGCAATAAATGTTCAATGTATATGTTTTTGGTTTCGCTTGCCGGATTCACATCGAATTATGTGCGAAGCGAAATGGAGTAAAATATTAAAAACGATATTTTAATATTATGTGTACCGAATGTACCGAATGTTTAAAATAACAGATCAGTTTATCGAAATTTTACATGGGCTCATGCGCGCGTATATTTTATGTGCAGTGACAATGGTAGACTAAAAATAGGAATACAAAAATGCTGCGCATGGGCAAAAAGCTTGTTTCAACAAACTGTGCTAAAGCTTTATAGAACATATGTTGTGTAAAGCTTTGTATACATTTTACATTTAGTTTTGTTTTTGGGAGAACAAATTATGATCAAAGTTCTGCTGTTAACATGATCACGTCGGGGTCACCATGTTTCGAGGACTTATTAGTTTATAAACCCTTTTTCCGAATGTTTAAAATAAAAGATCAGTTTATCGAAATTTTACATGGGCTCATGCGCGCGTATATTTTATGTGCAGTGACAATGGTAGACTAAAAATAGGAATACAAAAATGCTGCGCATGGGCAAAAAGCTTGTTTCAACAAACTGTGCTAAAGCTTTATAGAACATATGTTGTGTAAAGCTTTGTATACATTTTACATTTAGTTTTGTTTTTGAGAGTACAAATTATGATCAAAGTTCTGCTCTTAACAGTATTCTTATTGCCTTCTGCATTATTCTTTTATTCTTATTCGTAATTTCTCGCTTAAGCCGGCCGTGCCGCACTTTGTTCTATCTCGCAAATTTCGCCTAAATTCATTGTCAAGTTTTTTAATATTAATCGGCCGTGTCGGTAATATTTTTGTACAAAATTAATCCTCAAATACTCAACAAATTAAAACCCTGTTTATAACGCAAACCATATTGTGACTTTTTATACCCTGTACCTAAAAAGGTACAAGGGTATATTAAGTTTGTCAAATGTATGTAACATAGAGAAGGAGACGTCATAGACCCCCCAAAGTTACCTAATGTATAATCAGGGTGACTAGAGAAATCGATCAAGCCATGTCCGTCTGTCTGTCTGTCTGTCTGTCCGTCTGTATGAACACCTCGTTCTCAGAGATGGTAAGGCCTAGAAAGTTCCGGTTTGTTGCTAATAATCATTTGTTCTGCAGGTTCGATCAAGTTTATTATATTTTTTTAATATCCGATTTAGGTTCGGAATAAAAGTATAAAACCACAACAACCTCAAAAAAAGGAAAAAGTTTATAGGCCATAACTTTTTTGTTTGCTATCATATTATTACAAAAGCTTGCAGTTAGAAGTTCTTATATGTTCTCAATAAGGACGTGAAGTTTCGATCTGATCGGACAACTATATCATATAGCTCCCATAGGGCCGATCGAAAGTGCAAAAATCGTTTTAACGTCATAATTTCTTTATCTTTAAAGATATTTTATTCAAATTAAGAACAATGTGAAAATACTCAGCAGCTGTACAAAGTTTTAATAAAATTGGAGATCTACATCATATAGCTTCCATAGGGCTAATCGGTCAAAAAATCCGATTTCTGTGCTTTTCTTTCAGAAAACGGGTTATTTATGAACCAATCGCAACCAAATTAAGCATAGGACAGTTTTTAGTATAAGTTTTGAATAACTCCAAATTTTATTGAAATCAGATGGCTATATCATATAGCTTCCATAGGGCTAATCGGTCAAGAAATCCGATTTCTGTGCTTTTTTGTCAGAAAACGGGTTATTTATGAATCAATCGCAACTAAAGTAAGCACAAGACAGTTTTTAGTATAAGTTTTGAATAACTCCAAATTTTATTGAAATCAGATGGCTATATCATATAGCTTCCATAGGGCTAATCGGTCAAAAAATCCGATTTCTGTGCTTTTTTGTCAGAAAACGGGTTCTTTATGAACCAATCGCAACCAAATTAAGCATAGGACAGTTTTTAGTATAAGTTTTTAATAACTCCAAATTTAATTGAAATCGGTTTCTCGATTTCTGTGCTTTTTTTGTCAGAAAACGGGTTATTTATGAACCAATCGCAACCAAATTAAGCGTAAGACAGTTCTTAGTATAAGTTTTTAATAACTCCAAATTTTGTTGAAATCGGATGACTATATCATATAGCTTCCATAGGGCTAATTGGTCAAGAAATCCGATTTCTGTGCTTTTTTGAGCCAATCGCAACCAAAGTAAGCACAAGACAGTTTTTAGTATAAGTTTTGAATAACTCCAAATTTTATTGAATTCGGATGACTATATCATATAGCTTCCATAGGGCTAATCGGTCTAAAAATTCGATTTCTGTGCTGTTTTGTCAGAAAACGGGTTCTTTATGAACCAATCGCAACCAAATTAAGAACAAGACAGTTTTTGGTATAAGTTTTAAATAGCACAAAATTTTGTTGAAATCAGATGGCTATATCATATAGCTCCCATAGGGCTAATCGGACAAAAACTCCGATTTTTTTTTGTCAGAAATCGGGTTTTTTATGCACGAATCGCAACCAAAAATACCATATGATAGTTTCTTTTGTAATAACCCAAAAAGCGAAGTTTTAACGTCGTAATTTCTTTGGTCTTAAAGATATCTCTGTTAAATTTGGGAATAAGTCGTGCTTTAGAACACCAATCAATTGTGCAAAATTTAATCGAAATCAGATGGTATTATTATTATTTTCTCAGAAATACTGATTTACGCTCCCTACAGGTACAGGGTATCTCAAACTCGGCTGCGCCCGAGTTTAACGTTCCGAATTTTTTATTCCTGAAACTTTCGAGCGAAAAGATTCGCATAAAAGCTAACAGATAGGTAATTAACTGTAACCAAATGTGAAATGAATATAACAATGGATTTCAATGGGAAACTACTGTTCCTGTTATTTTTTTTAAGTTTTGTTATTATTGTCTACAGACAGACTGTAAATGAAATGTAAATAAAAAAAAAAAACATTTCGATACAACCTTCAAAATAAAGGAGAGTCCGCAGCTATCAATATTTATAATGATATTGTGTGACAGCAAAGACTCCTGGTTAGACATCATTCATGCCCACATTATAGACAAACTGCACTAAGTTCGGGCATCGGTAGTAACAGACAAATTAGAAAAAATTTTGTGCCCTGCTAAAGAGAAAGGTAAACTACGCAACCTTGTGTGCCTCGTTGCGGATTCCCTGTGTTGCAATGAGCAGGGAATTTCTGAAAAATACGCAACGCCAACACCAATATACCTGGAATGCCTGTGGCACGCAAAAAGGAATTTGGCATTAGGCGGTGCCACCCATGCTATGTGCGTTATCCAAGGGACTTTCACAACTGTAGTAAGCCGGTACAAGTTCAGGGATCAGCTGCGGGTGTACTAAAAGGTGCGTTCCAAAGTAAACAGGACTTTTTGAATTTAACACCCTCTAGCGACGCCATCTTAATGTCGATAATAATTAATCAATTGTGCAAAATTTAATCGAAATCAGATGGTATTATTATTATTTTCTCAGAAATACTGATTTACGCTCCCTACAGGTACAGGGTATCTCAAACTCGGCTGCGCCCGAGTTTAACGTTCCGAATTTTTTATTCCTGAAACTTTCGAGCGAAAAGATTCGCATAAAAGCTAACAGATAGGTAATTAACTGTAACCAAATGTGAAATGAATATAACAATGGATTTCAATGGGAAACTACTGTTCCTGTTATTTTTTTTAAGTTTTGTTATTATTGTCTACAGACAGACTGTAAATGAAATGTAAATAAAAAAAAAAAACATTTCGATACAACCTTCAAAATAAAGGAGAGTCCGCAGCTATCAATATTTATAATGATATTGTGTGACAGCAAAGACTCCTGGTTAGACATCATTCATGCCCACATTATAGACAAACTGCACTAAGTTCGGGCATCGGTAGTAACAGACAAATTAGAAAAAATTTTGTGCCCTGCTAAAGAGAAAGGTAAACTACGCAACCTTGTGTGCCTCGTTGCGGATTCCCTGTGTTGCAATGAGCAGGGAATTTCTGAAAAATACGCAACGCCAACACCAATATACCTGGAATGCCTGTGGCACGCAAAAAGGAATTTGGCATTAGGCGGTGCCACCCATGCTATGTGCGTTATCCAAGGGACTTTCACAACTGTAGTAAGCCGGTACAAGTTCAGGGATCAGCTGCGGGTGTACTAAAAGGTGCGTTCCAAAGTAAACAGGACTTTTTGAATTTAACACCCTCTAGCGACGCCATCTTAATGTCGACTAGTTTGTTAGAATCAGCTATCCGTTATCGACTTCCAGTAAAAATTTCATGACATTTCATTTATTGGAAGTGAAGTTATTGCGTTTTAAGTGTGAGCATGTTTTTGTCATCGGTGCGAAAATGAGCTTCGAACAAAGAGCCAACGTTAAATTTCAATTGATGAAACAAGTTTATGGCAATAATTGCCTATACCGTAGCAAAGTGCACGAGTGGTTTCAACGTTTTCAAAGTGGTCGTGAGGACATAAATGACGATGAACATGTGGGCTAACCAAAATCCGTGATTACCGAAATTTACATCGAAGCTGTGCGTGAATTCATAAAAAACCAGGCGAAATCATAATTGAAATTCATGGACATAAAATTGAACATCTCCAAAACATCGATTTTGACCGAACATTTGGGCTTACAAAATGTGTGTGCACGGTTTGTTCCGCACAAATTGACTGACGATCAAAAATTTCTCAAAACTCATCATTCGAAGGACATCATTAAAGAGGCAAAAAACACTCGAACTTTCTTTACAAGGTTGTGACTAGTGGCAAAACGTGGTGTTTTCAATATGATCCCGAAATGAAACGCCAGAGTGCTGAATGGAAGGCGCAGGATGAGCCAAAACCCAAAAAATCGTGCCTGGATTTGTTTGATTTGTTTTTTTTTTTTTTTTTTTTTTTATTTAGAGATCAATCTGACTTCATTTTGGTCAATAGTATTTCTTTTGTCTTAAAGATAGTCGCCTAGCTACAGATATTTATAGGTTTATAGAAGATTTACAGTTATTTACAGTTTGTTTTGGTTAATTACTATTGTTATCACTAATTCTTGTTACATATGTACATATATTTTTTGTATCTTTTGTTTGTGCGTAACTAGCTAAATTAAATCTGCGAAGTGATTGATTTGATTTTTTTTTATGATTCCAAGGGTATTGTCCACAAAGAATTTGTTCCACCCGGCCAAAACGTTTATGCGGTATTCTACCTTGAAGTTTTGAAGCGTTTGGTGCGCCGTATTCGACGTGTTCGGCCCGAATATCGCGAAGATGGAAGTTGGCATTTGTTGCACGATAATGCGCCGTCTCATCGATCGACGCTTGTGGTCGATTATTTGATCAAAAATCACATTTTAACAATCAACCACTCCCCGTATTTACCTTATGTGGCACCGTGCGACTTCAACCTTTTCGGAAAAATGCATTTGCCGATGAAAGGAAAGCGTTATACAGACGTGGAGGCCATTCAAAAGGCTTGCACCGCCATACTGGCGGCCATACCGGCAACGAGCTAGAACAGTCGTTCGACATGCTTTTGGACCGTACAAAAAGCTATATTAAAGCAGAAGGAGACTATTTTCAATAAAATCAGTTGATTTTGCCGATAAAACCATTTGTTCTGTCTTTTTTTTTAAGTCCTGTTTACTTAGGAACCCACCTTGTATAAGCCTGAGGCCCTCAAAGCAGTAGACCCGATTGCAAAATTAAAGATCCGGGAAAAATTAAACGGCCTTAATCAGGTATTGCTTAAGGTGCTCGACAGGAACCCATTTCTTACGGAAGTACCAGTAACTTCCTTAAGTAATGATTTCCTGGAAATGCATATCCTAGCAATGAGGTCTTCATTTTTGAAGCTAAGGGAAACAGAAAATATAAAGCGAAATTCAAGTTTATAGCTTTTAATAACATTTCGCCATAAAGCAATATCTTAACATATTTATTCTTATTTTAATATTTATACCCTGTACCTAAAAAGGTACAAGGGTATATTAAGTTTGTCAAATGTATGTAACATAGAGAAGGAGACGTCGGAGACCCCCCAAAGTTACCTAATGTATAATCAGGGTGACTAGAGAAATCGATCAAGCCATCTCCGTCTGTCTGTCTGTCTGTCTGTCTGTCCGTCTGTATGAACACCTCGTTCTCAGAGATGGTAAGGCCTAGAAAGTTCCGGTTTGTTCCTAATAATCATTTGATCTGCAGGTTCGATCAAGTTTATTATATTTTTTTAATATCCGATTTAGGTTCGTAATAAAAAGTATAAAACCACAACAACCTCAAAAAAAGGAAAAAGTTTATAGGCCATAACTTTTTTGTTTGCTATCATATTGTTACGAATGCTTGCAGTTAGAAGTTTTTATATGTTCGCAATAAGGATGTGAAGTTTCTGATCAGACAACTATATCATATAGCTCCCATAGGGCCGATCGAAAGTGCAAAAATCGTTTTAGCGTCATAATTTCTTTATCTTTAAAGATATTTTATTCAAATTAAGAACAATGTGAAAATACTCAGCAGCTGTGCAAAGTTTTAATAAAATTGGACATCTACATCATATAGCTTCCATAGGGCTAATCGGTCAAGAAATCCGATTTCAGTGTTTTTTTTGTCAGAAAACGGGTTATTTATAAACCAATCGCAACCAAATTAAGCATAAGACAGTTTTTAGTATAAGTTTTTAATAGCACAAAATTTTGTTGAAATCAGATGGCTATATCATATAGCTCCCATAGGGCTAATCGGACAAAAACTCCGATTTCTGTGCTGTTTTGTCAGAAAACGGGTTCTTTATGAACCAATCGCATCCAAATTAAGCACAAGACAGTTTTTAGTATAAGTTTTTAATAGCACAAAATTTTGTTGAAATCAGATGGCTATATCATATAGCTCCCATAGGGCTAATCGGACAAAAACTCCGATTTTTTTTTTTTTTTTTTTTTTTTTTGTCAGAAATCGGGGTTTTTATGCACGAATCGCAGCCAAAAATACCATATGATAGTTTCTTTTGTAATAACCCAAAAAGCGAAGTTTTAATCTGATCGGAGTACCATAACATATAGTTTCCGTATGGCCTCTTGGAAGTGCAGAAATTGTTTTAACGGCGTAATTTCTTTGGTCTTAAAGATATCTCTGTTAAATTTGGGAATAAGTCATGCTTTAGAACACCAATCAATTGTGCAAAATTTAATCGAAATCAGATGGTATTTGTATTATTTTGTCAGAAATACTGATTTACGCTCCCTACAGGTACAGGGTATCTCCAACTCGGCTTCGCCCGAGTTTAACGTTCCGAATTTTTTTAATTGTTTTTCTTCTCCTATATAAGTCATAAAATGAATTGTTTCTTGTTATGATTTTCAAATAAAATGAAGCTTGTTATTATTTTTTATTAAATAGCAGTATACGTCATAAAATGAATTTAGACAAACTGCACAACCACCCAAACACTCTAGCGATCAACCTACTGCACAACAGTCGAAGTATAAGGAGACTTAATAGATCTCACATATTAGACCTTCCTACGGAAGAAACCAGTTAAGTTTACCACTATGCTAATCCCAACCCTTCCCCCGTAAGGACACACATTTGTAAAAAACTCACCAGCTAAGCTTATAAGCAAAAATTGAATCATTGCCCAAAAGGGCAGTTTTTAAATAACATGAACAATAAAGATACCAAAAAAAAAAAAAGTTAAAAACGATTTCTCTAATCACCCAGACCATATTGTGGATTGCTTTATGGAGTCTCCAACGTATGTTCTGTATTTTACATACATCTGCTCAAACTTAATTTAAAAACGAAACAACGCGTATTGTTTTTGTTGTTGTTTTCCGAAATCCATATTACAAAAACATTTTTTCATATTCTTTCTCTTTTGTCTGTTCTTTGCCTGGACTACCCAGAAAAGTAACAACCCTTGTATGTGATTGACGTCGGTCCACATATTCTGCCAGCTAGTTTTGTTGTTGATTTTAGCACGTGGCATATGAATTTGCCATTGCTTTCGTGGAGTTTGACGAACTAACATCATAAAACCGCAAGTCCATTTCAAATAAATGTTATGCATGAAATTTATGAATTTAAATAGGAAATACTTATTTAAATGTAAAAAATCATATTTTGTATTAATTTGTTTGTTCGAAATATTTTTATATATAAGTCTCTAACTGATTTGAGAAACGTTGTACCTTTAGGAGCACTTTCGGTATTTTCTACTGAATGTTCCTAGGGGGCTATAGCATATAATTAAACCTAAAATTTTTTACGCGCATTAATACCAATTAAAGCTTTCAATTACCGAGTTCAGCGTAAATATCTCTAAAAACATATGTTTTTTTTTTTATTTTAATCTTATTGGGCTTTATTTGTAAAATAAAATTTGTGGATATAAATATTGCAGGGTGGAAGTAAGTATTGCTAGAGGATGATAAATATTGGTAGGTGGGTGGGGTAGTAGACTGTCACAGGTTGACTGCGTTCCTCCAACAATTTAAGATGACGTATCACAGCTTCGGAAAAGGTGCAGGTCGCGTCCCAGTTCCTTTGTGACTTCAGCATCATGTCTATGAGGTTGTCCACTGTCGCCACTGCTCCCAAACTTGATTCTAAACGGCGTCTCAGATCTTCAAATTTAGGGCAGTGGAACAACACATCCCCGCCAGTTTCTTCAACGCCGCAGTTCGGGCACCTTGGGTCATCAGAATGACCGAACCGTGCAAGGTAAGCACGGAAACATCCGTGGCCGCTCAAGACTTGGGTGAGATAATGCGTCGTTTGGCCATGTGTTTAGTGTTTATACCTATATTCGAGGTGCTCTCTAAAACACAGTCGTGTGTCGATTACCAAGCTGAGGTATTTAAGCGACCGTTTCGACTCGATTACTGTGGCTCCAACCTGAAAACGTGCTGTATCCACTCTCTTCCGCCTGCTTACCAGTACCGCTTCAGTTTTCTGCGCAGCTAAAGAGAGGCCAGCGGTGGTGATGTAGTTATTAGTAATGGCTTCCGTTTCTGCAATTTGTTTTGCTTCAACCACCAGCGCCACGTAATCTGCAAAGCCAACCAGTTGCGCTTGAGGGGGGAAAGGGAGACCTAGTAATCCGTCATACATGATGTTCCAAAGCAGTAGGCCCAAGACAGATCCTTGAGGGACACCAGCTGTAATAGGACAGCTGTAGACTCCATTGGTTGTCTTGTATAACAGAATGCGGTTGGTTAGGTAGCTGCTAATAATTCGCATCACGTACGCTGGCACCTGGAACGATTGTAGGGACTCTAGGAATCGGTTCCAATTTGCCGAGTTAAAGGTATTTCTTATGTCCGAAGTTGTGATAAGGCAGTACTTTTTGGACCCGCCTTTCCACCTCTGCCTTCAATTGCTTTTGCAGCCGTAGAGGTGACCACGTTAATTGCATCCAGCGTGGACTTTGACTTACGAAAACCAAATTGACTAGGGGCCAGGCCGCCTGCTGTCGTAACTGCCTTCTCAATTCGCTTTGCCAAAACCCTCTCAAAGACCTTCCCCAAGGAGCCCAATACACAGATGGGGCGATATACCGGTTTGCCAACCTTAAGGATGAGGACCAGATGCTGGATCTTCCATAGGTCTGGGAAGATGCTCTCACCAAGGCATTTGTTGTATACCCTTGCAAATACTTGCGGGTGGAGTGCTAGGGCAAGCGAACGGCGCGATTAGGGATACCATCTGGCCCTGGAGATTTCTTAGGTTTCAGCTTGTTTGAGGCCTCCTCGATTTTTTCCGGCATGGTCTCACTTTATTCTAGGTCACCGTCGGGTGGCATAGTAAGGAATAGGGTTCCACGGATATATTTGGCTCTAACAAGGGAGGTGGGCTTTTCGTAAGGCGCTTCACAACCTTCCTATTTATTGATCCCCACGGGTTTTGATCTGCTGAGTCGCAGAATTTGAGAAAGCATTCTCTTTTACTCTCTTTGATTAGTGCTTTCAGTTTTTTCCTCGCATAGCGAAATTGGCAGCTCAGCTCGGGAAACTTCTGGAGGTTATGCGCTCTTTGCAATAGCCTACGGGCCTTGAGGCAGCCTCTGCGTGCTGATGCAATAGCGTCATTCCACCATTGTACCGGTTGATTATTCATTTTTGGTAGCCTACGGTTGGTCATACTGGCGTCGCACGCCTTTTTTAAGTAATCAATGGTTTCATATACCATTTGTATGGCACCTCCTTGCGGGTTGAATCCTCTGAGGGCAATTGCCAGTTTTGTAGTGTCCGATGTGCTCTCGTTGTACTTTCTCGCGAATGAGTCTGGCGGGACAGCCAGAGTGTTGCTTCGTGAGTCCAGGCAGCAGATAATAGCCTCGTGGTCACTAGCAGTGTAGTGGGAACTAAGACGCCATGTGGGCAACCTGTAGACGTTACTGCTGGCAAAAGTCAAGTCAACAACGGATCCTTTATTACACCTTAAAAATGTGGGTTGACTTTCAGAATTAAGTAAGGCTACGTCGAGCGTTGAGAATGCTTCCATCACAATTTTGCCTTTGGCGTTGGTTAAAATACTTCCCCATTCCAGTGCCCAGGCATTGAAGTCGCCAGCTATGATAATGTTCTGGCGTGTTCGGGCATCCTCGACTTTTTCGTCCAGTATAGCTGCAAAATCTTGTTGGTGCAGACTGGGTGGCAGGTAACAGCTGTAGAACCAAATGTTATTGATTCTGGCTCGGACAAAACCGGCGGAGCACCTGACGCTCGAGATGTTTACGCACGTGGCGCGTAGCCATATAGCCGCCATCACTACTAGCGATCCATCTACCCCCATCCATTCGTTTTGTATATGGCTCGCTTAGTAAACAGACGTCCGCCTTTAGTTCCCTCACTGACTGCAGTGTTTAAAAACAGATATATGGGGAGCTATATAATATCGTCATCCGATTTAAAATAAAATTTGGTGTTATTAAAAACTTATACCAAAAACTGTTCTGTGTTTAATTTGGTTGCGATTGGTTCGTAAATAACCCGTTTTCTGACAAAATAGAGCAGAAATCTTTTTTTTTTTTTTGTCCAATTAGCAATATATGATAAAACTGTCTAATGTTATCGAAACTTTGCAGAACTGCTTGGTATTCTAAGAAACAAAAGAATCTTTAAACAACAAAAAAAATAATAATAATAACGACGTTAAAACGATTTTTGCACTTTCGATCGGCTCTATGGGAACTATATGCTATAGTAGTCCGAACAGATTGTAACTTCACATTCTTATTACAAACACATAATAACTTATACCTGGTAATTTTCGAAGCAATATGATAGTAAGCAATAAAGTTATGGCCTATAAACTTTTTACTTTTTTTTTTAAGATAGTTGTGTTTTTCTGAAGAACAACTGATTATTAGCAACAAACCGGAACTTTTCAGGCTCTACCATACCTGAGAACGGGGCGTTCATACAGACAGACAGACGGGCGGACATGGCTAGATCGATTTCTCTAGTCACCCTGATCATATTTTAGGTAACTTTGAGGGGTTTTTGACGTCACCTTCTCTATGTTACATACATTCCACAAAGTTTGTAACGAACCTTTCAGCTCGCCGGTTATAAGCGGGGCTGCTCGGCCGATTCCTGTGGGTTCGGTGGGAATTTTCCATTGGTCGTTGCCTGCTCCATGTTTGCTGTTATTTTGTTCCTTGGTAACAACGGTATCCTCGTCTGATTATCGTTGTCTTCTCTTTGTGCCTTGTGAGACGGAATTCGTTTGCCAATCTGTAGCTGTCTTTGTCTTTCTACAGCTATAACGGGTACAAATTTGCGTTTTTAACCCTATAGTGCCTTGTTTAGTTCAGTTTTGACGGCTTAGTGCCTGTCGACGGCTTTGGTGTCGCCGATCCCACCGAGGAGTTGCTGGTCGTCTCCAACATGTCCAGGTACTCCTCGGTGGATCCGCTCGTTTCCGACATCATCATTTTTTTATATACTCTTTTCGCAGAAAAAATAGTACATTCATTTTGTTCTGATGTTTGTAACGCACATGTAGTGTTCGTATCTAGGATGATCTACTTTATCTTGATATGTAGGAATCTGGCGGGGTGCACTTCTCGCTATGTTCGGACTAGCTCTGCGGATGAGGTAGGGCTCTTGCCGATCGCTAAAATAAGTAGTACTACCACAATATTTAAGTGCACAAAAAAATTAAAAGCAAAAGATGTTTACAAACGATGTCCCCAAAAAAAAAAACTAATTGAACGAAGCTCCGTTGCGTACCGGATTGATAAAGGGGTTACCAGTTGTTTTTGGAACCCATTCTAATCCCTCCCTACCTGAACAACTCAACCGAAAATTGGGTTGTCCCTTTAACAACTTATCACTAAGTTATTATTTTACTATTTTGTTGGCGTTAGCTGTTGGCATGATGTCCGGCGATAGACCTTTGAAGAAATTTTTTTATATTCAAATTTTTTTCCATTCATATTTTATTCCTTTTTTTTAAATAATACCATTAACCGACTGGATTAATAACCGAACCAGAGTTTAGAACTAAGCTGATATATATATGATAAAAAACTCAGGCACAGCCGAAATCCCATGCGGTATTTATACTATTCCCGCTCAGAAATGACGCGTTCCGTTGCTGCACAGTCGCCGAAATAACTAAAAAGCGGTGACAGCACAAGTCGATCGAATTAAGCGATCATAGTGTGGTCACCGCGACTCAAAACTGAAGTTTGTTTCGCTGCAGTGACGTCACTGTTGTGCGGAGGTATATGGTCCCCTTTTTTTTCTTTTCAGTCAAATTCTCATCCGCAATATTGAGGGTATATTCCCTTATTAGGGCCTCCAGTGACCAATATAGGGGTCTCTACCCAAAAGCACTGGCACTAGGCACTGGCAACTTCGTTTTAAAAAAAATAAACTTTTAACCCGAAATCAAAAAAGTTAAAAATTAACGTCACTTTTATTTTTCGTACTGTCTCTCAAATTGGCAAGTTTATCTATAATTGTATATTTTAATGTAAGCGCAGGTCTTTTTCACCTCTGCGTTAGTGATAGACTGTACAAACGATAAGCCTAGGCCTTGAAACGCATTCTAACCTGCCAATGCCGATCTTAGCCTAAGAACAATTGTTATATTCGTTAACCGAAGGACTGCACTAACAAAAAGTGCGCGGGCGCGGGTTACTAACGGCAGAATCACGCGACTTAAATCATTATTTGCGCTGACGGCTGACGCTGTGGCTGGCGAAATTGGAAATTGGACGCTACACACAGAACCAAAGATCGTAGACCCACAAAAGTTACATCTAGAATACTTAGAATCACTAGAGCAGTGATATAGCCATGTCCGTCTGTCTGTCTCTCCGTCTGCTTCTATGCGATTTACTCTGCCAGTTTAAAAGCTATTTTGCTGAAACTTGGTATGTAGCATTCTTGTTTGTTTGTTATTTGAACCGGCCGAATCGGACTACTATATAATAAAGCTATCATACAAATCGAAATCGGCCCTATTAACTGAAACAACTGCGGACAGAGTCTTTAATCTTCGGCACTCCGAAGATAACGTTGCGATTTTTATACCCTGTACCTTACATGTTACAAGGGTATATTAAGTTTGTGCAAATGTATGTAACATAGAGACGGAGACGTCGGACACCCCCTAAGTTACCCACAATATGATCAGGGTGACTAGAGAAATTGATAATGCCATGTCCGTCAGTTCGTGTGAACGCCTATATCTTAGAGACTATAAGAGAAATCTAAAAATCTTTCGATTGATATCAAATATGACTAAAATCGGACCATATTTACATGAGATATAAAAAAAATAATTTTGAGGGTCAAGATTTTAATTACCCTTGCCTAACCAGCAAACTGCCAAATGAACAGTCCGATAGATGGCGTGCTTGCAATATTGTGAACAATGTATTTTTCGATTCAAAGGAATATTAAGACCAGAGGATTTATGTGAATGCAGGCGACCAGGGTTACCACCCGACTAGGGTTGCATCCTTTTCTTTTTTAATTCCATCTACCAGGTACAGGGTATCCCAAACTCGGCCGCGCCCGAGTTTAACGTTCGGCTTCAATTTATTATGTATTTTATTATTTTTTTCAGCAAAGCAGGCTAATTGCAAAATTACAAAAGAGTTTTCTGAGCTCGTGTAGCCCTTTTATAGGCCGCCGAGGCTGCGCCTTTTCTGTTTCCTTTTTGTAGGAACCGTTATTTGGTTCCTTGTGGGCGTTGGTTCTTTCTATTTCTCTTCTCTTTGTTATATTTTCTTATTGAAGTATAAACCGTTGCTTTATTAACGCCGCATTGTGTGTCGTTTTGTGCCCGTGTTCGAATTTGTTTTGCCTGGTAAGTTATTTTGTTACATAATTATTATTATTTTTTTTTTATATATATTTTTTTATTAGGGACACCTGGTTCTTTTCGTCTGAACGGACTTCGACAAACCGTAGCTATTTTCCCTTATTTATTGTGATTTTTTCTAATATTTTCTTTTTTTTCAGATGTATTATTCCTGTTCCTGTGTATTATTAATTATTACTTAGGGGTTTTTTTTAAGTTGAATGTTTCCTTTATTTTGACTGCTTTTATGTGGCTTTCAGGTGCCGAATGTGTCCTGTTTTAGTTGTGTTTTTTCCGATTATTTTGACTTTACATATAACTGGGGATGTAAAGTTTATTATTTCGTATGGTCCTCCATACCTTGGTGCTAGTTTGGCCGCGAAATTTTCCACCGCTTTCGATAAGTGGTGTTCTTTGATCCATACGGAGTCTCCTATTTTCGGTTTCCAAGGGCGTTTCCTTAAGTTGTAGTGTCTGGCCTGGTCTTGTGTGGCCTTTTCCAGGCTTCTTCTGACTATTTCAAAGATTTCCTTCATCTTTGTCGCCTTATTAGCCAGCTTTATTTCTGTGGTGTTTTTCTCTGGCGGGTTTTCCTCGTATAGAGAGTTTGGTAGTCTGGGTTCCCTGCCTCGAATAACATAGGCAGAGCTGAATCCTGTACTTGCGGCGACACTGGTGTTCACTGTCCTGTTGGATCTTTCTGTCGGAGTGTATGGTGTATGTGTATGGTGTATGTGTATGGTGAGGAGTGTATGATGCTGTGAACTGTTGCTTCACGCCTAGTTCCTCTAAAAATTTTGTGAATATTTTGCTTGTGAATTGTTTTCCTTTGTCTGTGATAACCAATTTTGGTATTCCGAATCTGGACAGAATCCTTTCGCGAATGGACTTTTGTAGGGTCGTTGCCGTTGCTGCTCTCAGTGTTATTAGCTCCGTCCATTTTGGAAATTGGTCGAGCAGGACTAATAGCATTGTATTTCCGTGTTTTGAACTGGGTAGCGGTTCGACGAAATCTGCACACACTGTGTTCCATGGTTGTTCCGGGATTTGTGTTAACATGTTTCCCGCTGCTGCCATTTGACATGGCTCATATCGCTGGCAGATTTCGCATTTTTGTACATAGGCCCGTATGTCCCTGTACAATACCAGTAATACCGAGCTGCAACCCTGGCAATGGTTTTCCTACTGCCGGTGTGCCCTGCTGTAGTTGAGTCGTGATTTTCGTGTAGCACTCGTGCTCTCTGTTCATTTGGGATACAAAGTTTCCATGCCATGACTTCTTCGTCGCCTGCCCGGTGTGGTATGTGCCTGTGAAGGTTATTCTCCTTTATTCTGTAGTCCCGGTATTTTTCTGAGCGTTGTTGAATTTTTATTTTCATTTCTTCTATCCATTTGCACTTTTGGTTTATTTCTGGCTGTGTCTTTGTGATTTTGCATTTTTCTTCCAGGGGTTGTCTTGAAAGTGCGTCGGCTACCACATTTAGTTTTCCTCTTCTGTATTTAATCTGGAAGTCGTATTGTTGTAGTTCTAGTGCCCATCTGGCTATTCTTCCTGAAGGGCTTTCAATTGAATTTAGCCACTTCAATGCCATGTGATCCGTGATTACTTGAAATTTGTACCCTTCCAAGTATGGCCTTAATTTCCTTACGGCCCACACTATCGCCAAGCATTCTTTCTCTGTGACCGAATAATTCTTCTCTGACCCGTTTAATGATCGGCTGGCGTAGGCTATTGCTTGTTCTCCGTTTTCTGCCATTTGGGTTAAAATTGCTCCAAGTCCGTGATTACTTGCGTCGGTTTGCAAAATGAACTGTTTTTCGAAATCTGGGCATGTTAGTATTGGTGATTTTGCCAGTTTCTCTTTGATGGAGTCGAATACCTTTTGCATTTCATTAGTCCACTTCCATTTGTTCCCCTTTTTAACCAGTTCATTTAGCGGGTGGACTGTTGAGGCGAAGTTTGGTACAAATCTTCTGTACCATGAGGCTACTCCCAAGAATTGTCGCAGTTCTTTAACATTTGTGGCTGGTTATGGCCAACACTTTGTCTGGGTCTGTTTTGATCCCCATGTCGGTTACCACGTGACCAAGATATTTCAGTTCCTTCTTGCAGAACTCGTACTTGTCTACATTAATTTTTAGATTTGCTGTGCGAAGGCGGCGTAGAACTTCTTTTAAATTTGTGAGGTGTTCTTCCAATGTTTTTCCTATAACAATGATGTCATCCAAGTACGCGAAAGTATAGGGCATCATTTCTGGGCCTATCACCCTATCCAGTGTTCTCTGAAATGTAGCTGGTGCTGAGTGCAGACCAAATGGCATGACTTTCCAATGGTAGAGGCCTCTTCCCGGCACCGTGAAAGCTGTCATTAGGCGGCTTTCCTTTTCCATGGGTATTTGCCAATACCCATCCTTGAGGTCTAAGCTTGTTATGTACTTCGCCTCTTTCAGTTGGTCCAAAATGTCTTGGACTTTTGGTGTTGGATATGCGTCTTTCACTGATCGGTTGTTCAGTTGTCGAAAGTCCACGCAGAGTCTCCATTTGCCCGTCTTCTTTTTTACCATTACAATTGGGGCACTGTGGGGGCTGTTTGATGGTTCTATGCACCCCTTCCTTAATAGCTCGTCCACTTGTAAATTTATTTCCGTTTGCATTTTTGGGTTCCGTGAGAAATATCTCTGTTTTATTGGTTTGTCGTCTTTCATGACAATCTTGTGTTCAGCTAGTGTTGTTGTGCCGTGCATGTTTTCGAATTGTGATAATTCGGTCTTAAGGAATTCCTGTATCCTTTCTTCTGGTGTGTTTTGTACGGTTGTTTGTGATATTTTGCTATGTACTTGTTCGTTGTTTCTGGTATCGGCTGATAATTTTGCCTGTATTCCTGCTATGTTTATTGCTGTGCCCATGTTGCACAGAAAATCCCATCCTAAAACTAAGTGCTCTATCATTTCCGGTAGGACTAGTAGGGTGAGGTGTGTTTGTTTATTTGCGAAAATGGCTTCCACCTTGATTTGTTGCGTTACTGCACTTTGACTCCCGTCTGCCATTCGCACTTGGTTTTTAGTTGGGCTTACTCTTGCCGCGCTGTTTAGTCTTTGTGCTACATTTCCGTTGACGAAACTGCTTGTTGCTCCGGTGTCTATTGTAGCCTTGAATTTTTCGTTGTTTATGACTATCGTTGCCGATAGCTGATCCTTTCCGACTTCTAAAACTTCTTTGGGGCCTGGGGGTGGTTGTTGATCGGCTCGCGGGCCCCCGGTCCCGGTCGTCGACTTCCGTTTCCCTGACGGCAACATTCGATCGTCCGTGTGCCGATTCTGCCGCAGAGCCAACAAAATATAATGCTTCGATTTTGGCACCCTCGTGTCCAGTGGCCTATCTGCCCACATCTTCGGCATGTCCGTGCGGGGTCTGTCACATGGGTCCTTTGAGATCTGGGTGCTGGTTGTGGTGTTCTCTGTTGTGCATAGTATCCCCTTTGTGTATTTTGTCTTTCGTTGGCACCTGTTGTCGTGCCATACTGAGCTCGAAAAGGTCGTGACTGGCTTCTCAGTCTGTCCCGGTCGCGTTCGAGTTCTTCGAACTCATCTGCCAGCTGCATCAATTCTCTCAAGTTTGCGAATTGGAAAGGCCGTGCGTAAGCACGTAGATCGGGCAGATTGTTATCGAAGATGCGTTGCAATTCTTCCTCCTCCGTGAAGCGTAACGGTCTCATTAGGGATTGGACATCTACCATGTATAATTTGAAGGGTTCGCCAAGTCTTTGTTTTTTTCTGGAGACTGCTTCCCTTAATTTTTGGAAGTAGTATCTTGGCAGAAAAAATTCTTGAAAGCTTTGTGCGAAGGTCGTCCATTCTCGCCAATGTTTATTGTTGGCTATGTACCACTTGAGAGCCATTCCCGTCAAGAGATCGGGCATTGCCCTGGGTACCAGACTTAGGTCGAGGCCGTAGGTTTGTGGGGACCATTCCAACTGTTCCAAAAATTCCAGTGGTTTCGTGGAACCGTCAAATCTGAATCCCCATTCCCTTACTTGTTTCGCGACTCTAGGGTAGTCTTGTGATGTGGTTCCTGTGTTCTGGTTCTCTTGTTGCATCCTTTCGTTCCATTGTACTTGGCCTAACTCTTGCTCTTCCACGCTAGTTAGCTTCTTCGTATTGGGTGTGGATGTATAAATGACATCCCGCCGTATTGTGTTAATTGTTGTGCTCGTGAATGGTTTTGTGGAATCTGTTTGTGTCGGTATATGCAATGCTGACGTAATCGTCGTGTTATCCAAAACTGATGTCGGGGCTCCTGTTGATTCTTCTTCTTCCATTTCTGACTCTCCTGGTCTCATGGCCGCCGCCTGTTCGCGGTTTGGGGCAGTTCGGCCATGCAGACTTGCAAGTTCTGCCAGTCTTGCTGCGTGCGGAAAATGGTTTTCATTTGCCGCTGTCCATTCTTCGAATTCTTTTCGCATTTGATCTACCGCGCCGTTTAGACTAAGACCAAACTCATTTCCATATTTGACAAGTTCGTCTTTCTTTAATATGTAAATCCACGCTCGCACCATTTTCCTTTGGTGTCGAATCAGGTTTTTTCAAGTCCACAAAATCAAACGTGGGGCGCCAGTTGTAACGAACCTTTCAGCTCGCCGGTTATAAGCTGGGCTGCTTGGCCGGTTTCTGTGGGTTCGGTGCAACAAATTTATAACTTGTTTTGATCTTGTTGTGAACTCTGATTTATTTTCGTTTCACAAATTTTATTTCGTGCCTTCTCGGCCTTGCTTATTTCCAAGATCTCCTGTTTGTCCCACTCGAGACTAATAGTTTGGCACACGCCGGCTCTAATAAATAAATTAAATAATAAATAAAATTCGTATTGAGTTCTTTTGGTTTTGTTCCCTTTTGATCGCTAATTCTGTATTCTGTTGTTGGGAGTTTATCAGATTTCGTCTGTTCTATATAGCCTCGGTGCGGCGGTGTGTTAGAGTGAGACAAATGCTTGTCTCTTGGTGAATTCGGTTCAGCGTGTATCAAGTGGTATACAGCGATGGTGAAAAAATGCACAAGAAAAGATGTCGCAATCGAGGAAATGTACAACTCGCGGAGCAACAGAGGATCCGACATCAGAAGTGGGATCGCCTCAGCCCCAAGCCATCACTGATGATCACCTATTCACAATTTTAAAAATGCAGCAACGGAATCTACTGGAAATTGTAAATGCCGTGAGAGGTTCGCAGACTACACACGACTTAGTTCAACGTGCGACAGTGGACCATATTGTAAGAGAAAATCCTCTGGATGGCAGTGCTTCGCTCATGGTATTGACCAAGTCATTGGAGAGCAGTGCTTCCAATTGGTTGTCACAAATATGTTTTGCCGGAATGACATGGAACAATTTCAAAGAAATGTTTCTTCAGTAGTATGAAGGCAACAAGAGAACGCCCCTGCACCCAAACGTATCAATAAGTGGTTACTGACTCGAAGTGGTTTTTCACGTAATTCTGAATGATTCCATTAATTATAATATTATAATTGGACCTGAAATTTTAAGTCAGGGAC
Organism: Scaptodrosophila latifasciaeformis; assembly: GCA_037075145.1. NCBI lineage: Eukaryota > Metazoa > Arthropoda > Insecta > Diptera > Drosophilidae > Scaptodrosophila > Scaptodrosophila latifasciaeformis. The sequence goes on from JBAMCM010000469.1 coordinate 93,871, forward strand.
TTAGTGCTACTATAACAATTGATAAAATTGAGTTATGTAAAACAAGGCCTGTGCAAGCCCTATCTGCTTTGAGTAAAAGTCTTTTTTTGGTTATGCGGCGCATTTGAATTTGGCGCCCAATCTAAAAGCTTATCTAGCTTAGCTTAATTAAGTTCCGATCTAGTTCTAATTCATTGTATTCTTATTGCCTTCGACATCATTTTTTTCCTTCTTATTGGTAATTTCTCGCTTAAGCCGGCCGTGCCGCACTTTGTTTTATCTCGCAAATTTCGCCTAAATTCATTGTCAAGATTTTAATATTAATCGGCCGTGTCGGTAATATTTTTGTACAATATTAATAATCAATAAATTAAAACCCCTGTTTATAACTCAAACCGTATTGTAACTATTTTTATTCCTGAAACTTTCGAGCGATAATATTCGCATAAAAGCTAACAAAAAATATTGTTAGCGCAACATTTTTGGTGACCCCGACGTGATAAAGGGGCGTGATATAAAGTTAAAAGGCAAAATTTGGTTTTACTGTATATGCAAAGCAAACGTCCAAAGCACATACATACATACATACACACATAAACACATCAAGTTGAAGTTGAAGGTTTCTTTGTTTTGATGCTCCGGATTTGTACTGTTTTTCGCGGAAGTTTCGCGGTACCTGTAACCAGAAAGTGCTTTAGTGACCGGTCCAGGGGTGTCGCTACATACCTGGATAGGAAACCTCGCATCTGACTGGAGTCTGTGCCCTGGTTGATACCTGAAGAACTTCGGCTGTGGCTCTATAGATCAAGGAAGAGGGTGAGAGGGGCGGTTTTTCTGCGCTGCCCCACTTTCTTTTTTTCTCCTTTCCACTTCTTCTAGCAAGTCACTACCGAATTTTTTGGCGGTGAACACAGGTGATCAGCTGATCAGCATACAACCCTGCAAGTAAGCTGAGACCCCAGCTGAGCGACCAGACAAGTGAAGACCCGAACCGAAACTGTTCATCCGTGACACAACCCATAGTGTCGTACCAGTTATCTTTTGTCCACGTGACAATTTGAACTTTGCGTACGTTAAAAAAAAAAAAAAAACTGGGCAATAAAAAAAATTCTTTTTTGTGCATTACGAGATAATTAATTAATTTAATTAAAAAAAAAAAAATAATAATAATAATAATAATAATAATAATAATAACAATATTAGCAAGGGATACTACGGAATAAGAGAGAAAAAAAAATAAAAAAATAATAATAATAATAATAACAAATCCAAAATCTAGCACGGACTCGGGAATAAAGGGCAAAAGATCACGGAACTGATCGAGCCAAACCCCCGCCCGAGCAAAGGGTGCCCTAAGTGGGGACTCTGGCGACCGTGTCGGGGCGGTATAACCCCCATCGGCTAAACATCAGGGGGAAACTCCTGGTCACCGAGGGATCCCAAGTCCGTTGCAGGTTCTGATCCTAACCTCGAATTCTCTTACTCTTATTCCTCCCCTAAAAAAAAAAAAAAAAAAAAAAAAAAAGCAGCCAAAGCGGACTAGGGATTAAAGGGTATAAAGTCGAGGATCTGACCAAGCCAACCTCCCCCTAGACTACGGGTGCCCTAAGTGAGGCTCTGGCGACCTTGTCGGGGCGGTATAGCCCCCAACGGTTAAACACCAGAGGGAAACCACTGGTCATCGAGGGACCCAAGTCCGCTAGGGCGTGCCCAAGCACAGGTGCTAAAAAAAAAAAAAAACAAAAAAGAAAGAAAGAAATGGAAGGTATAGCAGGTGGCTATGTAGCTACAGGGCTAAACCTTTCCGATTACGGGTCGGACGATGTAAGCCTGTTCTTTAGGAGAACCGGCCTATTGCGAACGCCTCCAAGTGCCCAGAGGCCACGCCTGGCATCACCGGAGCAGCCGGAGGATAGGCCTCAAACGGTCGAGAAGGCTATCGACAAGATGGGCTCTATCCTCGACGGCCTCTCAACCATTTTCAGCGGCCAGCGACATATTAATCACCTAGTCAGAGACGAGCTATCAAAGCTGATTGATATGCAAAAAATAGCCAAGTCGCTATGTGAGACGGAGAGTAAATCCAAAATAATGGAGGACAAAGCCACAAGCACGGAGGACAAAACTATGAGCACGAAGGCCACACAGTCGGAACTTCCAAAAGAGATTCGTGAAACCACAAAAGAGCCACAGCAAATTGGTTCACAAACTCAGCGGCTAAATAAGAGTAGTAGTCCAAGCGGGGTCGGAAAGAACTTACACCCAACACCGAAAAGACAGCGAGACTCCCAGTTGACGCAAGAAGTGCCCCCTCCCAAAAAGAAAAAAGGTGCTCCCTCACCCAAACAAGGACAAATCAAGAGTCCCAACAAAAAAACCGAAACCCAATCCCAAGATAAGTCGGGGAAACAGGCAAACGTCAGAAGCTGGACGAAAGTTCAAAAAGAAAGCAGGAAGCCGAGGAGGGCTAGAACTAATGCCATTGCTCATACGCTGACCTTCTAAAAACAGTAAGAAGCGATCCGACTCTTCATCACCTCAGTGAAGACGTACAAGGAGTTCGCAAGACAGCAAAAGGAGACCTCCTGCTGCGACTTAGCAGAGATGCGAGCCACAGCACTTCGGAATTTACTGATGCTGTAGGAAAGGCAATGGGTCAGCGAGCAACTGTCAAAACACTCGAGGACATGGCAGATGTTGAAATACGAGACCTCGATGAACTTACCACACCGGAGGAGATCCTGAGTGTAATAAAAAATACTTTGGAAGGAAACAGGCACCAAGCGACGCTTAAATCGCTGAGAAAGACGGTAGCGGGTCTCCAAATAGCGGTGATATCATTAACAGAAGAAAGCGCCAGGTCCTTAGCAAAACAGAACAAAATTAAAATTGGATGGTCTGTATGCCGTCTTCAATACATGATAAGACCAAAGAGATGCTACAAGTGCCTTGGATATGGGCACATCTCGTCTAACTGCACCAACAGAGACGACCATAGAAGTAAATGCTTCAAGTGCGGCATGGAAGGTCACCAAGCCAAGACATGCACCAATAAACCAAGCTGTCTGCTTTGCATTGGGAGCAAAGATAGCAATCCAGGCCATGCTACGGGCAGCTTTAACTGTCCCGCTTATAAAGAAGCTCTTAATAAATGCAAATGTTAAGGATACAACAGCTGAATCTCAACCACTGCAGAATGGCACAGGATCTCCTTGCCCAGTCCACCAGAGAACAAAAAATAGATGTTTGGATTCTCAGCGAGCCCTATGTCAGCCCATCGAGTGGCGCGGACGGACCGGCAACTTCCCTGAAATACGCCGCAGACAAGACAGGAAAAGCGGCAATTTGGATTTGCGGCAGTAACAACTATCAACTAGAGTTCATAAGAAGCAGCCACGGATTCGTAAGAGGGAAGATCAGCAGATACTGGATATTTAGCTGCTACTTAGCACCTAGCCAATATATCCAAACATTTGAAAAAATCTTGGACGACATCGCGCAGGACTCAAGGGACAAGCAAAATGTCCTTATCGCTGGCGACTTCAACGCATGGGCAGTAGAATGGGGGAGTCCCAAAACCAACGCCAGAGGCCGACTACTGCTTGAAGCATTTGCAGCCCTAAACGTAGGCCTACTAAACACTGGCAACGGACATACGTTTAGCAGAGGAGGGGTAGGCTCGATAGTGGATCTGGCTTTCGTCTCATCAGGGCTCTTTTATAACACAGAATGGACGCTAACTGACATATATACTGCCAGCGACCACTTGGCAATTATGATTAAACTAGGCACCCATGAGCAAACAAAAGCAGTCACCAGGCCATAAAGGGGTACAAAGTCAAGTCACTGAGGCCGGCGGAGCTCGTAAACGCATTCAATACCCCTCGACCGGTTGGAAATGCTAACATTGACGCAAACTCGCTGATGAAATCCTTAGAGGAAGCATGCGATTCGAGTATGACCCCAAATCGAGGTTTCTCCAAGCACCATAAACCGGTCTACTGGTGGACAGAAGAGATTGCGATCGCCCGGAGTCAATGTATGTCAGCCCGGAGACAACGTTCTAGGAACAAGCCAGCTTTCCAGTCGTTGCGTGCAGCCTACGCTAGCAAACGGAAGGCCCTAAAGAAAGCGATCCGTAAAAGCAAAACCAAGTGCTTTGTGGATATATGCGACGCTGCGGATAACGATATCTGGGGCATGGCTTATAAAGTGGCCCTAAAAAAATTCAGATCAGCGAAGCCAACTCCTCCCATGGACTCCAAAAAAATGATTGAAATTGTAGAAACACTCTTTCCGCCGATGCAAACACAACCCCGGAATTTTTGCGGACCTGTTCAACCGGTGTCTAAAAGAAGGAGTTTTCCCGGATAGGTGGAAGGTACAAAACCTGATACTCCTTCCTAAGCCAAATAAGCCAGCAGGAGACCCATCTTCCTACAGGCCGATCTGCCTCCTAGACTCTGCTGGCAAACTGTTGGAAAGGATGATATGCAACAGACTGGAATGGGCCATCAAGCAAGGGGGAGACCTTTCCCCAATGCAATTCGGTTTAGGAGGCACAAGTCGACCCTAGATGCCATAAAATACGTTGTGGACATCGGCACTGAAGCTCTAGAGGGATCAAGATGGAAAGGAGGCAGCAAAAAATACTGCACCATCGTCACCCTGGACATCAAAAACGCATTCAACACCGCTAACTGGAGCCACATAATTGGAGCGATCTCATCCTTCCAGGTTCCTCTATACCTAAGACGCATAATTGAGAGCTACTTCCAGAACAGAGTTCTAAGTTACGCAACTCTGGAGGGCCAAAAATCTTATAAAGTCACTGGAGGAGTACCGCAGGGTTCCGTATTGGGCCCACTACTCTGGAACACAATGTATGACGGTATACTAAGGCTGCAACTTCCACAAGACTCCCAAGTCGTAGGATTTGCTGATGATGTTGCAGTAGTAGTTGTGGCAAAAGAGCTCGAGTCGGTCAAACGCAAATGCACAGAAGCCGTTATAAAAATCAAGGAGTGGCTCAACACAGTCGGACTGCAACTTGCTGAACACAAGAGCGAGGCAGTGCTGCTGAGCAGTAGGAAAACTGTCGAAAACATTGAGATCAACCTGGGGACAGCTCTAATCCAGTCCAAAAGAGCAATTCGTTACCTGGGTGTCATCATAGACACCAGACTCAGCTTCAGAGAACACCTCACCCAAGCTAGTACTAAGGCGGCTGAACTGGGGCGTGCGCTTAGCAGAATTATGCTGAATACACGTGGTCCCAAACAAAGCAGGAGGTTACTCCTACTAAACGTTGTTAAAGCTACGATGCTCTATGGTGCTCAGATCTGGGCGAAGGCGATGAAAGTGAAAAGCTACAGGAGAGGACTGGAAGCCACATATAGACTGGGAGCCCTTAGAGTCTGCTCCGGATTCAGAACAATATCGGATGATGCGGCACTCGTCATTGCCGGTTTGATCCCAGTAGACCTACTGGCTATGGAAGCTCAGGAGATCTTCGAGCAGAGGCGATCGGATAGAGATCATGCAAGAGGAGAAGGCGCAACGAGAGCGGTTAAGACCGAGGCAAGACGGAGCTCAATAGAGAAATGGCAAAGAAGATGGAACAACTCTGGGAAAGGTCGCTGGACGCATGCATTAATTCCCAATATTAACGCATGGACGAACAGGAAGCACGGACAAGTTAACTTCCACCTGACGCAGATCTTAAGCGGTCATGGAGTTTTCAAAAAATACCTGCATAGATTTGGACACGAGACCGATCCAAGCTGCCCACTCTGCGGAGTAGATGAAGATGCCGAACACGTCATGTTCTATTGCCCACGCTTCTCTCCTCAAAGGGATGCCCTGGAGACTCTTATTGGCGGCAGGATAAGCAAAACAAGCCTAATTGGTATGATGCTGGAGAATCACACTAATTGGGAACATGTATGTGCATTTGCGAAAAAAATAACGGAGGAGCTTCGAACACTCGAGAGGCAGAGACGCACTGAAGGGGTGCTTTAAGAGCACCGCCCGGACTCTGCGAAGCATTGCTTCGCGGCCGTACCGCAGGGTCTAAATCCGGGACCACCCATACTTTACTCTATATTAAGTTCTAATATTTGTAAAATAGTTTTTAATATTTGTAAAATAGTTAAATTAAAACCGTCAACTAATATAGTCTTAACCATCTACACTAAGTTCTCTATATATTATGTTCCTTTGAATAAAAAAAAAAAAAAAAATACACACATAAACGCATTGCAATTTTGTTTTTGTTGTCGCGCGCGTTATTTTTGATCATACGGTGCCCAACTGTTTTTAGTTACTCTCTATTTCGTTTATTCGAACATTGCATTGAACCATGCCTATTAACGGTGATATTATTTTAAAATTATCGACTGACAATGTAAAAACTTTTACCGACGGTGATCTTGTGGTACGCCTAAAACTAATTGAGCAAACGCACCAATCGTTCAAAGTTGTGCATGAAGCGCTAGAAGAACTTGACTTCGGAGAAATCGGCAGTGTACTTCGAAATGACTTTTATGAGTTGCTTGTTTCGGTAGAGTCGCGCGTGCAAATGGAAATCCTGAAGCGGCAGACGCATATGCCAGCTAGTTCAACATTTAGGCAGAATGCTGTGTCGAAGCAACCAACATTTCTTGTGGCAAAGATGTCTCGGTTGCCAGAGCTAAAGTTGTCAACCTTCGATAGAGGATACAAGGAGTACGCCCATTTTATGTCAATGTTTTCTACCATCAATGACAAGGATTCGGACATAACAAACATAGAGAAGTTCCAAGATTTAAAATCGTGTCTCCAGGGCTCGGTATTAGACACAATCCGAGCGCTAGAGATTTCCAGTGCCAACTATGGTGTGGCGTTGGATCTACTTGATAAACGATTTAATAATAAACGCTTAGTTTTTGAGGCACACATTTCTAAAATTCTGGGTGCATGATAGTTCACATGCTACTACAAAAATTGGATGCCGCAACACAAGCATGTTGGGAGGAGACTATGGTTGCAGAAACAATACCCACATGTAAGCAGTTCACAGATTTTTTGGAAAACCGCTGTCGAAAATTGGAGAATATTGAACAAGCCACGGCAACCTACGCGCCTGGCTTTCAGGTGGGAAAGACTATAAAAAATAACACTAATAAATCATTTGTCGCTTCTAAGCAACTTGGTAGTACATATTGTAATGAGTCTGCTCACCCAATTTACACATGCTCCAGATTTAGCAATCTTTCACCTTCTCTTCGGCTTAAAGAAGCAAAAAGGATGAGCTTGTGCCTCAACTGTTTAAAGCCAGGCCATCAACTTCGAGTTTGCACATCAAGTACATGCCGCACATGTGGTGTCAAGCATCACAGTCTACTTCATTTAAACTCAAATTCACCGAATCTTCAAGGTCTTTCGAATTCTCAGCATTCATTCATTTTAACCTCTGAAGCTGCTACATCAACACTTCCCTCACCCACCTCTCTTGTTGCCCAGAATTTAGAACCTGGTTTTGCGCTTCTAGCTACTGCTGTTATTTTGATCAAGTACCGTTCAGGATCACTCGTTCCATGTCGTGCATAGACCCCAGCGCATAGACCTATTATTAGGAGTGAGTGCGTTCTATGAACTACTGTGCGTGGGTCAAATAAAACTTGCGCCTGGTTTGCCAGTGTTGCAAAAAAACAGATTAGGTTGGATTGTTTCTTGAGGTGGTGAACAGACTCAACAGCCTCGGACTCACATCGCCAAGACTGCATCCGCTCTCCATTCTGACTCACAAATGGACAATTTGATCCGACGTTTCTGGGAAATTGAGAACGGTAATGAAGGTATTGTTAGTTTTACAAAAGAGGAATTGGATTGCGAAGCTCACTTCAAGGAAACGTTCAATCGATTGTCTTCGGGGGAATATTCTGTTCGATTGCCTTTAAAGCAAAATTCGTGCTTACTGGGCAATTCTTACCAATCAGCATACCGTCGATTCTTAAGTCTAGAACGCAAATTAGAGCGCCAGCCAGAGTTGAAATCTCAGTACTCTGCCTTCATGAAGGAATATGCTGAATTAAATAATATGTCAGTTGTAGCTTCCGAATCTTTAAATCGATGTCGATATTTTTTGCCCCATCATTGTGTCCTTAAAGAGGACAGTTCAACAACTAAACTTCGAGTTGTGTTTGACGGCTTTGCGGCAACCTCATCAGGATTTTCGTTAAAAAACGTTCTTATGGCAGGTCCTAAAATTCAGGCGAAACTCTTTAATACCTTGCTCAGATTTCGTACATTCCCTGTGGCGCTTACTGCAGACATTTGTAAAATGTATCGGTGCGTCAGGGTGGCTGAGCCAGATAGCTACTTGCAGTGCATATTATGGAGAGATAATCCTCTGCAAGAAATTCAAGTCTACAAACTGGATACTGTCACATATGGAACCAAGCCTGCTTCTTTCTTATCCATTCTATGTTGACGATCTCATCACTGGTGGAAAATCGGCGAACGAAGTCAGAAATATAATGCATCAAACGACTGGCTTGTTAGCAAGAGGCCATTTTAATCTCAGAAAATGGTGCTCAAATGATCCGTTCGTTTTGCATGATATTCCACATTGCGATAAAGAAAAGTTTCTGAAATTTGATGATGGAAGTGATTTCACAAAATCTCTTGGCCTCGCATGGGATCCTTCAGCCGACAGACTAATATTTTCATTCACCCTCGACCATACAAAGATGCTATGATCCTCTTGGATTGATTGGGCCAGTAATCGCAAAGGCCAAAATATTTCTGCAACAATTATGGGGTGAGAACTTAGATTGGGATGAAAGCTTGCCGGAACACCTCAACACAGCGTGGGATACCTTTTGTAACAAAATATACAGTTCTCAGCGTTTTAATTTCACTCGACTAGTTCTTCTTCCTGACAGCACTTGTGTGTTGCATAGATTTTGCGATGCCAGTATAAAGGCGTATGGAGCATGTATTTATGTCGTGTGCAAGGAGAAGTCTCAGTCACAATTACTTTGCTCTAAATCGAAAGTTGCACCTGTAAAAACTCAGACCGTCCCTAAATTGGAATTTTGCGGAGCTGCTTTGCTTTCGAAATTGATGAATGAGATTTTTCAGATGAACTTATTTGCAGGCCGTTTTCATTGCTGGACTGATTCGTCAGTACCCCTGGCATGGATACTCAGCGAGCCATCAAGATTCAATGTCTTCGTTGCTAATAGAGTGTCATCTATACAGTTCCGATTTGTGGCTACACGGTCCGGACATTCTTCAGAAACCCCAATCTGAATGGCCTACAACTCGTTCTCCTGATGTAGCACTCCTTGAACTTCGCAAAACAGTGCTATTAGCCGTGTCGCCCCTATTGATCTAACGAGTGGCTGTAAGTTCCTCAACTCCTTTTCAAAGCTTGAGCGTGTTTTTGGATATGTGGCCAAGTTTATTCGACGTATCCGAAGCTCTGGACTTTCTATGCTAGATGCACAATTTGGTTCTAGGTTGCTGATTCGATCGGTTCAGAAGGCTCACCTCTGGGATGATTACAAGTACTTGATTAACAAAAAGCAAATTGCCGCCTCCAGTTCTCTTTCATCCTTGGCACCATTCTTGGATGACTTCGGATTGTTAAGAGTTGGTGGAAGGTTGCAAAACTCAAACCTCGATTTCGACGCACTTCATCCTATCACCATGCCTAGACAGCATCCCATCACACGAGCATTAATAATGCATTTTCATATCAAGAATCTACACACAGGACCACGATCTCTTCTTGCTCTGATACGCCATCAATACTGGCCTCTTGGTGGGCGCAAAACTGTCGGAAGCGTCACCAGTAAATGTGTTCGATGTTTCAGAGCTAAACCACATTATGTTCAACATATCATGGCTGATCTGCCAAAGGAACGTTTGGAATTTTCACATGCATTTATGGTGACAGGTGTGGACTATTGCGGCCCGTTCTTTTATAAAAGTGGAGTGCGCACTCGGCCTCCAGTCAAATGCTATGTCAGCCTCTTCATCTGCTTTGCTACCAAGGCTGTGCATCTCGAGCTGGTGCAGGATCTGTCCACAGCAACCTTCCTCAGTGCACTTCAGCGATTTATTCTGACCCGAGGGCGTCCGAAGCAGATATGGTCAATGCTACAAACTTTGTTGGAGCTAAAAATGAATTAGCAGATCTTAAGCATTTGTTCCTTAGCACCGAATATTTGAAGTCTGTTCGAGAATTTTGTGTGGCTGATGGAATCGACTGGCGCTTCATTCCCCCACGTTCTCGTCATTTTGGCGGCTTATGGGCGGCTTATGCAGTCAAAACCGCTAAACATAATTTTTACCGTTCTGTTGGCAACTCCCTCCAAGAGTTTGATGAACTGCGAACTCTCGTCTGTCATATATCAGCGATTATTAACTCACGGCCATTGTTACCACTTTCAGAAAACGCTGACGACCAAGATGTGCTCACTCCAGCTCATTTTCTTTGTACAGCTCCTTTGTCAACCTTCTTCGAGCCTGACATCAGCAAACTGAATTACAATCGTCTCGATCGCTGGCAACGTGTGGCGTATCTGCAGCAGACATTTTGGGCACGATGGCGCGAAGAATATTTGACCTTGCTGCAGCAACGCTCAAAATGGCAACGACACTCTCTCAGACTACAACTTGGTGACATCGTACTGGTCAAAAATGAAAATCTACCCCCATTGAAATGGCCCTTAGCTCGAGTTTCAAAATTAATAGCTGAAGGTGATGGTGTCACTAGAGTAGCTGAGTTGAAGACTGCGGCGGGGACGACTACCAGAGCTGTAACTAAGTTGTGCCTGCTTCCAAAAGATGATATTGAAAGCCCGTGACTTCCAACGGGGGGAGTATGTTTGGTTATGCGGCGCATTTGAATTTGGCGCCCAATCTAAAAGCTTATCTAGCTTAGCTTAATTAAGTTCCGATCTAGTTATAATTCATTGTTTTCTTATTGCCTTCGGCATTATTTTTTTCCTTCTTATTGGTAAATTCTCGCTTAAGCCGGCCGTGCCGCACTTTGTTTTTTCTCGCAAATTTCGCCCAAATTCATTGTCAAGTTTTTAATATTAATCGGCCGTGTCGGTAATATTTTTGTACAATATTAATAATCAACAAATTAAAACCCCTGTTTATAACTCAAACCGTATTAACTTTTTATAGCCTGTACCTAAAAAGGTACAAGGGTATATTAAGTTTGTCAAATGTATGTAACATAGAGAAGGAGACGTCAGAGACCCCCCAAAGTTACCTAATGTATAATCAGGGTGACTAGAGAAATCGATCAAGCCATGTCCGTCTGTCTGTCTGTCTGTCTGTCCGTCTGTATGAACACCTCGTTCTCAGAGATGGTAAGGCCTAGAAAGTTCCGGTTTGTTGCTAATAATCATTTGTTCTGCAGGTTAGATCAAGTTTATTATATTTTTTTAATATCCGATTTAGGTTCGGAATAAAAAGTATAAAACCACAACAACCTCAAAAAAAGGAAAAAGTTTATAGGCCATAACTTTTTTGTTTGCTATCATATTATTACGAATGCTTGCAGTTAGAAGTTTTTATATGTTCGCAATAAGGATGTGAAGTTTCTGATCAGACAACTATATCATATAGCTCCCATAGGGCCGATCGAAAGTGCAAAAATCGTTTTAGCGTCATAATTTCTTTATCTTTAAAGATATTTTATTCAAATTAAGAACAATGTGAAAATACTCAGCAGCTGTGCAAAGTTTTAATAAAATTGGACATCTACATCATATAGCTTCCATAGGGCTAATCGGTCAAGAAATCCGATTTCTGTGCTTTTTTGTCAGAAAACGGGTTATTTATGAACCAATCGCAACCAAATTAAGCATAAGACAGTTTTTAGTATAAGTTTTTAATAACTCCAAATTTTATTGAAATCGGATGACTATATCATATAGCTTCCATAGGACTAATCGGTCAAGAAATCCGATTTCTGTGCTTTTTTGTCAGAAAACGGGTTATTTTTGAGCCAATCGCAACCAAAGTAAGCACAAGACAGTTTTTAGTATAAGTTTTGAATAACTCCAAATTTTATTGAAATCGGATGACTATATCATATAGCTTCCATAGGGCTAATCGGTCAAAAAATTCGATTTCTGTGCTGTTTTGTCAGAAAACGGGTTCTTTATGAACCAATCGCAACCAAATTAAGCACAAGACAGTTTTTGGTATAAGTTTTAAATAGCACAAAATTTTGTTGAAATCAGATGGCTATATCATATAGCTCCCATAGGGCTAATCGGACAAAAACTCCGATTTTTTTTTTCAGAAATCGGGTTTTTTTATGCACGAATCGCAACCAAAAATACCATATGATAGTTTCTTTTGTAATAACCCAAAAAGCGAAGTTTTAATTTGATCGGACTACCATAATATATAGTTTGCGTATGGCCTCTTGGAAGTGCAAAAATCGTTTTAACGTCGTAATGTCTTTGGTCTTAAAGATATCTCTGTTAAATTTGGGAATAAGTCGTGCTTTAGAACACCAATCAATTGTGCAAAATTTAATCGAAATCAGATGGTATTTTTATTATTTTGTCAGAAATACTGATTTACGCTCCCTTCAGGTACAGGGTATCTCAAACTCGGCTGCGCCCGAGTTTAACGTTCCGAATTTTTTTATTCCTGAAACTTTCGAGCGATAATATTCGCATAAAAACTAACAAAAAATATTGTTAGCGCAACATTTTTGGTGACCCCGACGTGATAAAGGGGCGTGATATAAAGTTAAAAGGCAAAATTTGGTTTTACTGTATATGCAAAGCAAACGTCCAAAGCACATACATACATACATACACACATAAACGCATTGCAATTTTGTTTTTGTTGTCGCGCGCGTTATTTTTGATCATACGGTGCCCAACTGTTTTTAGTTACTCTCTATTTCGTTTATTCGAACATTGCATTGAACCATGCCTATTAACGGTGATAGTGCGACCGAAAACAGGGTGTTTTTTTTTAAAGAAAAAGGCTCAAAGTATTTTTGAGTCTGCGGGTAAAATTAATGCAAAATTATCGACTGACAATTTAAAAACTTTTACCGACGGTGATCTTGTGGTGCGCCTAAAACTAATTGAGCAAACGCACCAATCGTTCAAAGTTGTGCATGAAGCGCTAGAAGAACTTGACTTCGGAGAAATCGGCAGAGTACTTCGAAATAATTTTGATGAGTTGCTTGTTTCGGTAGAGTCGCGTGAGTTATACAATTGCTCCCTCTTACCCCTTCCCCTTCATTTAAAACCAACACATCCCCAATGACACATAATTTACAATTGTCTCATCAGCGTGGACTGCGATCCACTTTAATGTAAAATAAACAAAGAAGAAAGTATCAATCATCAAATGGACCAAAGAACACTTTGGCCACCAAAGCAGCAACCACATTATATAAACCAAGAATACACTTAAGCTAAGCTAAGAAGAAACCACATACATATATACCCCAATAATGTAAACAGAGAAACACTCAAGATATAAGAACTAACCATAGAGAATTAAGGAGAGCGATTGATCGCATAAAAGAAATCTAACTTAGAAATAAGTTCTCAGTTTTGAAATAAAGCTCAATTAAAGACGATCTACTCGGACTCGAATTTGTTCGTGGTTCGGTACTGTATCTATCCTTTGAACTACGTGTACATAAACACTTAATTGGCGCAGTTGGTATTCGAATCTAAACCTTCAGCCGGAAAATATAAATAAGTGCAATAGAAAACTTTTTCCGCACAATAAATTTTCTGCCTGAAACAAACTTTGATTATGGCATTAAATAGAGAAAATCGTAATATTATCACAAACCAATTCAAAAACCCGTAATAAAAGTCGTGATAATAGTCGAAAAACCCCAAATTTAAAAAACCAAAATTTACAAAAACAAAAAACCCCAAATTTAAAAAACCAAAATTTACAAAAACCAAAACCCCAAATTTAAAAAAAAAAACAAACCCCAAAGTTAAAAACCAAAATTTCCAAAAAAAAGTACGAAGATGGCAACAGAAAACCAAATGCAGTTGTGGATTCAAGGACTCACCCAACTTGTGACAAATCAGTAAATGGAGAGAGACATCAACAACCCTATGGCGAGGAGAAGAAATAATATTGAAAAAGAAACTCGTTATCTTCCGACCTTTACTGGATAGGAGGGAACACTTCATGGATTCATAGCTTCGGTAGACCAGGTGATGAGAGAATATGGAGGCGACCCAGACCAAGTCTTCAGCGTGGTGTTCAACACAAAAATACAAAGCCAAGCCAGAACAATTCTCAACATAAACACACCAGCAACATGGGACCAGTGCAAGGTGAAGCTGAGACACCATTATCGCCCCAGACTGGATCAAATGGGACTGACAAGGAAGATCAACAACCTAAGGGTCACTAGCATCAGAGATCTGGACATAAAAGTAAGATTCATTGTAGAAGAAATAACAGATTTTGCGGTTTTCGAAAATAACGAAAGCCTTGTTAACATTTTAAGCTCTTTACTAATACAAAGAAATAAGGAATTGGCAGCAGGGTCAATGGCGGTTTCGCTAATGCCACTTACAACAGTGCAGTCAGTTAGGAATGAGATAGCCAAATTAATCAGAAAAAACATAGACAACAATAATCTAAGCCATAACACTGAACAAAATAATGCAAACCAACAGCAGACAGTCACAAGAAATAACTACAGAGACAATAACAGACAACGAAGCCAGAATACAAATCAAGCTAATAACGGACAACAGAACTAAAATCGAAATCAAAATTACAACCAACAACAGAACCAGGGATATTTTAATAATTATCAACAGCCTCGAAACCCAAGTAATAACCAAATAAGTAGGAACCAAATCCAAAATATAAGATCTGACAATACCCCACAAGCCATGAGTTTGGACAACTTGACAGAAGAAAATAATGAGGGCACGGAGGAGGAAGATACTCAAGCATTTTTTACCCAGTAGCCTCGGACGAATGTAAAATATACATAGAGGGAACCATAGAGGGACGCAGATTTCTTTTTCTAATAGACACAGGATCCACAATTAGGATAGTAAACACAAAAAAAGTAGAAGAAAACCTTTATAAAAATATAAAAAAGTATACAAAAGCCATTGATACCATTAAGTCAAGCCAACAGCTTTTTGGTAATGACAGACACACCAAGTGAACTCCAATATTCACAAAAAGTCGGTAGCCTTGCCCTTGGACAAATCATATGATTTCCTATTGGGCATGGATTTTATCCAAAGAAATGTAAAAAGTTTAAACATAAAAGAAAAAACAATAAAGCTAATAAATGATGTCGAAATTCCATTCTTGTCTAAGGCCCCAGAGGTGACTTGCGTACTGGAAGTAAGCCAAATTGCAGACTTCAACACAGCAGAATTAAACACAGAGGAAAGTGAAATAGTAAATTGACTAAAGAAAAAATTTAAAAAATTATTCTATAATGGGGGAGATCAGTTGACAAACACAAGCACAGTAGTGCATAGTATAAGAACAATAACAGAGCAACCAATAAACTCTAGAATTTATAGGTGTTCTCCAAAAAATGAGGAAGAAATTAGAAGGCAAATAATAGAAATGGAAAAAAACGGGATAATAAGAAAAAGCAGAAGCAAGTACAGTTCGCCCATATGTTTGGTACCAAAAAAATTGGACAAATCGGGCGTGCAAAAGTACAGACTCTGTGTAGACTATCGTCGCTTGAATCATGTGACGATTCCTGACAAGTATCCATTGCCATTGATGGACTCAATATTGGACAAGCTTGGCAGGGCGCAATATTTTAGTACAATAGATTTGGCAAAAGGGTATCATCAGATTTTGATGGCTGAAGAAGACATTGAAAAGACAGCATTCGTTTCACCAATGGGACTATATGAATACGTTAGAATGCCATTCGGATTGAAGAACGCACCGGCAACATTTCAGAGATTAATGAATGATATTTTGAGGGACTACATAAACAAGATTTGTGTGGTGTACCTTGATGATATATTGATCTTTTCGACAACCTTGGGCGAGCACAGGAATGCTTTAGAAAGCATATTTAGGAAACTCCAGGAACACAATTTAAAGATACAGGCAGGCAAGTGTTCATTCATGAAACAAGAAACAGAGTTTTTGGGACATGTTCTTACAAAAGAGGGCATAAAACCGAATCCAAATAAGATACAAGATATTCTGGCCATTCCATTGCCAAAAACAGAAAAACAACTCAAGGGATTTTTGGGCATGAGCGGCTTATATAGGAAATTTATTAAAGACTACTCAAAAATTGCATACCCAATGATTAAATATTTACAAAAAGGAAATCCAATTAACCAGAACGACCCAGAGTATATTGATTCATTTGAAAACCTAAAAGCTCTTGTCAGTTCACACCCAGTGTTGAAATTCCCGGAATTCGACAAAAAATTTAGTGTGACAACGGATGCAAGTAATTTTGCTGTCGGGGCTGTTTTGGCACAACAGGGCCACCCAGTAGCGTTTGTATCAAGAACCCTAAATAAACACGAAAGACTTTACAGTGCAACAGATAAAGAGTTTCTGGCCATCGTTTTTGCGGTGGACTACTTTAGGCACTATTTGTTTGGTTCACAATTCCAAATAATAACAGACCACCAACCAATAAGCTACTTGAGCAGAACATATAAGGGAAAAGACGTAAAAGATAAACATAAGAGATGGATCTTAAAACTCCAAGAATTCGATTACGAGATTCAGTATTTAAAGGGAAAGACAATAAAGTCGCAGATTTCCTGAGTAGACAAGAGACAGCACCGTTGATAAACATAGACAATGCTGAAGAATCAAATTTAGAAATGACAGACACTATTCATTCGGCTGACGAGAACGAGCCAATAGATTTCTTCATAAAAGAGGATATTGTAAACAAATACAAGACGCAAATTATTGTCGCACATTCGGCAAGGGATGATGTGGTCAGTAGCCATGGCAGAAAAATAATAGAAATAAACCCAGCAGACACAGCATTGGATATTGAGCAAAAATTGCAAAACAACATTGGAAAGGGGAAAATCGGAGTGTACTCCGAGGTACCAGACTCGATATATTATAAAATACAATGCATTTTGATTGACCTTTTTAGGGACGCAAAACAAATCAAATTTATAAAGTGCACAAAAAGAGTTGTTGAAATAGAAAGTGAAGAAGAACTTCACAAACAGATTGCACTTTACCACACAAAAGAATCACTACACAGCGCCATGAATGAAGCATTTTATACTTTAAAGGAAAAAATTTATTTCCCAAAATTACGAGAACACATTAATTTGGTAATATCAAACTGTAGAAGATGTAGAGAAACAAAATATGATAGAAACCCAATAAAACCCAAATTCATAATTACAGAAACACCACAACATAAAAACCAAACAATACATTTAGACATTTTTCATATCAAACATAGATCATTTGTTACAATAATAGACAAGCTAACTAAGTTCGCAACAGCATATAACATAAAAGATAGAAATTGGAGAGGAAAAATTCAAATTATCATAGACCAATTCGCCAAATTTGGTAAGCCCAGCAAAATAGTTATGGACAATGAATTTAGAGCAGAACAGATATTGAAATTTTTAAATAAGGAAGATATTGAAGTGCATTTGACAAAGCCAAATGCACATACAGGGAATGCTGACATCGAAAGATTACACTCAACTCTAATTGAGATAGTAAGCGGGGTAGATGAGGATGTTTCAATAGAAACTAAAATTCAGATTGCTATAAGCATATACAACAAAAGATACT
>JBAMCM010000470.1:0-19735 GCA_037075145.1 Scaptodrosophila latifasciaeformis
TAGGTTAAGCTATGTTAATCCCGTCTTATCATTGAAGTGTCATTTTTAGACTCTTTTCGAAGAAAAAGGAGTCTATTCACTTTGCTCTGATGTTTGTAACGCACAGAACCAAACATCGTAGACCCACAAAAGTTACATCTAGAATACTTAGAATCACTAGAGGAGTCGATATAGCCATGTCCGTCTGTCCGTCTGTCCGTCTGTCCGTCTGTCAGTCTGTCCGTCTGTCCGTCTGTTTCTATGCGATTTACTCCGTCGTCTTAAAAGCTATTTTGCTGAAACTTGGTATTTAGCCTTCTATTTTACCTAGGTAGTACACTAGTTTGAATCGGTCGGATCGGACCAATATATCATATAGCTGCCATACGAACCTAAATCGGTTTAGGCAATAACTTCCACATTTATTATCCGATCCTTTTGAAATTTGGCATGCGTGTGTTTTATATAACGATAGATAATTGTACCAATTTTGCCCGGATCGGATCACTATATCTTATAGCTGTCATACGAACCTAAATCGGTTTAGGCAATAACTCCCACATTTATTATCCGATCCTGTTCAAATTTAGCACACATATGTTTTTTATAGCAATAATTATAAATACCAAATTTCGTAAGGATCGGACTACTATATCATATAGCTGCCATACGAACCTAAATCGGTTTAGGAAATAACTCGCACATTTATTGACTGATCTTTTCAAAACTCGTCTAACACGTTTTCTACATAAATATACGCGTTTGTACTCAATTTTATTAAAATCGGACTACTATATCATATAGCTGTCATACAAATCGAAATCGGCCCTATTAACTGACCAACCCCGTTCATGTGATTTTCGGCAGAAACAACTTCGAAAAGAGTCTGTAATCTTCGGCACCCCGAAGATAACGTTGGGATTTTTTTCATAGAGTTAAGTTCGAGTGTCCCTTTTTAGACTCTTTTCGAAGAAAAAGGAGTCTATTCACTTTGCTCTGATGTTTGTAACGCACAGAACCAAACATCGTAGACCCACAAAAGTTACATCTAGAATACTTAGAATCACTAGAGGAGTCGATATAGCCATGTCCGTCTGTCCGTCTGTCCGTCTGTCCGTCTGTCCGTCTGTCCGTCTGTACATATCAGATTTACTCCGTCAGTTTAAAAGCTATTTTGCTGAAACTTGGTATATAGCCTTCTTTTTTACCTAGGTAGTACACTAGTTTGAATCGGCCAGATAGGACCACTCTTTCACATAGCTGTCATACGAACCTAAATCGGTTTAGGCAATAACTTCCACATTTATTATCCGATCCTTTTGAAATTTGGCATGCGTGTGTTTTATATAACGATTGATAATTGTACTAATTTTTGCTCGGATCGGATCACTATATCTTATAGCTGTCATACGAACCTAAATCGGTTTAGCGAATAACTCCCACATTTATTATCCGATTCTATTCAAATTTAGCACGCATATTTTTTTTATAGCAGTTAAAATATATACCAAATTTCGTAAGGATCGGACTACTATATCATATAGCTGCCATACGAACCTAAATCGGTTTAGGGAATAACTCGCACATTTATTGACTGATCTTTTCAAAACCCGGCCAACACGTTTTCTACATAAATATACGCGGCAGAAACAACTGCGAAAAGAGTCGATAATCTTCGGCACCCCGAAGATAACGTTGGCATTTTTTTTTTTGTTATAGTATTAGGTAAAAAAGTAATTTTTGTGCAGGTCGATCATCAATTCGCGGAGCAACACCTGGGGGAAACACAAGAAGAATAATAAGAGTGTCAAGAAAAATTACATAAATAAATAGTAGGGCCGCGTGCCACTTACCGCCTTCAAGAGCTCTGATAGGTAGGGAGTCCCGCGGTTCGGAACCCAAAATTGACAAATACTAGTTGATGTTCCCCTCAAACGCTGCCCCAAAGGTTGAGGTTCACCTTTGAGTAGGAACCGATGTTCGCTAGACGTAAGGAAATAGAGATTAAATTGTAATACGAACGATGCCAGAATAGAGTTTTTCAATTGGGAGGAGTGGGAAATCCTTTACAGCGTTTGACCCGCATGAACACAGCATGAAGTAAAAGAAAAAAGATGTAAATCTTCTCACCATGTTGGGAGGCGGACGCTATGCCTCAGGTTGGGTGGGTGCATCCAAGTTCCGGACTGGGACTTGGCCTCCGGAAGGAAAGAAGGATGTAGGGGTGTTCACTTGTGGTCCAGTACATTTACGTGTCGTCCGCTGGATAAAAAAATGTTGTAAATTGTGTTTATGTTTTTTTCTTAGTGATGTGGCTTAAGCCGATTTTGGCCAGTGTGCCCCCCTTATCCTAATTATGTCGTCCCAATTATCGGTGGTTTGGAGATTGTGTGAACCGTAGGGCTGGGGAATAAAAGGAACCACCCCGACGCGACTTGCGAGCCAGCCGGCAGCCTACAGAAAAGAAATCGGTTCACAACAATATGGCGCCCAAATTTTTTCAGCTGTTCGGCTAAGCCGAACATAAACAAAAAATTCTAACCAGCGTAATTGGGACGTAATCTGTCAACTTGGCCAAAGGGCAGAGCTCGAGTTGGAATACACACAGCGAGTGCTTGCTCTTTGTCTGATGAGACAGTACGTTAAGCAGTAGTGAGGCTCTGGAGTCATTCAGCTAGGATTTCAGCTGGCATTAGCACAGGCCTTAGTAGGAGTTGTTTGTTTTTTTTTTTGTGGTCATTTTTTTTGTAATTTTTTCCTTTTTCTCAGTTAGTAAAAGGGAAGTGTTTACTTAGCCTCTGGAACCAAAGTCACTACCACCTAATGAGGTAGGTATGTTTGCTTCCGGTGTCCATAGCCTGGTGGCATTGGTTAAGTATAACACATACCTGTGTCACTTTCCTCTTGTTTTCGATGCGGAGACTAATAGTAGTGGTAGTTGTAGAGCAGCGGTATCCCAGTAGACATCATTAAGTCACTGCGTTGCATCCGCTGTCCAACTCCAAGATTCTGTCTCTGCATTTAAAACGAAAAGGAAAGTATAGGTGTGAAGTCACTTGCATGTCGTCCATCAGTTAAGCTGATGGATAGAGCATGCGACTGACGTCAATGTTAGTTTAATTGTGTTTTTGGATTTGCGTACCTTTCCTTGCGGAGGATGCAGAAATGGTGAAGAATGGTTTGGGTCAACGCTTTTCAACTCCTCCCAAATTTTTCCATGATTGTTGTTATATTCTCGTTGTGTTTTTTTTTTTTGATTGATCGATTTTTTTTTGTTTTGATATACAGATTATTTTTGATTGTTTTCGTTGATAATTATTAGTTTAAATTGAGCTTAATCATTTATTTATTTTTAGGTTTAGGTTATTAATAGCTATAGGAAAATCTTATAATAATTTGTTTGTAGGAATTAATTTGTTTGTATATTATTTTTGCGTGTTGGTGTCCGTCGGTCAAACCAGTTCAAAATGTCCAGGAGAGATAGCCTAGAGTCTAGCAAGCCATCTCACAGTCACCAACTCCGGTCCCTCGGTGCCCCAATTAATCAAGACGCCGATTGGGAGCTGAGTGCAGAAGGTGCCACAGCGATGCCAACCGCTGGTGGGCTCCAGAGAACGCCCATCTCATTCAGGCGTAGAGATGGCACCGGGCCCGCAGATGTGCAGCCGTTGCGTCAGGAGGAGCAGACACTGAAACCTGATTGGCCTCGAACAGATGCCGAGCCGTCATCAGAAATTAGGTCTGCGATTCAAGCCGCGGTCGCCCAATCGGCGCAGACCTATCGGCATTCTTTGGCGTCCGGTGTCGGCGAGACCCTGCGGGATGAAATCCGAAAAGGATTCCTAGACATGATGGTGATGTTAAACGAGGCTCTTAGATCGAGTAAGTATCCAGAAACTCACCCAAACAGAATGGATCTGCCGGAAGCCATGCCTGGACCAGAGTCGGAACCCTTGAACACGAGGAATACGCTAGGGGCAATCCCGAAGGCGACCTTTCAGCGCTCCCCTGAGGAAAGCAATCCAAATGCCGCAGCCGATCAGGAAGCCAGGACGTGGGGAAACCCAGGTCCACGAGGAGCGCTGAACGAGGATCAGTGGGCGAACTCCCCCATCTCGTGGTCAGGCAGGCCGGTCAGCACCGTACCTCTGAGGATGGAGAGGTGGAATGTCTCGTTCGACGGCGAGGATTCCAGCCACACCGTGGAAGATTTCGTATTCCGGGTGGAATTCTTGCAGCGTCAATACGGATGTCCATGGCAAGACATATTGCGCAACTTCCACACGCTACTGACCGGCCGTGCGAAGGAATGGTTTTGGGTCCACGTGAGGACAGCTCGTGTGAACGATTGGATGGTGGTCAAGAAAGCACTCCTCGAAAGGTTTGGAGGATTCCGATCGGAACACGAGTTAATGCAGGATCTGTTGCAGAGGGAGCAATCGTTGGGCGAATCTGCAGATGACTATATCCACAAAGTGACGCAGCTGGCCGCACGGTTACAACAACCACTGAGGGAGCGGGACCTAGTTAGAATCATAAAAAAAGGCCTGAGAGAGAGCATCGCTAAATATGCGTATGCTTTAGAGGTACTCACTGTCGACGAGCTGAGAAAGGAGTGCCGCGAAATAGAGAGAACTTTCTGCCGCCGCTCCCGCCAAAATTTTGCGCAACAACACGGTCAGATGAATGACAGGCGAAAGGCTGTGTGTGAGGTGGAGCTTGATACTGCCGGTGCGGAAGCGACATCCCCTGCGGTGGAGGAAGTAATAGGCACTAGGCGTTCGACGCTTCGTACAGGCTGTCGGAGCTGTGGTCAGCCAGACCATCAGTTTAGGGACTGCCTATCCCGTACTCGTAAAATATTTTGCTATCGGTGTGGCAAGCCAGAGACATTGAGCCCCGAATGCATAAACTGCCCGGGAAACGGCACACCGAGCGGGATGAAGGCCGAGCCGCGCTCGAGGATGACGGCCACCTACAAACAATAAGTAAAATAATAAACAGTGATAAGTTAGCGGATAAGTCTACGAGTAAGCCAAACCAAAAATACGATGATCCAAGGAAGCTGCCCTATGAAGAACGGTACAGAAGATACCTAGTGGCGCGCAATCGCATCTTTAGTGAACGCTGCCTGGATGGCTTGACAATGAAGACTCGTCGAGTAAAGGAGTCCCGCGAACGATACCAACGACGCCAACAGGTTCGCTGCAGAGTGGCAGCAGCTCCGATCGACGCGCTTTTGCTGACATCGCCATCAACGGCCTGCGCGTCACTGGTCTTCTAGACAGCGGCGCAAATGTCAGCTTGTTGGGAAGAGGGTGTGAGAAATTCTTTGAACGGCCAATATACCAGTACGGCCATATCACACCTTAGTAAAAACGGCAGGTGGAGGTGTTCACCCGATTATTGGATGCGTCAGGCGCCTGGTCAGCTACAAAGGATTTGAAAAAGAAAAAACGTTCTTTTTAAGTCCGAAGTTAAGGCAGCCGATTTACCTCTGTATCGATTTTTGGAGGAGTTTCGGCCTAGCCCCAGATGTGCTCGGAGCGTCAGAGGTGGAGGAAGTAGTTGCCGCGCAACCAGATTGGACGCACTACAGGCAAGAACCGGTGGACATCAACGATGAAAATACAGAGGAAAAAGACAAATGGATATTAAATGAAGAACAGCAAAAATCCTTAGAGTCCGTCAAAAGCCAATTTCGTAGCTTTGAAGAATCCGGTCTGGGTCACACGAGCCTACTGAAGCATCGGATCGGGTTAGTCGAGGGCACGGAGCCAGTAAAAGACCGGTACTATCCGATATCTCCAGCAAAGCAAGCTATCGTCTGGGCAGAGGTGGATAAGATGCTCCAGCTGGGGATAATCGAGGAAAGTAATAGCCCATGGAGTAACCGCACCACTATCGTCCTCAAGCCAGGAAAAAACCGTTTTCCTTAGATGCGCGCAAGCTGAACCAAAGGACGATAAAGGACGCGTATCCACTACCATCTATCGACGGCATTCTTTCACGGATCGACCAAACTAATTTCATTTCCAGTGTGGACCTTAACTTCGCATCCTGGCAAATTGAATTGGACGAAGACAGCAAGGCATATACAGCATTCACGGTACCAGGGCGACCTTTGTACCAGTTTAAATTTATGCCGTTTGGTCTTTGCAACGCGGCGCAACAATTAGGTCGACTGATGGACCTGGTGATTCCGTCGGAAATACGGTCAAACGTATTCGTCTATTTGGACGACCTCCTGATTATCTCAGCGGATTTTGAGACCCATATCAAGTATTTAGGAATGGTGGCTAAGTGCTAAGTGGCTAAGACGCCAACCTCACCATCGGACTCAAGAAGTCCAAATTCTGCTTCAAGAGCTTAAAATATTTGGGTTTCATCGTGGGCGGAGGTACGCTGCGAACGGATTCCGCCGGCTGGTATAGGAGGTTTATCAAGAATTTTGCTGAACTCTCCGTATCACTAACGGATGCGCTAAAAAAGAAAAAAAGCCGTTTTAGTTTATCTGGAGAAGCAGTGGAAGCGGTACGGAAATTGAAGCAGGCACTTACCGTGGCACCGGTTCTGGTACACGCGGATTTCTCCAGGAGATTCTACCTGCAGTGCGATGCTTCCAATTACGGTATCGGTGCAGTGTTGTTTCAACGTGATGACGGGCAACAAGATCGACCAATTGCCTTCTACTCAGCAAAGCTGAACAAACACCAGCTGAATTATACAGTCACGGAGAAGGAATGCTTAGAAGCTATCTCAGCGATACGTAAATTCAGGCCGTACATCGAAATGATGCCTTTCACAGTGATTACTGATCACTCCAGTCTCCAGTGGCTTATGACTTTGAAAGATCTGAGCGGCAGACTGGCGAGATGGTCGTTGGAGTTGCAGGCATACGAATTTGTGATAGAATACCGTCGTGGCGCTAATAATATCGTGGCGGATACTCTATCACGCGCCGTTGAGGAGCTGAAAATAGACCCAGAATCAATTCTTGGTTTCCAGACAGATACAGAGTACCAGGAATTGGCAAAGGAGGTGCGGGAAAACAAGCAGATCCTCCCGGACTTACGCGTACTGGATGGCGTTGTATTTAAGCGAGAGGGACGTACCACCATAGATGAGGAAATCGAAGAGAGTGAGTGGAAACTCTGGGTGCCAGCTTCCCTCACCGCGAGCCTAATAGAAAAGGCACATGTACGCTGCATCTGTTGCGAAGAGAGTATTACTGGCCCAGAATGGCAAAGGATGTCCAGGAATTCGTCTGAGGCTGTGAGGTTTGCAAAGAAACCAAGGCGCAAAATTATAGGATGCAGGCCAGCATCGGCGAGGAAGTGGACACGTTTCGCCCCTTTCAAAAGCTTTACGTGGACTTCCTCGGCAAATACCCACGATCCAAGAAGGGGCACGCATGGATCCTGGTAGTAGTTGACCACTTCTCCAAATTCACGTTCTTGAAGGCCATTCGTGAGGCCTCCGCATGCAACGTAGTCGACTTCCTCACGCACGAAGTTTTCTTCAAGTTCGGAGTGCCTGAAATTCTGCATTCTGACAATGGGCGTCAGTTCATTTCAAATAAATTCGCCACCATGATCGAGGCGTTCAGAATAAAGCACGTAAGGACACCAGTGTACTCACCTCATAGCAACGCCGCGGAGCGCGTTAACAGAACGATCCTGGCCGCCAACAGAGCCCACTTATGCGACGACCATCGAGATTGGGACTCGCATTTGCCAGATATAGAGGTCGCGATCCGCAACGCAGTGCACGCCGCGACTGGTACCACCCCTTTCTTCGGTGGGTGAACGGGGCTCAATATAGATTGGCACGAAAGTTAAAATCCTTATCGGACCACAGCATCAGCGACCTGGACTTGCGGGACAAATTGGCGGTGATCCGAGAAACAGTGCAGCAGAAGCTACATCAATCCTACGTGCGCAACAAACAAAGATACAACCTGAGAGCGCGCAAGCTGACCTTGTCTCCTGGCCAAGAAGTATGGAGACGCAACTTCGCCCTCAGCAAATTTAGCAGCGGCTTCAACGCGAAATTCGCCAGGAAATTCGTCAAGAGCCGAGTTGTCCGAGCGATCGGCAACAACGCCTACGGGCTGGAGGACCTAAAAGGGAGAAAGCTGGGTGTTTATCACGCGAAAGACATAAAAAATTAAAAGCTTGCCCGAATCGAAATACTCTCGATACCAAGACAGCAAACAACAATTGCCCCAAATTCTGCACAAGTCGTTCCACCGTGGGTGTGGCCTTCGTTGGGCGCTGTGAGATGTTTTTATGCCGGCTGGCTTCTCATAGGAGATCTCTAGTCAGAAGCGTGCAATGCGCACGAAGTTGTTCCTTTTCGTTAGGTGTCGTTCAACTTCGTGGTGCTGTTGCATTTCACTGTTGGTGCTCAATCAGGGTTGCTATTTCACTGGGATCGGTAGGGTGGCGCCATCTACAGGGACAGGTTATGTAGGGAAATTTACGTTTTAATGAAAGGGATGGGATTTGAAACTTGCGTGACCTTGGCCTGGAAATGGGTCCAATTGGCCACCGCTAGGGTCATTGACCGACATCGCCATACTGCATAAATCCCGTAGGCAGTTGTCGGCGTGTTAGTCAGAATTCAATGTCCAGGCGGTGCGTGCAGTTTTGTACTTGGTGCGAAAAAATTGGAAACGGGCAAAGAAAATTAAGATTATAAATACGCGTTTAACCGTACAAAAAGGTCAGTTTCCCGAATTCCTCCATGTTCGTGAAATCTCAGCTTAAAGAAAAAAATTCAATGTCCAGACAGGTTGCACTTACAACAGGCCGAATTCCCTCCGCTCGCTCGGCATAAAAATTTTGGCCGGCGAGCTACGTATAAATTTTGGCGGGCGAGCCATCATATAAATTTTTTGGCCGGCGAGCTACGTATACATTTTGGCCGGCGAGCCATATTTTAAATTTCGCTGCGACCACTCCCCGCCACAGTGGGGCCACCGGGAGTCCAGCCCAATTGTCGATCATTGAAGGATTTTGGCTCGCAGTTGCTTATTTTGGCAGGGTGAGTGCGTTCCGCGTAGAAACCGAAATTATCATAAAAGAACAGCAGACCGGCGAGCCGCTCCTGCCAATAAAATAAGAAGCAGGCAGCCCATATAAAAAGAAATTAAATAAAAATAATAGTTACTGATACACAAGAATAGAGCACCGGACAGTCATTCTGACACAGTCCTTTTTTTTTTGTATAATTGTAGTTGTATATGTTAGGTTAAGCTATGTTAATCCCGTCTTATCATTGAAGTGTCATTTTTTTTCTTAGAGTTAAGTTCGAGTGTCCTTTTTTTTTTTTTGGTATTAGGTAAAAAAGTAATTTTTTTGCAGGTCGATCATCAATTCGCGGAGCAACACCTGGGGGAAACACAAATAGAAAAATAAGAGTGTAAGAAAATTAATAAATAAGGGCCGCGTGCCACTTACCGCCTTCAAGAGCTCTGATAGGTAGGGAGTCCCGCGGTTCAGAACCCAAAATTTACAAATACTAGTTGATGTTCCCCTCAAACGCTGCCCCAAAGGTTGAGGTTTACCTTTGAGTAGGAACCGATGTTCGCTAGATGTACGGAAATAGAGATTAAATTGTAATACGAACGATGCCAGAATAGAGTTTTTCAATTGGGAGGAGTGGGAAATCCCTACAGCGTTTGACCCGCATGAACACAGCATGAAGTAAAAGAAAAAGAGATGTAAATTTTCTCACCATGTTGGGAGGCGGACGTTATGCCTCAGGTTGGGTGGGTGCATCCAAGTTCTGGACTGGGACTTGGCCTCCGGAAGGAAAGAAGGATGTAGGGGTGTTCACTTGTGGTCCAGTACATTTACGTTGTCGTCCGCTGGATAAAAAAATGTTGTAAGTTGTGTTTATGTTTTTTTCTTAGTGATGTGACTTAAGCCGATTTTGGCCAGTGTGCCCCCCTTATCCTAATTATGTCGTCCCAATTATCGGTGGTTTGGAGATTGTGTGAACCGTAGGGCTGGGGAATAAAAAGAAACCACCCCGACGCGACTTGCGAGCCAGCCGGCAGCCCACAGGGAAGAAATCGGTACACAACAATATGGCGCCCAAATTTTTTCAGCTGTTCGGCTAAGCCGAACATAAACAAAAATTCAAACCAGCGTAATTGGGACGTAATCTGTCAACTTGGCCAAAGGGCAGAGCTCGAGCTGGAATACACACAGCGAGTGCTTGCTCTTTGTCTGATGAGACAGTACGTTAAGCAGGAGTGAGGCTCTGGAGTCATTCAGCTAAGATTTCAGCTGGCATTAGCACAGGCCTTAGTAGGAGTTGTTTGTTTTTTTTTTTTGTGGTCATTTTTTTTGTAATTTTTTCCTTTTTCTCAGTTAGTAAAAGGGAAGTGTTTACTTAGCCTCTGGAACCAAAGTCACTACCACCTAATGAGGTAGGTATGTTTGCTTCCGGTGTCCATAGCCTGGTGGCATTGGTTGAGTATAACACATCCCTGTGTCACTTTCCTCTTGTTTTCGATGCGGAGACTAATAGTAGTGGTAGTTGTAGAGCAGCGGTGTCCCAGTAGACATCATTAAGTCACTGCGTTGCATCCGCTGTCCAACTCCAAGATTCGGTCTCTGCATTTAAAACGAAAAGGAAAGTATAGGTGTGAAGTCACTTGCATGTCGTCCATCAGTTAAGCTGATGGATAGAGCATGCGACTGACGTCAATGTTAGTTTAATTGTGTTTTTGGATTTGCGTACCTTTCCTTGCGGAGGATGCAGAAATGGTGAAGAATGGTTCGGGTCAACGCTTTTCCACTCCTCCCAAATTTTTCCATGATTGTTGTTATATTCTCGTTGTGTTTTTTTTTTTTTTGATGATCGATTATTTTTTTTTTGTTTTGATTTACAGATTATTTTTGATTGTTTTCGTTGATAATTATTAGTTTTAATTGAGCTTAATAATTTATTTATTTTTAGGTTTAGGTTATTTATAGCTATAGGAAAATCTTATAATAATTTGTTTGTAGGAATTAATTTGTCTGTATATTATTTTTGCGTGTTGGTGTCCGTCGGTCAAACCAGTTCAAAATGTCCAGGAGAGATAGCCTAGAGTCTAGCAAGCCATCTCAAAGTCACCAACTCCGGTCCCTCGGTGCCCCAATTAATCAAGACGCCGATTGGGAGCTGAGTGCAGAAGGTGCCACAGCGATGCCAACCGCTGGTGGGCTCCAGAGAACGCCCATCTCATTCAGGCGTAGAGATGGCACCGGGCTCGCAGATGTGCAGCCGTTGCGTCAGGAGGAGCAGACACTGAAACCTGATTGGCCCCGAACAGATGCCGAGCCGTCATCAGAAATTAGGTCTGCGATTCAAGCCGCGGTCGCCCAATTGACGCAGACCTATCGGCATTCTTTGGCGTCCGGTGTCGGCGAGACCCTGCGGGATGAAATCCGAAAAGGATTCCTAGACATGATGGTGATGTTAAACGAGGCTCTTAGATCGAGTAAGTATCCAGAAACTCACCCAAACAGAATGGATCTGCCGGAAGCCATGCCTGGACCAGAGTCGGAACCCTTGAACACGAGGAATACGCTAGGGGCAATCCCGAAGGCGACCTTTCAGCGCTCCCCTGAGGAAAGCAATCCAAATGCCGCAGCCGATCAGGAAGCCAGGACGTGGGGAAACCCAGGTCCACGAGGAGCGCTGAACGAGGATCAGTGGGCGAACTCCCCCATCTCGTGGTCAGGCAGGCCGGTCAGCACCGTACCTCTGAGGATGGAGAGGTGGAATGTCTCGTTCGACGGCGAGGATTCCAGCCACACCGTGGAAGATTTCGTATTCCGGGTGGAATTCTTGCAGCGTCAATACGGATGTCCCTGGCAAGACATATTGCGCAACTTCCACACGCTACTGACCGGACGTGCGAAGGAATGGTTTTGGGTCCACGTGAGGACAGCTCGGGTGAACGATTGGATGGTGGTCAAGAAAGCACTCCTCGAAAGGTTTGGAGGATTCCGATCGGAACACGAGTTAATGCAGGATCTGTTGCAGAGGGAGCAATCGTTGGGCGAATCTGCAGATGACTATATCCACAAAGTGACGCAGCTGGCCGCCCGGTTACAACAACCACTGAGGGAGCGGGACCTAGTTAGAATCATAAAAAAAGGCCTGAGAGAGAGCATCGCTAAATATGCGTATGCTTTAGAGGTACTCACTGTCGACGAGCTGAGAAAGGAGTGCCGCGAAATAGAGAGAACTTTCTGCCGCCGCTCCCGCCAAAATTTTGCGCAACAACACGGTCAGATGAATGACAGGCGAAAGGCTGTGTGTGAGGTGGAGCTTGATACTGCCGGTGCGGAAGCGACATCCCCTGCGGTGGAGGAAGTAATAGGCACTAGGCGTTCGACGCTTCGTACAGGCTGTCGGAGCTGTGGTCAGCCAGACCATCAGTTTAGGGACTGCCTATCCCGTACTCGTAAAATATTTTGCTATCGGTGTGGCAAGCCAGAGACATTGAGCCCCGAATGCATAAACTGCCCGGGAAACGGCACACCGAGCGGGATGAAGGCCGAGCCGCGCTCGAGGATGACGGCCACCTACAAACAATAAGTAAAATAATAAACAGTGATAAGTTAGCGGATAAGTCTACGAGTAAGCCAAACCAAAAATACGATGATCCAAGGAAGCTGCCCTATGAAGAACGGTACAGAAGATACCTAGTGGCGCGCAATCGCATCTTTAGTGAACGCTGCCTGGATGGCTTGACAATGAAGACTCGTCGAGTAAAGGAGTCCCGCGAACGATACCAACGACGCCAACAGGTTCGCTGCAGAGTGGCAGCAGCTCCGATCGACGCGCTTTTGCTGACATCGCCATCAACGGCCTGCGCGTCACTGGTCTTCTAGACAGCGGCGCAAATGTCAGCTTGTTGGGAAGAGGGTGTGAGAAATTCTTTGAACGGCCAATATACCAGTACGGCCATATCACACCTTAGTAAAAACGGCAGGTGGAGGTGTTCACCCGATTATTGGATGCGTCAGGCGCCTGGTCAGCTACAAAGGATTTGAAAAAGAAAAAACGTTCTTTTTAAGTCCTAAGTTAAGGCAGCCGATTTACCTCTGTATCGATTTTTGGAGGAGTTTCGGCCTAGCCCCAGATGTGCTCGGAGCGTCAGAGGTGGAGGAAGTAGTTGCCGCGCAACCAGATTGGACGCACTACAGGCAAGAACCGGTGGACATCAAAGATGAAAATACAGAGGAAAAAGACAAATGGATATTAAATGAAGAACAGGAAAAATCCTTAGAGTCCGTCAAAAGCCAATTTCGTAGCTTTGAAGAATCCGGTCTGGGTCACACGAGCCTACTGAAGCATCGGATCGGGTTAGTCGAGGGCACGGAGCCAGTAAAAGACCGGTACTATCCGATATCTCCAGCAAAGCAAGCTATCGTCTGGGCAGAGGTGGATAAGATGCTCCAGCTGGGGATAATCGAGGAAAGTAATAGCCCATGGAGTAACCGCACCACTATCGTCCTCAAGCCAGGAAAAACCGTTTTCCTTAGATGCGCGCAAGCTGAACCAAAGGACGATAAAGGACGCGTATCCACTACCATCCATTGACGGCATTCTTTCACGGATCGACCAAACTCATTTCATTTCCAGTGTGGACCTTAAATTCGCATCCTGGCAAATTGAATTGGACGAAGACAGCAAGGCATATACAGCATTCACGGTACCAGGGCGACCTTTGTACCAGTTTAAATTTATGCCTTTTGGTCTTTGCAACGCGGCGCAACAATTAGGTCGACTGATGGACCTGGTGATTCCGTCGGAAATACGGTCAAACGTATTCGTCTATTTGGACGACCTCCTGATTATCTCAGCGGATTTTGAGACCCATATCAAGTATTTAGGAATGGTGGCTAAGTGCTAAGTGGCTAAGACGCCAACCTCACCATCGGACTCAAGAAGTCCAAATTCTGCTTCAAGAGCTTAAAATATTTGGGTTTCATCGTGGGCGGAGGTACGCTGCGAACGGATCCCGATAGAGTGGCAGCCATTAAGAACATTCCCATACCGAGAACAATGAAGGAAGTTCGCAGTTTTCTCGGCACCGCAGGCTGGTATAGGAGGTTTATCAAGAATTTTGCTGAACTCTCCGTATCACTGACGGATGCGCTAAAAAAGAAAAAAAGCCGTTTTAGTTTATCTGGAGAAGCAGTGGAAGCGGTACGGAAATTGAAGCAGGCACTTACCGTGGCACCGATTCTGGTACACGCGGATTTCTCCAGGAGATTCTACCTGCAGTGCGATGCTTCCAATTACGGTATCGGTGCAGTGTTGTTTCAACGTGATGACGGGCAACAAGATCGACCAATTGCCTTCTACTCAGCAAAGCTGAACAAACACCAGCTGAATTATACAGTCACGGAGAAGGAATGCTTAGAAGCTATCTCAGCGATACGTAAATTCAGGCCGTACATCGAAATGATGCCTTTCACAGTGATTACTGATCACTCCAGTCTCCAGTGGCTTATGACTTTGAAAGATCTGAGCGGCAGACTGGCGAGATGGTCGTTGGAGTTGCAGGCATACGAATTTGTGATAGAATACCGTCGTGGCGCTAATAATATCGTGGCGGATACTCTATCACGCGCCGTTGAGGAGCTGAAAATAGACCCAGAATTGGCAAAGGAGGTGCGGGAAAACAAGCAGATCCTCCCGGACTTACGCGTACTGGATGGCGTTGTATTTAAGCGAGAGGGACGTACCACCATAGATGAGGAAATCGAAGAGAGTGAGTGGAAACTCTGGGTGCCAGCTTCCCTCACCGCGAGCCTAATAGAAAAGGCACATGTACGCTGCATCTGTTGCGAAGAGAGTATTACTGGCCCAGAATGGCAAAGGATGTCCAGGAATTCGTCTGAGGCTGTGAGGTTTGCAAAGAAACCAAGGCGCAAAATTATAGGATGCAGGCCAGCATCGGCGAGGAAGTGGACACGTTTCGCCCCTTTCAAAAGCTTTACGTGGACTTCCTCGGCAAATACCCACGATCCAAGAAGGGGCACGCATGGATCCTGGTAGTAGTTGACCACTTCTCCAAATTCACGTTCTTGAAGGCCATTCGTGAGGCCTCCGCATGCAACGTAGTCGACTTCCTCACGCACGAAGTTTTCTTCAAGTTCGGAGTGCCTGAAATTCTGCATTCTGACAATGGGCGTCAGTTCATTTCAAATAAATTCGCCACCATGATCGAGGCGTTCAGAATAAAGCACGTAAGGACACCAGTGTACTCACCTCATAGCAACGCCGCGGAGCGCGTTAACAGAACGATCCTGGCCGCCATCAGAGCCCACTTATGCGACGACCATCGAGATTGGGACTCGCATTTGCCAGATATAGAGGTCGCGATCCGCAACGCAGTGCACGCCGCGACTGGTACCACCCCTTTCTTCGGTGGGTGAACGGGGCTCAATATAGATTGGCACGAAAATTAAAATCCTTATCGGACCACAGCATCAGCGACCTGGACTTGCGGGACAAATTGGCGGTGATCCGAGAAACAGTGCAGCAGAAGCTACATCAATCCTACGTGCGCAACAAACAAAGATACAACCAGAGAGCGCGCAAGCTGACCTTGTCTCCTGGCCAAGAAGTATGGAGACGCAACTTCGCCCTCAGCAAATTTAGCAGCGGCTTCAACGCGAAATTCGCCAGGAAATTCGTCAAGAGCCGAGTTGTCCGAGCGATCGGCAACAACGCCTACGGGCTGGAGGACCTAAAAGGGAGAAAGCTGGGTGTTTATCACGCGAAAGACATAAAAAATTAAAAGCTTGCCCGAATCGAAATACTCTCGATACCAAGACAGCAAACAACAATTGCCCCAAATTCTGCACAAGTCGTTCCACCGTGGGTGTGGCCTTCGTTGGGCGCTGTGAGATGTTTTTGTGCCGGCTGGCTTCTCATAGGAGATCTCTAGTCAGAAGCGTGCAATGCGCACGAAGTTGTTCCTTTTCGTTAGGTGTCGTTCAACTTCGTGGTGCTGTTGCATTTCACTGTTGGTGCTCAATCAGGGTTGCTATTTCACTGGGATCGGTAGGGTGGCGCCATCTACAGGGACAGGTTATGTAGGGAAATTTACGTTTTAATGAAAGGGATGGGATTTGAAACTTGCGTGACCTTGGCCTGGAAATGGGTCCAATTGGCCACCGCTAGGGTCATTGACCGACATCGCCATACTGCATAAATCCCGTAGGCAGTTGTCGGCGTGTTAGTCAGAATTCAATGTCCAGGCGGTGCGTGCAGTTTTGTACTTGGTGCGAAAAAATTGGAAACGGGCAAAGAAAATTAAGATTATAAATACGCGTTTAACCGTACAAAAAGGTCAGTTTCCCGAATTCCTCCATGTTCGTGAAATCTCAGCTTAAAGAAAAAATTCAATGTCCAGACAGGTTGCACTTACAACAGGCCGAATTCCCTCCGCTCGCTCGGCATAAAAATTTTGGCCGGCGAGCTACGTATAAATTTTGGCGGGCGAGCCATCATATAAATTTTTTGGCCGGCGAGCTACGTATACATTTTGGCCGGCGAGCCATATTTTAAATTTCGCTGCGACCACTCCCCGCCACAGTGGGGCCACCGGGAGTCCAGCCCAATTGTCGATCATTGAAGGATTTTGGCTCGCAGTTGCTTATTTTGGCAGGGTGAGTGCGTTCCGCGTAGAAACCGAAATTATCATAAAAGAACAGCAGACCGGCGAGCCGCTCCTGCCAATAAAATAAGAAGCAGGCAGCCCATATAAAAAGGAAATAAATAAAAATAATAGTTACTGCTACACAAGAATAGAGCACCGGACAGTCATTCTGACACAGTCCTTTTTTTTTTGTATAATTGTAGTTGTATATGTTAGGTTAAGCTATGTTAATCCCGTCTTATCATTGAAGTGTCATTTTTTTTCTTAGAGTTAAGTTCGAGTGTCCTTTTTTTTTTTTGGTATTAGGTAAAAAAGTAATTTTTTTGCAGGTCGATCATCAATTCGCGGAGCAACACCTGGGGGCCGCGTGCCACTTACCGCCTTCAAGAGCTCTGATAGGTAGGGAGTCCCGCGGTTCGGAACCCAAAATTGACAAATACTAGTTGATGTTCCCCTCAAACGCTGCCCCAAAGGTTGAGGTTCACCTTTGAGTAGGAACCGATGTTCGCTAGACGTAAGGAAATAGAGATTAAATTGTAATACGAACGATGCCAGAATAGAGTTTTTCAATTGGGAGGAGTGGGAAATCCTTTACAGCGTTTGACCCGCATGAACACAGCATGAAGTAAAAGAAAAAAAGATGTAAATCTTCTCACCATGTTGGGAGGCGGACGCTATGCCTCAGGTTGGGTGGGTGCATCCAAGTTCCGGACTGGGACTTGGCCTCCGGAAGGAAAGAAGGATGTAGGGGTGTTCACTTGTGGTCCAGTACATTTACGTGTCGTCCGCTGGATAAAAAAATGTTGTAAGTTGTGTTTATGTTTTTTTCTTAGTGATGTGACTTAAGCCGATTTTGGCCAGTGTGCCCCCCTTATCCTAATTATGTCGTCCCAATTATCGGTGGTTTGGAGATTGTGTGAACCGTAGGGCTGGGGAATAAAAGGAACCACCCCGACGCGACTTGCGAGCCAGCCGGCAGCCCACAGAAAAGAAATCGGTTCACAACATATTCATCATTTTAATGTTCAAGGCGAAAGTTATTTGTTGAATTGTTGAGATCATTAGCTATAGTGTAATTTATCTCTTTTGTACAATCTTTCTCCTGAAGTAGTCCTTCGAAACCTTTTAATGGGCTTGGATCCCGTATTAGACTTATGTGTTTGAAAGTCTTTTGGCTTATTGTTGTGAGATTATGAAGGTAAACCACTATTGAGTTGTTAGCTTGGAGCAAATTTCTTCCCAAAAGAATATCGTAATGAGGGGAAAAATCACAAATATAAAAGGCCTGCTCTTGTTGAAAAAGTTCATTTGGTTTGGTTACTATGTAATCTCTTAATCTTCCATGTCCTATCATCGTTCTTACTGATATTGGTCTATGAGTATCAATAAAACACTTATACCTCCTACCATTTATCATTATTCCTATGTACTGTTCCGAGGCTCCCATCTGAAAATTTTCAGATTGGTGAAAGCCCTGTTCGTCGTTTAGAGAAAAGTATTCTTGATCTTGCTGATAACTTTCGTCAATGTCCATTTTAGCTTGTCCGCTGTTATCTTCCCTAACTCTTTTATGTGGTTGATTAGATACAGATCCTGAAGGTATACCATAATTCATTGAATTGTATACTTGGCCCTGTTGCAATTTCTTCTGAAATTCTTGGATATTTTGGTCAAACACATAATTTCTATTTTGTTTACGGTTCTGGTAGCCATCTGCTTGATTTTGGTTTGAGCCTGAGGGCTGATTTTTATTTATTTGTTGTTGAGAGTTATAATTTGCTTGAATTCTAAAGCCTGGATAATTATCAAAGTATGATTTTTTATTAGTATTGGTTTGCTGTGAGTTAAGGTTTTGATTTTTGAATTTTTTTTTTTCAAACTGCTCGCTTTCTTCATATAAACCCTCCTGTTGAGCAATCTGTTTTAATTTTTGAATTTTTGATATGTCGTTTCTGGCAAGAGTCATAAAAAGCCTATCTGGTAATTTTCTTTGTTTCAAATTTTTAACAGTATTACTCATCGCATTTGTATATAGCGATGTATTTTCGGCGATTGCCTCTAATTCTAGTGTTAGTGTTAGTTAGTGTTAGTGTTATACAATCGTTGTAAGAGCTCCTCAATGCGTGTTTGTGTTTTATATTCTTGTGCAAGAATGTTTTTCAAGTCAACCCAACAATTAGCCGGAATTATCTGCGTCAATCTCTGGGCGTCTCCAGTGATGCGAAGCTCGATTGCCCCAAATATAATACTCTCCTGCCGATGGTAGGTAGTAGGATAAAGTTGAAGGAGGTATTCCACTCTTCTCACAAACGATCCCAGAGTGTTTGAGTTTCCCTCGAAGGCAGGGACGTTATGGATTTGGCGAAGTAGCTGCTCCATGTCTGAAGCGCTCAACGAGGTCGCTGCGATTGTAGATGGTTGTGATGGCTGAGCCATTATTCTATTTTGGTTGTAGTTTTGTTGGTTGAATACTCGCTGAACAGCTTGCGTTGCTGTTAGGGTTTTATTTATTTATTTATTTTATTTTATTTTATTATTATTTTTATTTTTTTTTTATTTTAATTTGTACGGCGATTGCTGTATACGCTTAGTAAAATATGCAAGATTCTTTTGCGGATCGTGTGATTAAACAATTGAGCACTCATTGATTATTAAATTGACCATATCACTCACGGACTGAACTTTCCTTCAACAAAAGGTCTTATTTCAATATGAATGAAATACGTAAGGTTCTTTTGCGGATCGTGTGATTAAGCAATTGAAGCGTTTATTTTCGATCTAATTGTAATACACTTATTGATCATTAAATTGACCGTACCACTCACGAATTTAACTTTTCTTCAATAAAAAGGTCTTATATCACATTGATCCTACCGACTGCGCCATTTACGAGTTTCGACTTATTATTTCAAAGAAAAAGACCAATCTTCTGTGTTGATGTACTTTATTGAAACGCTGTCTAAAAACTAACTTAAAATTATCCAAGCACTCACATTTAAACCTATGCGCTTGGTGTTTTGGGTTTTTTCCATTCTTATTTACTTTTGTATTCTTTTGTTTCACACGACA
>JBAMCM010000473.1:0-138454 GCA_037075145.1 Scaptodrosophila latifasciaeformis
AAACGCATTCTTTTTAAGTTAGTCTTCGCTAAGCTTTCGTTCGAATCTATCGCTAGCCGCTGTCGCGCAGCTTATATTGTACACACATAGCGTCACAATAATTAACTATAAACCAATAAAATATTAAAAACAAAGTGAAATCCAAAACAACAAACTCTGTCCTCTTAATTTAGTGTTTGGTTTTTTATAAAAGAACAATTTCGCGTCACACCCTTCGCAACTAGAACTAGGTGGCATAAATCAATGCCCTCCTCAAAACAGTGTTCTTTTTGAAGAAAAGGCTCCTGCTATTTTTGAGTCATTTTAAATTTGATACCAAATTATCTAATGACAATTTAAGATCCTTTACCGACGGTGATCTTGTGGTACGCCTAAAAATAATTGAAAAAACGCACCAATCATTTAAAGTTGTGCATGACGCGTCAGAAGAACTTGACTTTGTAGAAATCGGTAGTGTACTTCGAAATGACTTTGATGAGTTGCTTGTTTCGGTAGAGTCGCACGTGGAAAAGGAAATTCTGAAGCGGGAGACGAAATGCCATCCAGTTCGACTTCTCGGAAGAATGCTGTCTCGGAGTAACCAACATTTCTTATGGCAAAGAATTAGAACCGGGTTTTGCGCTTCTAGCTACTGCTGTTACTTTAATCAAGTCCAGTTCAGGATCATTCGTTCCCTGCCGTGCACTCTTAGATAATGGTTCTCAAGTTCATTTAATAACTTTTCGATTCAAAAATGTCGTACACTCTCAAATGGGCATTCTGTATGCCACTACCTAAATCTCAAATCTCTGAGTTCTTCAAGTCCCAGAGCATATCCCTATTATTAGGAGTGAGTGTGTTCTAAGAACTACTCTGCGTTGGTCAAATAAAACTTGCACCTGGTTTGCAAGTATTACAAAAAACCAGATTAGGTTAGATTGATTTTGAAGGTGGTGAACAGACTTAGTAGCCTCTGACTTACAGCGCCAGGACTGCATCCACTTCCCAGTCTGACTCACAAATGGATAATTTGATCCGACGTTTCTGGGAAATTGAGTACCGCGGTGAAAAAGTTGTCAGCTTTACAAAAGAAGAATTGGATTGCCTACGGAGTAATACTCTGTTTGATTGCCCTTAAGGCAAAATTCGTGTTTACTGGGCAATTCGTACCGTCGATTCTTGAGCTTGGAGCGCAAGTTAGAGCGCCAGCCTCAGTTGAAATTTCAGCACTCTGCTTTCATCAAGGAATATCCAAAATTAAATCATATATCAGCTGTAGCCCCCGAATCTTTAAATCGATGTCGATATTTTTTGCCCCATCATTGTGTACTTAAAGAGGAGAGTTCAACAACTAAACATCGAGTTGTGTTTGACGACTCTGCGTCAACCTCATCAGGATTTTCCTTAAATAAGGTTTTGATGGCAGGTCCTACAATTCAGGCCAAATTCTTTAACACCTGTGGCACTTACTGCAGACATTTGTAAAATGTATCGGTGTGTCAGGGTGGCTGAGGCAGATAGCTACTTGCAGTGTATATTATGGAGAAATAGTCCTCTGCAAGAAATACAAGTTTAGAAGCTGGATACTGTCACTTAAGAAACCAAGCCTGCTTCTTTCTTATCCATTCATCAGTTGGCGTTTGATGAGCAATCAACTATTCCGTTAGGTGGAAAATCGGCTAACGAAGTCAGAAATATAATGAATCAAACGATTAGTTTTTTAGCAATTTCAATTCAATTCCGATTTGTGGCTGCACGGTCCAGACATTCTTCAGAAACCCCAATTTCAATGGATACAACATACAAATCTCTAGCTCCATTCTTGGATAACTTCGGATTGTTACGGATTGGTAGAAAGTTGCAAAAGTGAATCCTCGACTTTGACGCACGTCATGCCTAGATAGCATACCATCACACGAGCATTAATAATGCATTCTTATACACACAGGACCACGATCTCTAACTGCTCTGATTCGCAATCAATACTGGCCTCTTGACTGGAGGTGATGGTGTTGCCAGATTCACTAAGTTGAGTTCCGGACCGAACTTTACCCAAATTTTGACTTTTTGATTTTTAAAACTTTCGGGCTATAATATCGCATAAAAGCTAATAGAAAATATTGTTAGCGCAACACCCACATTAAGCAAAAACCTCTTTTATGCTATTCCATTTGGTCTCGAGAATACCTCTATCAGTTCCTTTTTAGTGTCGCCTCTAAAAACCTTCTACGTCATTATGGCATATAACACCTTGAAAAGATTAAATGCTATTATTGGTGTCAAAAAGGACACACTAACTATAAATCGTAAAATCAAAATTCACCAACTGCAATTTAATATATTGGCTTCACCATTTTGGGGAAACGAATCAAAACCAATACAGAAAAGGCCATGGCTATAGTAGAATTCCTATAACCTTGAACCCTAAATAAAATACTATCTTACCTTTGGTTATTTTTATTTTTTTTTATGGACGTAAACGTATAAAGAATAGTACGATCATGTGGCCTAACGAAACCAAGCGGAAGCCTGTTTACGCGCGGGTTACCAAGCTCGAAAGCTCAGACGTCCAACCGACCGTGGGGCAAAGTCACGTGACACGTTTCGCGAAAAAACTAATTAAAGCATAAACTTTTTAAAGAAGAGGAATAGAGTTGGCAATCAAGTGATCTACTAAGGAAGAGAAGGATTTAAGCGAAGGCACAATAATATACTAGTTTTGATTGATTGGTATAAACTTTTATAGTCTCTACATAAATTTAAAAAAGGCTCATGCATTAAATAATTAGATGTGGCTGGACAGACTACTAAAGGAGTAAAGGTCCGTCTACAGGGATCTGCAAAACTACTTCGGCTGATCAACTCAGGAGAGTCAATCATGCCACTTATTAATTTATGCATAAAAAGAGTATGAAGAAGGGTTCTACGGCTTACTAGGGACTGCAAATCTATAAGTTGTCTACTAGAGTACGAGGGCAGGCTCAATTCCAAATTCCAATTTAAGCCACGGAGAGCTAATAGTAAAAATTGTTTTTGAACGGACTCAATACGATTTTGATGCAGCTTATATTGAACAAGAGCCACATATAAAATCTTGGTCGTATAAGGGTCATCGAATTCTTTAGACCATCTTTTCTCAAATCCAAGAACTCCCATGGCTTTATTGACAGTGGGTAAAATGTGACTATCAAATTTTAATTTAAAATCAAGTAAGATCCCTAAATCATTTACTAAGCGTATACGTTGAAGAGCATTTGGATTAAGATGATAGGAGGCCAAGAGTGGAGTGCCCCGACAGAAGGTCATAATCTTGCACTGAGAAGCATTTAAATTTAGCAAATTGAAATGGCACTACGAATTAAAAACACTTAAATCAGTTTGCAGATCAATGTGAAATTCCATATCCCTGTAAGATAAATACAATTTAACGTCATCGGCATACATAAAAACACGGGAGTGTGATATGACTGATGGGAGATCATTTATAAAAAGACCTTTGATTTACGAATCCATGCTGACATGAATGTTGAAGATGAGAAGTTAAAAGTCTCTCAAAGATCTTGGGAATGGCCAACAGTTTTGATATGCCTCTATACTTTTGAGCATCAGATTTGCTTCCTTTTTTATGGAGAGGAATAATAAAGGACTCTTTCCAAATAGCAGGGAAAGAAGAGAGGCTGATTGATAAGTTGAAAAGTTTAAGAATGGGCCCGCACAGAGATTCAGAACAATGCCTTAATACGCAGCTGGGAACCCAATATATATTTTTTGACCGAGGAAGGTCAAAGGGTTAGTGCTGATCCAAAATATTAAAATATTATTAAAATATGACGTCGAATAGGTAGGTTGGAAAAAGGTACCAAAAAGATTAGCAATAGACTGGAAGAAGGAAAGATAGATGTATTACGCTTTGAATTGACGAAATTACAAAATTGTTTGGGGTTACGGCGAAATTGAATTTTACAACGAGAAAGGTATGCCGTATAGCATAGTGTGCTATAAACCGAAAATTGGGAACGAGGCAAGAGATATCGGGAGAGGTCACTAGGATTCCCGGATAATTTGAGATTTTTGAATAACCTAAGCTTACCATTTTTTAAATTCATTAACTTAAGGGAATACCACACAGGTCTATTCTTGTTACTATAACAGGAAATGGGAAGAAATTGTGTAATAATAGAATTTAGAGCATTATAAAATAAATTTATTGCGATGTCAAGATTCTTAGATATCTACAAGTTAGACCAGTCGAAGTCATTAATAAGCTTATTTAATTTTCCAAAATTAGATTTTTAGAAACAGTATGAGGCAATAGACGGACAAGCAGACAAAATTTTTCGACAAGGAAAGTCAATTGATAAACCAATTGAAGGGTCCTCAGGAATAGAAAGAGGATCGATAGAAGGATCCAAGCAAAACATCAAATCCAATTGCCTACTCAGAGAGTTTTTGACAAAATTGACCTGGGATAGTGACAATTCAAGCATACCATCAATAAAGTCGTGACTATTACTGGGTAATGCCGAATTGGAATAAGGAATAGTGGACCAACATATTTCTGGGAGATTGAAATCGCCCATAACGACAAGGTAGTCCTTATCGGTTACAAAATTCGAAAGGTTTCTAATAGAGTTTAAATGGAACATATAAACAGAAAGATCGGAAGAAGGAGGAATATAGGAGACTGTTAGAAATAAGAAAATGCTATTCAAATTAATTTTTACACAAATAAATTTAATATCTACAGG
The DNA here is from genome assembly GCA_037075145.1 of Scaptodrosophila latifasciaeformis. Classification (NCBI taxonomy): domain Eukaryota; kingdom Metazoa; phylum Arthropoda; class Insecta; order Diptera; family Drosophilidae; genus Scaptodrosophila; species Scaptodrosophila latifasciaeformis. The sequence goes on from JBAMCM010000473.1 coordinate 4,728, forward strand.
GTTAGTAGAAATAAGTTTCGAAGGTAGGGCCGAGTTAACAGCAATAAGAACGCTTCCACCACGATCAGACGCACGGTCACGTCTAAAAACTGAGAAGTTATTACCTAACACTTCGGAATCCAAAATGTCTGGCTTATGCCACGTCTCGGTTAATACTACTATGGAATAATTAAAACCAAAGCTATTAAGAAAAAAACCACTAAGTTTAGATTTAAGCCCTCTAACGTTTGATACGCTAGATGAAAGGGTTCTATTTTTTTTGGGAGTGACGAAGGGGTTAGGGAAACTGGTTGCCAATTTTTTTTCTTCGCCGTAAACTCCTTAACTACAACATGCTCTGGCCAAAAATGTCCACAGCTACTATAGCTACTATACCTGGTTTATTCGAACTACGCAAAACTAGTAAAACCAGTGACTATTATCTTATGCAGCCTGGCAAAGAATACATTTAATAAAGTCAAAATTTCTTCGAGCATGTACTTTTCCAAAAGATAAAAACACTATGGTTCGTAAAATAGTTTTGCCCAGCTAGAATTTAGCTTAACATAAAAAAAACTACGTTTTCATTGTATAGGAAATTTATAGTATTAATTTTTATTATTTGTATAGTATATATATTATTATATGCAGTACTAAATATAATGCAAAATATGTTTCGGGAATCAAAGTTCGTTCTTTCTGCTGCAAGTTGTATCTGGTTCTGGACCACTTAACTAGCTTTGTTCACTGCAAATGAGAAAAAGAAAACTCGTGCCTACTATCTGAGAATACAGAACATTCTCAAAAATACGAGCCATACGTTAAAAGGGTTAGAAAAGCTTTTGTAAACACGAAGTCTATCACTACTACTACTTAAGATTTGTTGGAACCGGCCGGATCAGAACTATAATATAGCTGTCACACGTGTCAAAATCGCTAACACTTAAACTGCGCGTACCGCGTTATAAAAATAAACATATTGAAATTTTAGTAAAACCACACATAGTAAAGCACAGCTACAAATAAAACTAGTCAGTTTACCACTGCTAGGCATTCATAGCGAGTAGCGCAGAGCTCGATTTTACTATTTATGTCGACTACCTAATTGCTAGGATAATACATTGTGTAAGATTTCTTATGTGATAACTGTTATACAAGGCCAGATATATTTTAGTTTTAGTCGATATCTTAATTATTTAAAATACATATATTACCCACCCAACGAGGTGCTATCTTGACATATTCTAAAACGATGTTAGCTTGACGTACACGAAATTTGATGTTGACTTTGCCAGCCGGCAGGAGCGATACATATTCTAGCATGAAAAGGCATTATCATCATGTAAAGGAAACGTTCAGGGGTACATAAAGTATTAAGTCTTTGAAAGTTTTTCCAGTTAAGCCTTTGTACACATACCTTTAAATTCAGGCTATATGCAAAAAAATCAAGTTTTTACATACTCCGACGATAAGATCGCGAAAATGTATGTGATAAATCGAAAAAATTCGGAATTTTCATATGTATGCCCATACAGTTATTGGATTGATTATTGTGCTAAACTTATTTTTTTATTACAAATTACTTTTCGCTTAGTATTTTAAGCCTGTATTTTACTACTTTGTTGGGAAGCCACATTTTTATTTTGATTTATTACAATAGTGCGTCAGAATTAAAAAGCATAAGCATTATACAAATTGTTTGAACTTAACATTAAAAACAAGCAAAATGCTTTTTGTAAATATAAGAATAAAATTAAAAAGTCCACAATAGACTGGTTTAAATTTAATTATAGTACTAAAGAAATTATTGTTTTTAACATTTTTGATAAAGTTTTGTTAATTGTTGCATTGTACAAGCACTTTTTAATTTTTAAAGGATGTGGCTAGGTAAGATATGAAGCTTAAATATATAGGTTACAAATATTTTGATATAAGGAATATTTATAGTAAAATTACAATTTTAATGGCACCCACACGACTTGACAATCATATTTCGATATTTTTTTAAATTTACATTTTCGTCGTTTAAATGGTATAAAACTGGAAGGGCACCTAATCTTGTTGGGGCGCAACAGGGCTTGGGAACCTTTTTTGGTTCGAGTAAATGGACAAGAGTCTGAACAATTGCGTGATTTGTAGCATTCATATGAGCGTTTAATGGAAAATTACATTCCCCGCTACAATAGAAAGCGCCATATCCTTCAGGCGCAATTATCCAATCATGCCAGCCCAAATCTTTGAAGTCAATGTAAAGTGTTTGCATTTGACAGCTTCTTGTATTTTCTATAGTACTATAGCTCTGGTTATCCAAAAAAGGATTCAAAGTCTCCGATTTTTTCTTCTTTCGTTGATGTGTATTGCGTTTTGTTCGACTATGGCTACCATTTGTTGTTTTAATCAGCTCTGGACCTCTGAAAAATCCAATCATAAAAGGTTGATACTCATCATCCGCTTTAAATCTTCTATGTATTAATCCAATATCATCAAGTTTAATTTCTCGATCTGGTTTATTTACTGCATGAGCACCAACATATAAGCCATGGTTGCTATGAGGATCAATCAACCATTCATTTAAAGCTTCGGTAACGTTCAGTTCTAGCCAACCAACAAAGTCACCGGTTGTGTTTACTGAAGATAATGGTTCCAAATGGTTTTGCCCCATCACTCCCATTCTAATTGAATAGATGGTAACAGTAAAGGCTTTGCTTGTCGTCAACCACTTTCCTTCATTAGAATTTTGAAATAATCGCAGTTCTGCCATCATTAAATAATTACCCGTTGCAGTAGGCGTTGGAGAAGGTGTAGGCACGTTGGACACATCGAACCATAATCGGCAGCCATGCTCGTGACGCATTTCGTCTACATTATGACTTCGTTTGTTTAAAAAAGTCATTATAATGTCACTTTCATCTATAGCGCGTTTGTCAACCTCTGTAATTAAGATGTTTTCCTCTTCATTGATATTAACATGGCGCTTAGACCGATGATGTTTGCGATCCCCAATTTCCTCTTCCATGGTAATGCGGTTATATATATCAAGAAGAAATTTCGGAGCTGATTTTTCCATGGATAGAGACCGACTACTGAAATGTGACGGCCTATCTGCAATACCTAAGAACTCCAATATTTCATATGACACAGTTAGTTTGTCATCATCACTTAGCACGCGATGCATAATAGTTTGGTCAATTCCATTGTCTATGTAAATTCCCGATTGGGTTGCACTAACAGAATCTGCGGCTAAACCAATGGAAACTAAATATAGGTAAATTAGGAAGCACATAGTAATTAACAATTAGCTCTTGAAAAAGTATTGCTCTATGTCAATAGTAAAAATGTGCACACATAAATAAGAGTTTTCATACAATTTTTATACTAACATTAAACTATATATTTATTTGCAACTTTACGCCAGTGAAAATTTTGACGCGCTTGTACACAACTAAATGCTCATCTCATAGATACATTTATTTTTAGTTTTACTCAGGTTGGCAGCATCTGCGTGCGATCTTTTTTCAATCTTTAAAATATAAAATTTACAGCTTAATACATATTTCATAAATGTGTCACCGTGACTTGATCATACGTAGGCATAAAGATAATTGAATTATTTTTACTTATTATATTATACATATATATTTATTCATATATATTCATATAAATTTATTTAATATTTCCAACACTTATAGAAAATGGCCACTCTAAAACGCCATTTGCTCCAGCTGATTTTTATAGATAATTGTATAGATGAATTCAACATTTGTATTCGTGATTTCTTCTCAGTGAACAAGTTTACTGCTTTAGTGACCGTCTATTGTTTTTTGCTTCGTTGTAAATATTCGAAGTGCTTAAGTCAAAGGAATTTGACACTTTTAAAGGTATTTTTTTCTGTGTGATGCTATTCTCATTTTTACTTAGAATTTTCAAATATGTATCTCTTTATCTTTTTTTAATATAATATCTCTTTATATTCGACTAAATATATATCATAAAATAATTCAAAAATCAATACCTAAACTGGTTTCTTGTTTTTTTTTTTTTTTTTTTTTTTGCATTCTTATATAGAAATATTAAAAAAATGTGAGCTTGAACAATTAATATTTTCAATGTATAATAGTTTAGTTTTTCTTTTTTTATTAATAGGAATATACTTTGTTAACATATACAATTATTAATTTGTATGTTTCTTTTTGTTTTCAGTTAGTTGTATTAGACAGTTCTTATACTCGACATGATGTCACTAGTTAAAAGGGCTATTGTTTTCTATACGTACATATATTTTTATGTATATATAATATTTATATATATATATATATATATATATATATATATATATATATATATATATATATATATATTTATATATACTCCATTAGTGAGTATCACTAGACAAATCAATTGTGATATGTCCGTCTGTCTGTTTGTGTCTATGCAAACTAATCGCTCAGGAATGAAACTTGGTATACAGCCTTACTTTAATTGCTTGGGGCACATTTTTCGGAACGTGTCGTATCAGACCCCTATATCAATGAGCTGTTTTAAAAGCCTTACTTGGTCCTTTCAAATTAGGAATGCGCAGATCTAATATAGCATATGTACTAAGTTTTATTAAAACCTGACCAGCTGTATGATGGCATATAATGCAGACACAAATAATTTTTCCATCCATATGGATTAACATAAAACTTCGATGAGAGTTTTCAATCTCCTGCATACCGAAAAAATCGTTGCATTGACTTCCTTACAAATATTTAAATAAGATATTTAAATGCAATGAAAAATATGTTTTATTATATATAAATGAAAAACAAATTAACACACTTTAGCATTACTTAAAGAATTGTTAGTGCTGTGTTATGTATATATATATATATATATATATATATATATATATAAATGTTTTTCGAATAAGAATTAAAAGAGCATTAAAAGTAATAACTTTAGACAAAATTGATGATAAGATAATAATTTTTTATATTAAACTTATAGATTCATAAAAAAGATAAAAATTAAAATGGATGAGCTTAAAGGATTTTTAAGACAAGCAGGTGAGGAATTTTTGAATGCTGCTGGACAAGCTGCAATGGGAGCTGCTAAAGATGTTGTTGGTTCAGTCATCAATGAGATATTTATAAAAAAAGAAGCAGACACAAAACGTGTGTTACCAAGCATAAAAAATATGCGAGTTGTAAGTAATTTTCTAATAAAAAAATAATAATAATAATAAAAAATACAAATACAACTGAGTCATATAAATCATACGCTCAATATTGGAAATTCTTAACATTACAACTAGTTAAAAAATTCTATTTATATTATTCATTATATATATATCACATGTAGCTGCGTTTGCAAGAATCATTTAATGACATCGTAAGTTTACGACAATCAAAATTTCAATTTCGGAAATAGCTATATCTGCGATTACAGCAATTAGTATAAATTAAAACTAATAACTGGTAAACTGGTGTTAACCATGATCGGCTATATTCACAAAAAACATCAAGTTCTAATATTCATTTCAGCAACAAATTTTTCACATTCATTCGATTGTTTGTCACTTAGGAATTCAATTTGACTTGAGATTTTGTGTTTGGTTATGCGGCGCATTTAAATTTGGCGCCCAATCTAAAAGCTTATCTGGATTAGCTTAATTAAGTTCCGATTTAGTTCAAATTCATTGTTTTCATTAAGACGGCTGTGCCGCACTTTGTTTTATCTCGCAAATTTCGCCTAAATTCGTTGTAAAGTTTTTTAATATTAATCGGCCGTATCGGTAATATTTTTGTACAATATTAATACACAAATAATCAACAAATTAAACGCGGTATATAACCCAACCCGTATTGTGCATTTTTTTTATTCCTGAAAACACTCGGGCGATAATATTCGCATAAAATCTAATAAAAATATTGTTAGCTCAACATTTTGATTTTCTTATATATTACGAAAATATGATTTCATTTTAGTTGTTTGATTACAATATTTTGCTTTTAAGCAACTTTTCTGAAGTAACTAGTACTCAAATCCTAAAGCTGTAGAAATTACAAGGCTTTGTAAGCGAGAGGGGGTGGAAGGAACAGCGGGAGAAAAAACCTTGCTCAGCGTAAACACATAAGGAGTATATATATCAGCTAACCTCTCCTTTTTACTGATGCTTTCTTTCTTCTTCTTTATTTGCCATTCATTTTAATTCATTTTACATTGCACCACACTCAGCTAAAACATATATATATATATATATATATATATATATATAAATAATAAATAAAATACATCTTATCTTATACATATATAATGTACATAATATATTAAATTACATATAGAGTATGTTACAACTCTTAAGCCTTTTGTGCTTTTTTTTTCAGTTGGGTGAAAAGAATTCTAATTTTCGGTCGCATTGTGAAATTCAGGATTACGAACAACTATTAAATAACTGCTTAGCTAATGGATCATTATTTGAGGATCCACTTTTTCCTGCAAGCAACGAATCTGTAATGTTCTCACGGCGCCCAGATCGTCAAATTGAATGGCTTCGCCCACATGTAAGTGTAATATTTTTATAGTTTCGAATTAATAAAAACTCGAAACGTCAAACTCGGGCGCACCCGATTTTGAGATACCCTGTACCTATAAGGGCTATAAATTTGTTTTTTTCATTAGTTGTTTTTTAGAAAGCTAAAAAATTACTAAATTACAATTACTAAGTTCAGTGGAAATATCTCTTTAAATTTTTGTGAATAAACCATTTTAAATGATTTTTTTTATACTCATTTCGCAAAAAAAAATAGTATATTCATTTTCTCTTAAGGTTTTTAACGCACAGAACCAAACATCGTAGACCCACAAAGGTAATAACTCCCACATTAATTATCCGATCATTTTCAAATTTGACATACGTATGTTTCATATAATAATGGATAATTGTACTAAAATTCTCTTCAAAACTTGGCAAACACATTTTTTTACTCATCCGATTACAAGAAGATTTGCTGTCAATAAAATTTTGTTTTTAACCGTCTTGTGCTTTATTTGACTGCAATTCGTGCATTAACAACCCGTAGTTGTGGTTTTATGCTTTTTATGCCGAACCTAAATCGAATATTGAAAAAATTTAATAGCCTTGATCTAAACTGCAGAATATGTGATTATTTGCAACATGCCGGTTCTAGATCGATTTCTCTAGTCACCTTGAGCATACTATAGGTAACTTTTCGCTATGTTACATACATTTCGGAAACTCTTATATTTTAAGGTACAGGGTATAAAAATACTTTAAACACTGTTCATGAAAAACTCAGGTATTTCTTTTTACGTGCTAATTGCCATTGGTAATAACAATTTAATTTTTATCATGATAATATATTTAGTTCTATCTATTGTTAATTTTATTATATATTATTATTTTATTATTGTAGTCTTTTCGAAGAAGAAAAGTATATTGACTTTGTTCAAATGTTTGCAACGCACAGAACCACTCATCATAGAATCATAAGAGCTGTTAATTTAGCCATGTCCGTCTACCCGTCTGTTTCTATGGAAACTTCTTTCGCATTAAAGTTATTTTTAATGAAATAGGATTCTTATATACATAGGCTGTACATTTGTCGGAACCGGTCGGGTCGGAGATTATCATATATGTAGGTGTCTTATGAACCTAAATCCCACATTTTTTCTTATATAACATTGGGATTTTTATTTTTAAGGGAAGCGTCTACTATGTACCTCATGACACTTGATTTTGATCTCGTGGCGACTTGATTAGTTACTAAAATTTCATTACCATGGGTTCAAGCAGAGATGAGCTGCACTGGGGAACCTGCTGAAGACTTTGAACGCTAAAACCACCACCCTCTCTTATCACTATATGGCATTTAGGCATCTAGTACCCAATGCCGGTAGCCAGATGTAGTAAGCATAAGGAAATAGTTGGATAACGCTAAGCCTTAAAAATTCAGCTATAAGCATGAGTAATAAAAGCAAGATCGCTAGATTCTACAGATAAATAATATGATTAAATCGGGGCAAAAAAAAAATCCCAACGTTATCTTCGTTTCACTGTTGTTTCTGCCGTAAATCACATGAACGGGGTTGGTCAGTTAATAGAGCCGATTTAGCTTTATATGAAAGCTATATGATATAGTAGTTCGATTTTAATAAAATTTAGCACAAACGCGTATATTTATGTAGAAAACGTGTTGGCCGAGTTTTAAAAAGATCAGTCAATAAATGTGCGAGTTATTCCCTAAACCGATTTAGGTTCGTATAGCAGCTATAAGATATAGTGATGCGATCCAGGCTTAATTTGGTACAATTATCTCTCGTTATAAAAAACACACGCATGCCAGTTTTCAAAAGGATCGGATAATAAATGTGGAAGTTATTGCCTAAACCGATTTAGGTTCGTATGACAGCTATATGATATAGTGGTCCGATCCGACCGATTCAAACTAGTGTACTACCTAGGTAAAAAAGAAGGCTAAATACCAAGTTTCAGCAAAATAGCTTTTAAGACGACGGAGTAAATCGCATAGAAACAGACGGACAGACGGACATGGCTATATCGACTCCTCTAGTGATTCTAAGTATTCTAGATGTAACTTTTGTGGGTCTATGATGTTTGGTTCTGTGCGTTACAAACATCAGAGCAAAGTGAATAGACTCCTTTTTCTTCGAAAAGAGTCTAAAAAAATCCCAACGTTATCTTCGGGGTGCCGAAGATTACAGACTCTTTTCGAAGTTGTTTCTGCCGTAAATCACATGAACGGGGTTGGTCAGTTAATAGGGCCAAATTTGATTTGTATGACAGCTATATGATATAGTAGTCCGATTTTAATAAAATTTAGCACAAACGCGTATATTTATGTAGAAAACGTATTGGCCGAGTTTTGAAAAGATCAGTCAATAAATGTGCGAGTTATTCCCTAAACCGATTTAGGTTCGTATGGCAGCTATATGATATAGTAGTCCGATCTTTACGAAATTTGATTTATATATTAATTGCTATTAAAAACATATGTGTGCTAAATTTGAACAGGATCGGATAATAAATGTGGGAGTTATTGCCTAAACCGATGTAGGTTCGTATGAGAGCTATATGATATAGTGGTCCGATCCGACCGATTCAAACTAGTGTACTACCTAGGTAAAAAAAAGGCTAAATACCAAGTTTCAGCAAAATAGCTTTTAAGACGACGGAGTAAATCGCATAGAAACAGACGGATAGACGGACAGACGGACATGGCTATATCGACTCCTCTAGTGATTCTAAGTATTCTAGATGTAACTTTTGTGGGTCTACGATGTTTGGTTCTGTGCGTTACAAACATCAGAGCAAAATGAATAGACTCCTTTTTCTTCGAAAAGAGTCTAAAAAACAGCATCTACCTAGATTGGGATGATCTGAAACAAATTCTGGGCCACAAGGAGCAGATAGATAAATGGTCGAAAGTACAGTCTACGCTCAATACTGGAGGACTTAAAACCTTATGAGCAACATGGAAGACGTGATGAAGTTTATTGAGCAATTACTTTATACCTATGATACAGCACAAAAGAACGCCATCCAGGGGTGCATGCAATAGCCAGATGGCAAAAATTTTAAGCAGAGTTTGTTAGGGAGTTTTTTTTTTTTTTTTTTTTTTTTTTAATGGACGTAGACGTACAAAGAATAGTAGAATCAAGTGGCCAACGAATCCAAGCGGAAGCCTGTTTACGCGCGGGTTACCAAGCTCGATAGCTCAGATGCCCAACCGAGCGTAGGGCAGAATCACGTGACACGATTCGCGAAAAAAACTAATTAACCCTGGAAGGTTCCTCTTATTTTACATACACAAAGGTTCTTCTTCGTCGAAACGACTACGCTAATTTTCAAATTGTTGTCATTTGTTCCCATAACAAAAAAATCTTTAGTTTTTCTTCAAATTATATTTATTGATTCATTCATTATAAAATAAAATAAAAATTAATGGGTTTAAACTTAAATGTTAATTTAAAATCAGCACAAAACAAAGAGCGCAAGTATAAAAAAAAATCGAATCGAAAAAATTTCGTCGTCGAATCGACGAAGAGGATCCTTCCAGGGTTAAATCATAAATTTTTGAAGGAAGAGGAATAGATTAGGCAATCAAGTATTCTACTAAGAAACAGAAGAATTTAAGCGAAGATGCATTAATATATTAGTTTTGATAGATTGCATACTAGAGGAGGAGCAAACTAAGTGGTACAATCTATTATAGTCTCTGCATAAATTTAAAAAAGGCTCATGCATTAAATAATTAGATGTGGCTGGACAGACTACTAAAGGTGAAAAGGTTCGCAGAGGTCTAAAAGGAACTGCGAAACTAATTCGGCTAATTAACTCAGGAGAGTCAACCATGCCGTTTATTAACTTATGCATAAAAAGAGTATTAAGAAGGGTTCTACGGTTTACTAGGGACGCCAAATCTATTAGTTGTAGTCTACTAGAGTACGAGGGAAGGCTCAATTCCGAATTCCAATTTAAGCCATGGAGAGCAAAAAGCAAAAACTTTTTTTGAACGGACTCAATACGATTTTGATGCACCTTATATTGAGGGCACCAAACGCATGAACCGTATTCTAAAATTGGGCGAACAAGAGCCACATATAAAATTTTGGTTGTATAAGGGTCATCGAATTCTTTAGACCATCTCTTCACAAATCCAAGAACTCCCATGGCTTTATTGACAGTGGATAAAATGTGACTATCAAATTTTAATTTAGAATCAAGTAAAATCCCTAAATCACTTACTGAACCTATAGGAAGAAAAAGAGGATCGATTTTAGATACAAGCGTATTAGAAGGATCCAAGCAAAACATCAAAACCAATTGCCTACTCAGAGAGTTTTTGACAAAATTGACCTGGGATAGTGACAATTCAAGCATACCATCAATAAAGTCGTGACTATTACTGGGTAATGCCGAATTGGAATAAGGAATAGTGGACCAACATATTTCTGGGAGATTGAAATCGCCCATAACGACAAGGTAGTCCTTATCGGTTACAAAATTCGAAACGTTTCTAATAGAGTTTAAATGGAACATATAAACAGAAAGATCGGAAGAAGGAGGAATATAGGAGACTGTTAGAAATAAGAAAATGCTATTCAATTAATTTTTACACAAATAAATTTAATATCTACAGGGTTAGTAGAAATAAGTTTCGAAGGTAAGGCTGAGTTAACAGCAATAAGAACGCTTCCACCACGATCAGACGCACGGTCACGTCTAAAAACTGAGAAGTTATTACCTAACACTTCGGAATCCAAAATGTGAGGCTTATGCCACGTCTCGGTTAACACTACTATAGAATAATTCAAACCAAAGCTACTAAGAAAAAAACGACTAAGTTTAGATTTAACTCCTCTAACATTTTGATACGCTAGATGAAAGGGTTCTAGGTTTTTGGGAGTGACGAAGGGGTTAGGGAAACCAGTTGCCAATTTTTTTTCTTCGCCGTAAACTGCTTAACTACAACATGCTCTGACCAAAAATCACCACAACAAATAAGCTCGAAGAAGCAAGGGGGAAAGCTAATTTTAAAAGATGCGATCTCCCTAGAATAAGAAAACTTAAATTTATCCACAGTTAAATTTGAGACTTGGACTTTCGAATTAATATAAGACATTACATCTTCCGAAATAAGATCAGGTTCCAATCTGGAAACAAAGACTTGCTTCCTCTGTGGAACCCCCACCAAAAATTTAGGATTCACATGAACTGGGGCTGAAGAATTTGCCTTAGTATTTGGTGGAACCCCAACCGCCATTGGAGGGGATATATTACTATCCAGAGCCGACGAGCTGGACGCTACAAGCAACGGACTGGGTGGGTTTGGTAAAGTCCCAGTGTCCAGTGTGCAAGTATTGGGAGCTGGCAAAATTTTATTGTTAGCAGACCTAAGTACCGGCTGGACTTAGAGAACACGCGAACAAGTCTACGTTTCCAAGCCAGACTTCTTACGCTTTGGAGAGCTATTTAAAAGCTTTAAGCAATTTAATTGGCTCTCCAAAACTGGAAAAGCCTCACTGGTGGCAACCTTAGTCGGGTGGTAACCCTGGTCACCTACATTCACATAAAACCTGTAGTCTTAATATTCCTTTGAATCCAACAACACATTGTTCACAATAATGCAAGAACGCCATCTATCGGACTACTCATTTGGCAGTTTGCTGGTTAGGCAAGGGGAATTAATATCTTGACCCCCAAAATTTGATTTTTGTATATCTCGTGTAAATATGGTCCGATTTTAGTCATGTTTGATATCACTCGAAAGATCTAACAACTCTTTAGAAGCAACTAATACTTAAATATTAAAGCTAAAGAAATTATACGGCTTTGAAAAAGTGAGGGGATTGAATGGTGGTGGGGGGAGGGGGGCGGGGGGTGAAAAAAAAATAAACTTGACCAGCGTACACACATAAGGAGTCCGAATCCTAAGTTTGGTTATCGTAGCTCTTATAGTCTCTAAGATCTAGGCGTTCACACGGACGGACGGACAGACGGACGGATATGGCTATATCAATTTCTCTTGTCACCATATTGTGGGTAACTTTGGGGGGTCTCCGACGTCCCCTTCTCTATGTTACATACATTTGCACAAACTTAATATACCCTTGTACCTTGTAAGGTACAGGGTATAAAAATAAGCACAACCAAGGGTTAATAGTTACTAAGAACTCAGAAACGGACTCAGGAGAGACACACGAAAACAAAACACAAAGATCAAAAAACTTAGTGCAAAAGAAAAAAACACTGAGCGTTGAAAGGCTCTAGAGAGAAACGCGAGGCAATTGAAAACCGAGAGCGTAACGTGAGCGTAAGAAATGTACGAGCGTTAGAAAGCGAAAACGAAAAGTGCAAGAAAAGTGAGAGCATGCAAAAGCAGAAACGAAAAATTGTTGTTGCTTCAAACATATAATGTAAAATTTGGCACGAAAATAAAGAATTAAAAATTTCAAAGTTAATTTGATTATTTTAAGGCAAACATTATGCACCAATGCACTAAAACTTTTCAAAAATGAAATAGAAATTAAGCGTAAAGAGTAATTAAGTTTGAGAGCACAAATAAACACGTCCTAGCGCGACGACAGACAATTGCCAACTAATACCCTTTTTATCTGTCTTATTTCTGCGTCGCGTAATATCAAGGGACTAGTTATTTTGGCCTTTAACCATTGCACCGCATGGTTGATGTAAAGGTGGTATTCATATCTCGTTGTGCATTATCCTTTTATTTTGAAATAAAGTGAGTAATTGTATTTAACTATAGATCTGTCCATATGATCTTTTATGGAACTATGGAATTTTTCTACCTCTGACATCTAATGATTTCAGTTATGGTTGAATGATAACGTTCGATCTGTTCGTTTAACACGCTATGATAGGGTAGAGTTTTGTTCACTTCTATACAATATTTATCCCGCATCCTTCTTATTATTGTTTCTGAACTTAGAGATTTTTTCATTATCTATAACCACAATTTTCGGTATGCCAAAATTCCTTATCATTTCCTCTAGTGGTTGTATTACATGGCCGCTCTAAATTTTAAGATTTTCGCTTGCGCATATTTTGAGAATTTATCAATTGCGGTTAAGACAACCAATTTGACCTGGATATTGAGGTATAGGTGAACTCTGTATTTCGGATTTGTTAGGGTTAAATTTTCTAATATCTACTGTTTATTTTCTTTTGCGCTGCAATGAGCTCTTTTGTGTTCGTTAATCATTCTATTTTCCTGATGTGTTTCGTCCGTTAGGTCGGCTACTACTTTTGATCGAAATCTGGTCCTGAATTTACTAGATCCTTTGGATCACTGAATAATTTTAGGAATTCTGAACAGACCTTTTTCATAATTTGTTTTAGAGTGTTGTTGGCGTATTCTAGTCGGAGATTGTTTACTTCTCGTGAAGGTTATTGATTTAATTTAAATCTTAGTTTGTTTGCTATCATTATAATTCCTTGTCTTGAAAAAATGTCTATTCCTATTTCTCTTATCGTGTCATTTCCTATCAGCGCTTCAAAGGACTCGAGCGCTGGCAAGACTAAACATTTGAGGTTACTGTTTTTAAATCCAAACGGGTTGGCTATTACGTGGTGTGCCACCAACAGATCTTACATGGATCTGATCATTCCTTGTTCAGCGATTCTACAGTTTATGCACGGTAAGGAGAAGTATGTTACTCTAAAACTTTAAGGTCAACGAAGTCTGATTCCAATGGTTCGTTATTTTCTTACTCTTGTTCCTGTTCATGTACTTGTGTCTCACTATATTTGATACTCCCTCAACCCCAGACACGTATTGTTCTGCATTTTCAAAGCATTATTGTTCGTCTTCGGTTGCCATATGGAAGTTTCATTGTATCTTGTCAGTCTGTCCAAATGTCTGCTGTACCAATGGTATTTTAGTTACTGTACCGTTAAAAGGTCTGCTTAAGTAGTTTTTACGTTTTGTCTGAATACTTTGATCTATATCCATTGGTTCCCGACGCGGTTAAGATTTTGGAGGGGGTGCTCAAAGGGGGTTTATCTGTGGTTGGTTGGTTATAAGCCCATCGAGAAGCTTGGGGCATGTGGGTCAATTGAAAAGAATTGTTGCCTGGGTGTTTGAGAGTTTGGTTGTATGCATCATCTGAGCAAGGGTGGTGGTGGTCCAGGAGCACCGTTGAATATTCTCGAATTGACCTGATTATTATTCGTGTAGTTGGTTCTTTATTTTTTATTTTCTAACTTCTCGCATAACTGCAGGCCCTTTGGTAGGTCCTCTGGTTCTCTGGATCCTAATAGCATTGGTAAATCGCCGTTGAGGCCTTTAACGAAGGTGTCCAAGGCCTTATCTCCATAAGACTTAGCAAAAAGATCCATTGACTCTCTGCTCATTTTCATAGAGGTAAATTGTTCAAAATTAACGATAAATGAGTATAGACGCATTGGTAGAATTCTGATACTGTCTGCTTACCCTGCATGAGGGACGTCATTTGATACTCGAGCTTGGTGATGTCTGCATTATGAGCCGTCAAGCGTTATTAGATAGCTGTCCAGTTAAAGGGGGTTTGATATGATTCTAAAGGCGAGTCGGCATTTCCGACATCTAATAGTTTATTGTTGCCTTGCAGTTTTTTAGTTGATTTTAAACTTGACTTTTTCTTATTTCTCTAATAAATTGTATTCTCTTCGGTTTTGTTTTAGTTTTAGTTTTCAACTACTAAATTGGGTGCGTATCAGCGGCAGTTCATAGATCCTTGGCAGCCAAATGGGTTCACTTACGAGATATAGTTTTTAACTGTTTTGGCAGCCAATCGGGAGCACTAACGAGATTTATTGCAAAAATTTTTTTTTCTACGAACAAACAATCCGTTGCACTTACATATTGCGCGTACTTGGCTTTGTGTTGTTAATTTATTTTTACAATTTTTGTTCTTACCTAACTTCGCTTGCCCACCTATGCTGCTGGCGTCGATACTGCTCAGCGTTGATTATTGCAGCACTCGCCGGCTATGCTGATTCTCACCGAAATCGGGACGCTACGTTTGCACTTTTATGCTGTGCAGGTGCAGTGCATGTTTCACAACCGGACGCTCGTGCGACCCCAAATACTTTTGCTGACGTGTATTGCAAAAGCGGCTGCTGCTTTATTACTAAATTTTCAACTTAATTACAAATGCATACATAAAATAAGTGATGTTGCCTACGCTCAAAAGGAATCGCGAACATGCAAATGCCTACAAATATTTCAATAGGATATAAAGTAAAAGTTGGATGTTCCTTAACATACCGGTCCGCCCTGAAATACAGTTTCTTAACCGGCTTTGGTTTTTCCAGGGTACATATTAATGACTTAATATTTTCCAAGTATCCGGTGATGAGCTTGACTCCTGATTCAAAACAATATCGCCGATTGATTCATTTACTATGGTGGGCTTTTCCACTATAATTTGAATATAATGAGTTTAATTGCCGTCATGCTCTCGAAGCACAATCAGTACAATTTGGAGTGCACATGACGCCCATTCTGTCTAAGAATTTATGAGGTTGGATTTGCCACAAATGTTTTTCGTTGGGCTGGTGCATATGGTAGCCAGGATAACACAATAGCAGAAGCCTTTATTTGTTGAATGAGGTGGCTAGGATAGTGTACATACATTAAATAAGTGATGTTGCCTTCGATCAAAGGTTTTGGAATCGTGCAAATGTTTTAATTTCAATAGGATACAAAGTAAAAGTGTGAATAGACGTTGCAAAGCGTTCTTCTACACCATCTTTTCACAAACCCATCAACGTCATTCATACCCTTATCGATGGTGGTTAAGTTGAGACTATCGAATTTTAATTAAGTGTCAAGCAAAATCCCCAACCGACCCTTTACAGTGAAGAGCATTTAAAGTAGGATGATAAGCAAAGAAGAATGTCATAATCTTGCTTTTAAAAGCATTTAGATTTAGTAAGTTAAAATGACACCATGAATTAAAAGCATTTAAATCGGTTTGCAAATCAACATGAGATTCAATTTCCCTATAAGAAACATATTTTAACGTTAGCAGTATTCATAAAAACTCGAGAGTGTGCGATAATCAAATGGAATCCAAAGCGAGAAACATTGGACAACACAGATATAGCATAAAATAATGCTTTCCTAAAAAGAACTCGTTGAGTTCTTGAAGTAAGATAATCACCTATCCAGGCAACTATGGAAAACCGATGGTATTTGATTTATACAAAAGCAGGGAATGGTTAACGGAATCAAAAGACTTGCAAAAATCAGTTTAAATAATTTGATTTGTTTGTGAAACCCTTATTTATCATTGAAGCAAAATCTAATTAATCCATGTTGACAGGGATAAATTAGGGACTAGATGTTGAAGGTGAAAAGTTAAAAATTTTAGGAGTAGCTGACAGTTTTGAAGCGTTATATAGTGTTGAAAAATAAACGTTCGCTTCCAAAAAACAGAACTCCTTCTTACTCTAGTACACTGCAGCTTATAGACTTGCCGTCTTGAATAAACCGTACAACACTTCTTAGCACGCGTTTTATGCATAAATTAAAAATCGGTATTGTTGACTGAGTTGATCAACCGAACTATTTTTGCAGTTAAATATCCTTAAATATATGTAGAGACCAGCAAAGCTTGTACCATTAAGTTTGCTCTTCTACTAGTATTTACGCAAACGTGCATACCAACAACTTTACCTTTTCTTTATTACAAATCTTTGATTTACTTGCAATCTCATCTTCGAGCTTGATAAGCCGCGCGTATTCAGAATTCGGCATGGTTTCGTTAAGCCACTTCATAATATTATTCTTTGAACGTCTTACGTCCGAACGCGGGTATAGAAAATAAGTAATCACCCTCTCCAGGTCAGTCTGTCGTCAGGCGTTTGTTATCATTAACTACTAAAGAGATACCACTTAACATACATTAATTGTAAAAAAATGTAGTTGAACGCTAAACTCGGTCGAGTTTGGGATACCCTGTACCTACTAGACGGAATAAAAAAAAAGTGGTTACCCTTTTCGGCTACGTTCACATAAAATCTCTGGTCTTAATATGCATTTGAATTCAACAACACATTGTTCACAATAATGCAAGCACGATATATATCGGACTGTTTATTCGACCGTTTGCCAGTTAGACAAGGGGAATTAAAATCATGACTCTGAAATTGTGTTTTTTTGTATATCTCATGTGAATATGGTCCGATTTAAGTAATGTCGAAATCGAAAGATTTTTGAATTCCTAACAACTTTTCTGAAGCAACTACTATCAAATTCTCTAGTCACCCTGATCATATTGTTTGGTAACTTTAGGAGGTGTCCGCATCTCCTTAACTATGTGACGTACTTTTGCGCAGACCCAACATACCCTTTTACAAAGTCAACAAGAACATAACATGATTTTTATATACCCGAAGGGAAAGGGTATACTGTATGAACGCAAGGATCTCGGAAACTACAAAAGATAGAATTATGAAATTTTGTGTGATGAATCTATAGGAAATGGCATAGGGTAAGTTGAATTTTTTATGTTGATCCGTGATGATAGCCTCTCATCCATAATTTTGGTCAATCGCAAGCATTCATTTATTGCTTAATCTCAACTATTTCGCAAACTATAAAAGGTAGAGCTATGAAATTTGGTGTATAGAATCAATAGGACACGCGAAAGGGCAAGTTTATTTTTTATGTTGTTTTTATGTTTTTTATATCGAAGCGGGCAATGCGGGGCCGAAGCCCCCTAGTTAAATATACATTTGTTCTGTTGTGGCAGGCCCGAACAGTATAATTGCTGTGATTCTTGATAAAAGTATATTTGAAGTATTCGCTGTTAAAATTTACTCTTTTTTTTTAGGAAATTACAGAAAATCCTCAATTCTTTGTGGAAGGATATTCAAGGTTTGACGTGGAACAAGGAGAACTTGGAGACTGCTGGTTATTAGCAGCAACAGCAAATTTGACACAAGAGTCTTCTTTATTTTTTCGTGTAATACCCCCAGAACAAAGTTTTCAAGAAAATTATGCTGGAATTTTTCATTTTCGATTTTGGCAGTATGGAAAATGGGTAGATATCGTTATTGACGATCGTTTACCAACATATCAAGGGGAATTAATGTATATGCATTCTGCTGAAAAAAATGAGTTTTGGAGTGCACTTCTAGAAAAAGCTTATGCCAAGTAAGCCTTCTAAAAACTCTTAAGAATTTATTTAAAAATGTTCTTGAACTTTTTCAGATTGCATGGTTCTTATGAAGCTCTTAAAGGTGGCACCACTTGTGAAGCTATGGAAGATTTTACTGGAGGAGTCAGTGAGTGGTTCGATTTGAAAGAAGCGCCATCTAATTTGTTCAAAATATTGGAAAAAGCTTCACAACGTAATTCAATGATGGGTTGCTCCTTAGAACCAGATCCGAACGTTTTGGAGGCAGAAACCAGGAACGGATTGATTCGTGGGCATGCATATTCTATTACCAAAGTATGCCTTATCGATATTATAACACCAAATCGACAAGGTAAAATCCCAATGATAAGAATGCGGAACCCATGGGGGACAGCAGAATGGAATGGTCCATGGAGTGATAGTTCCCCAGAATGGCGATACATACCAGAAGATCAAAAACAAGAAATCGGACTAACATTTGATGGTGATGGAGAGTTTTGGATGTCATTCCAGGACTTTTTAACCCATTTCGATCGTGTAGAAATTTGTAATTTATCGCCAGATTCATTAACTGAAAACCAAGAAAGTGGCGGGAAGTACAAATGGGATATGTCTATGTATGAAGGGGAATGGACACCAGGTGTCACAGCTGGTGGATGTCGAAATTTTTTAGATACGTTTTGGCATAATCCGCAATATATTATAACTTTAGTCGACCCTGATGATGAGGACGAAGAAGGACAATGCACGGTAATTATTGCTTTGATGCAGAAAAATAGGAGATCTAAGCGTAATATTGGTATGGAGTGCCTTACAATTGGATTTGCGATCTATAAATTAAGTGATGAAGATCTTGATAAACGCCCACAAGGCATCAATTTCTTTAAATTCAACTCTTCCGTAGGCCGCTCTCCACATTTTATTAATACACGAGAGGTAAGTCAGTAACAAAATATCCGGTATTCTGTTTAATTAGTCATAACGTCTGTTCTCCTTTTTAGGTCTGTGCTCGTTTCAAATTAACACCTGGTCATTACCTAATTGTTCCCTCCACTTTTGACCCAAACGAGGAAGGAGAATTTATTATAAGAGTGTTTTCGGAATCACAAAACAATATGGAGTGCGTATAATTATATTTAATTTTAAGCATTTTAAATTAAATAAAATTAAAAAATTTATTTTATTATATATCCTATGTAAAGGTATAACAAAACAATATGATAAGACCTGCCAAATTTTGAGGATTTAACAACTGACTTCAGTTAATTCAAAAAATTAATTTCAAGACATTTTAAAACTAGAGACCTATTAAGACAATTCATTTATTTTTTGAAGGAAAATGTGTATAATGATTGACTCCAAGATGATCACTGTAGCAACAAACATTAAATTCAGGAAATGCTTAAACTTATCGTAAAAGGTGAAGTTTTCTAGTTTTATAATAATTGAGCACGCCACCAAATTAAAAATGAAGACGAACGTTAATTTCGTGTGCGGCTTGGAATACCCTTTACCTAGTAGACAGAATTGAAAATTCGGAACGTTAAACTCGGGCGCAGCCGAGTTTGAGATACCCTGTACCTGTAGGGAGCGTAAATCAGTATTTCTGACAAAAAAATAAAAATACCATCTGATTTCGATTAAATTTTGCACAATTGATTGGTGTCCTAAAGCACGAATTATTCCCAAATTTAATAGAGATATTTTTAATACCAAAGAAATTACGACGTTAAAACAATTTCTGCACTTCCAAGAGGCCATACGGAAACTATATGTTATGGTACTCCGATCAGATTAAAACTTCGCTTTTTGGGTTATTACAAAAGAAACTATCATATGGTATTTTTGGTTGCGATTCGTGCATAAAAAACCCGATTTCTGACAAAAAATCGGAGTTTTTGTCCGATTAGCCCTATGGGAGCTATATGATATAGCCATCTGATTTCAACAAAATTTTGTGCTATTAAAAACTTATACTAAAAAGTGTCTTGTGCTTAATTTGGATGCGATTGGTTTATAAAGAACCCGTTTTCTGACAAAACAGCACAGAAATCGAATTTTTTGACCGATTAGCTTTATGGAAGCTATATGATATAGTCATCCGATTTCAATAAAATTTGAAGTTTTCTGACAAAAAAGCACAGAAATCGGATTTTTTGACCGATTAGCCCTATGGAAGCTATATGATGTAGATGTCCCATTTTATTAAAACTTTGCACAGCTGCTGAGTATTTTAAAGTTCACATTGTTTCTTAATTTGAATAAAATATCTTTAAAGATAAAGAAATTATGACGTTAATACGATTTTTGCACTTTCGATCGGCCCTATGGGAGCTATATGATATAGTTGTCTGATCAGATCGAAACTTCACATCCTTATTGCGAACATATAAGAACTTCTAACTGCAAGCTTTCGTAATAATATGATAGCAAACAAAAAAGTTATGGCCTATAAACTTTCTACTTTTTTTGAGGTTGTTGTGGTTTTATACTTTTTATTCCGAACCTAAATCGGATATTAAAAAAATATAATAAACTTGATCTAACCCGCAGAACAAATGATTAGTAGCAACAAACCGGAACTTTCTCGGCCTTACCATCTCTGAGAACGAGGTGTTCATACAGACGGACAGACAGACCGTTTGCCAGTTAGGCAATCTTGACTGAAAATTTGTTTTTTGTATATCTCATGTAAATATGGCCATGTTTGATATCAATCGAAAGATTTTTAGATTCCTAACAACTTTTTGGAAGCAACTATAATAAGAAAAATTGCTAAGAATGACCAGATGATAATCTGTTAGACGCTAGAGCGAAGGGCTATCCTTGAAGCTTTTAAGCGCAAAGTCATGGACGCAGTACTACTGGCTCATCCATCTCGGGAGGCAAAACTGATGCATCGGATGTTTATATTGGAGGTGCGCTATAGCAGCTAGTTGAGGATGTCTGACAACTTCTCATATTTTAAGAACATTCTTGAAAGCAGAGACTTTATTTCCAAATGGACCACAAACCACTGATATATGCATTTGGGGAACGCCCCGTCATCTTCTCGACAGTTTTACCGTGTCAAAGGAGAGGACAATGCAGTCGCAGACGTATTTTCAAGAATTTGAATAAGAATATGAGCTTTTATGTGTTTGTTGTAGATTAAAGTTCCACATTGTGGAAACTAATTTAAAGTGCGAAAAAATTGCATTCAACTTTTTGCATTAGAGGCACTGATTATATAAACTGCAGAAGCTTGATAGGTTCGCCTTCTGAACTTTAATTCGCAGTATCCCAGTGGTAGAGCAAATTTTCTACGAATTAAACAAAAATTAGCTTGGTCCTCAATGAAGAAAGTCGAGCTCAGATGGAGCACAACTTGCATTCCTTGCCAACGTGCTCAGATCGTCCGGCATAATTGCAGGCAAAAAAGTCTCCTTTCTCAAAGATCCCTCCCCTTGGCACAGGAATTATCGCTATTGCCTCACAATGATAAATAGGCTCACTATAAAGCTAAATTTTTTTGGTTTCATTGGGTTTCACACCCAAAACCATTACAAGAGATCAGTGTTTTTATTTTGAGTCCTTTCTATTCATAGAGTTGGTTCATCTCAGGGGCAGTGTACACACCGTTCCTAAATTCCTCAATGGCGTTGTGAAAAGGTGGCACAGGCCCTCTAAGTCTGCCATGATGTGTCACCCTAAAACACTATGGACTCTACTCCTTCTCGGGAAGACACCACAGACCCACGGACCTATGAGAAGAAATGAGACCATTTGAAATTATCGTGATGGCCTGGGGAGGGAGTATTGTAAGTGTACGTAAATATCAATTAGCCATCAGATCTTGCAGGAAAAACAAGTCGAAAAATTTCGAGAGTAAAGTCATTCTCACAGTAGGAAGAAGACCGGGCTGGTGCGCAAATCTTATATCCAATCTTATATCAATACAAACATAGTGGCCACCATTCACGCAAAGAAAACAAGGATCCGGAAATTTCAAATTACATAATTATCCAAGGGTGTGGCGGATTTTGTCTAAATCTTCGTATATTAATTAAATTAAATTATTAATTAAACTAGGGGGCTTCGGACCCTGATTGCTCGCTTTGCTCGCCAACAGACCTCCGTGGAAATTATTTAGTCAACTGTGAAATTAAAGCTGCAAAAAGTACAGGGTTCTGAAGTAATAATTTATTGTAGAGGGGGTGGGGAGCTCCGCCGAAAAAAAATTTCCATCTTTTCCTTATCTTACCCAAATTTGGCTATCCTATCTCTTTTAGTTTTTTATTTACTTAAATTTAAAAATTTATTTAAATTTAAACTAAAATAAAAATTAAACTTGCCCTTTCATCCTTGCCTTCATTCAGACGGACAACAAACGGACATATCCCGATCGCTTTCTCAAGTCACCCTGATCATATTCTAAATAACCTTGGGTGGTCTCCGACGTTTCTTTCTGGGTGTTACATACATACACAACTTTCTAGTATATCCTTTCCCTTCGGGTACAGGGTATAAAACAGTGTTGGACCCACATCCTATTCCGAACGTATCGATATTCCCTCATATCTGGTCTAAGCACGGTACTTCATAACGCTTGAATTAAAATCGGGATTTCATCAGATTCTTCTGGCGGAAAAAGATAGCGATAAATCTGCGGTTTCCATCGAAAATGGGAAATATGAGTTCTGCAAGCTTCCTTTTGGACAGAAAAATGTATCCGTCGAGTTTCAAAGAGACATAGATGATGTCCTTAGAGAGAAAGGTGGAAAATATTGCTACATTTTTAATGACGATGGGCTGATTTTTTCTTAGAATGCGGATGAACATACAAAACAGATGGCTTGGGTTGGAGGCAATTTATTTCAGACCAATATAAGAGTGTTGCGGCAGAGGAAATCTAAATATATTCACAGACCATCATGAGCATAATGCTAGGATATTATATAAGCCACGGAAGGAAAATCAAGTGCCGGATGCGCTCTCTAGACTATATATTCATACTCCAGAAAGCAACGTGCAATCCAACCTCGCAACAGTTTACAAGAAAAAAAATTCGGAACGTTAAACTCGGGCGCAGCCGAGTTTGAGATACCCTGTACCTGTAGGGAGCGTAAATCAGTATTTCTGACAAAATAATAAAAATACCATCTGATTTCGATTAAATTTTGCACAACTGATTGGTGTTCTAAAGCACGACTTATTCCCAAATTTAACAGAGATATCTTTAAGACCAAAGAAATTACGACGTTAAAACGATTTTTGCACTTCCAAGAGGCCATACGGAAACTATATATTATGGTAGTCCGATCAGATTAAAACTTCGTTTTTTGGGTTATTATGATATAGCCATCTGATTTCAACAAAATTTTGTGCTATTCAAAACTTATACCAAAAACTGTCTTGTGCTTAATTTGGTTGCGATTGGCTCAAAAATAACCCATTTTCTGACAAAAAAGCACAGAAATCGGATTTCTTGACCGATTAGCCCTATGGAAGCTATATGATATAGTCATCCGATTTCAATAATATTTGGAGTTATTATAAACTTATACTAAAAACTGTCTTGTGCTTACTTTGGTTGCGATTGGCTTAAAAATTACCCGTTTTCTGACAAAAAAGCACAGAAATCGGATTTCTTGACCGATTAGCCCTATGGAAGCTATATGATATAGTCATCCGATTTCAATAAAATTTGGAGTTATTAAAAACTTATACTAAAAACTGTCTTATGCTTAATTTGGTTGCGATTGGTTCATAAATAACCCGTTTTCTGACAAAAAAGCACAGAAATCGGATTTCTTGACCGATTAGCCCTATGGAAGCTATATGATATAGTCATCCGATTTCAATAAAATTTGGAGTTATTAAAAACTTATACTAAAAACTGTCTTATGCTTAATTTGGTTGCGATTGGTTCATAAATAACCCGTTTTCTGACAAAAAAACACAGAAATCGGATTTTTTGACCGATTAGCCCTATGGAAGCTATATGATGTAGATCTCTAATTTTATTAAAACTTTGCACAGCTGCTGAGTATTTTAAAGTTCACATTGTTTCTTAATTTGAATAAAATATCTTTAAAGATAAAGAAATTATGACGTTAAAACGATTTTTGCACTTTCGATCGGCCCTATGGGAGCTATATGATATAGTTGTCTGATCAGATCGAAACTTCACATCCTTATTGCGAACATATAAGAACTTCTAACTGCAAGCTTTCGTAATAATATGATAGCAAACAAAAAAGTTATGGCCTATAAACTTTCTACTTTTTTTGAGGTTGTTGTGGTTTTATACTTTTTATTCCGAACCTAAATCGGATATTAAACAAATATAATAAACTTGATCTAACCCGCAGAACAAATGATTATCAGCAACAAACCGGAACTTTCTAGGCCATACCATCTCTGAGAACGAGGTGTTCATACAGACGGACAGGCAGACAGACGGGCATGGCTAGATCGATTTCTCTAGTCACGCTGATCATACATTAGGTAACTTTGGGGGGTCTCTGACGTCTCCTTCTCTATGTTACATACATTTGACAAACTTAATATACCCTTGTACCTTTTTAGGTACAGGGTATAAATATTAACAGACATATTCGTTAAAAATGAAATAGTAGTGGGCTAACACAACATATAGCCACTCAGGAAAATGTGAACAAAATCTTCCATGACTATTTCTTTCTCAAAATGACTTAAATAGCAAAAACATTCAAAAGGAGCAGAATGTTTTTACAAAATTAAACAGAAGTCTAGGAATAAATTCTGTCCTGACATATGGGCAAGCATCCTTGTATGGGAAAGAGATCCATAAGGCCAATATTAGATAAGATTAGAGGTTCTCACTTCTTAATAACTTTTTTTTTTCCTTGTTATTCCACTTGGGAACTTAGGACCTCAACGAGAGCCTTCCATCGAACCCTATTTAGTGCCGTCTGTTTAGCTTTGTCCCAACTTGTGTCCGACTGGGCCAGTTCTTGGAGTATGGTTCTTCTCCAGGTCGCCCTTGGTCTTCCGCCCCGTCTGCTACGTTGGGGATTCCAGTCCAGTGCCATCCTGACAACACTGCTTTGGTTAGGGGCCTTGTAGCCTAGTGGGTAATTCGTAGTGGGTATTCGTAGACGCCACTCCCAGAAGGCGTCAGGTGGCAGCCCCACCACTGGGATAAGCCGCATCTGGCCAATCACCACTTCGGCTGAAAACCCAAAAATGATTACTGAAACCACAACAAGAGAATTGAACATGAACGGCTCCACAAATTCGATGACGACCGTAGGCATTTCAAAACGGACACGACTTCGACAATAGAACGTTAGAACCCTTAGAGAACCATCTTAATAACTTAGTTTATAACAACGCTGTAGACGACTATGATAGCACTACCGAGAATGTTATGAAGCTCGAGGACCCCCTTCATTTGAATTTGGGAAAAGTTAACGTAGCCGACCAGATGCTGGCAGGCTATTCAGAAATGCACTCAGACAAGAGCAGAGATGGGATATGGTTAAAGAGAGAAGACGACAATATAAATTATTATTTAGTTTTAAGCAAGCTCTTGAATAACGAGGTTGAATGCCGCCAACAAATGTAACAGTTATTTACTTGTATATATTTAGTTTGGTTATCTATAAAATAGAGTTCCCTAACACCGATCTTTCAAAATTAAAATATTTAAAGCACTTCTTTTTTTTTTGTATAATGTAAATATTGCGTTTTGCATATATGATTCGAGCTTGTTATTTTTCGAAACCGGTGTTCTTCTTAGTTGTTGTAGCTTCAATATATATAAATGAAACATTTTCACTTATTAATTTTATATTTACTTTCCATTATTGCTTTAAGAAAAATCTTAGTACGTGCAACATAGAGTTTGTAATGGTAATTATATTATTATTATTTTTTTTTTGTAGAGAGAACGATGACCATGTTGGCTATGGTGATCGAAATGAATCGGTGAGTTATTTATAAAATAATGATGTAATTGAAGTAGTAATACGTTTAAATTTTCTGTAGATAACCCCAACATTTCCACAAGCATTGCCAGTGGTACCCCAAAATGACGGACTACGCCGATTATTTGAAAGCATAGCTGGGAAAGACTTGGAAGTAGATTGGATGGAATTGAAATGTATTCTAGATCATTCAATGAAAGATGGTCTGTTAATCATGAGATATTTCATATCATATATGTGAGGTCTTTATTATATAATTTAAATGAAAGTACAAAACACTTGGCTCTTTGGGGCTTCCGAGACCGTGTTTCCTCTTCAGCTATTCAAACTTAACTCTCTCTATATGTAAGTTATCTGTTGTCATCTTGCAGCTTCAGGAATTTAGACTTCGTCTTTGCGCGCATGTCCCCATGATCATTATGATAAGTATATATATTTTTGTCGATAAGCTCTCGCGGAGTGTAGTCGTTTTGGGTTGGCAATTGTACGCCGACAAGGAGTTAAAATGGTACCGTACCCAGTGTTGCCAATTTAACCTTTTTGCGGATAGATCTAACAATTTTTTGAGTGCGTTAGCCGGAAAAAAGTAAAACAGCCCCTAGCCTTCCGGCTTGCATATTTTAGTTGCATATTTTTTAGTTGTTAAAACTTTTTTGTCCTTCTTAAGCTTTTGCTTAAATTATTAAGAACTCAATAAAGGTATGTTTTTCTAGAATATTTTTTTATCCTTTGCCTAAATTTAGTGTTCCCTGAACTTAAAATACCGTGTACAATTAGGGTTAGATAGATATAACGGACAGAGGAGCTAACTATTCACTCAGATTCTAAGTAAATTGTAAAAGGGAGTCGTCTTGACGCTATCTATTTGTCTATTTAAGTCGTTTTTGATAGGTTGCTCCTGTGATGAGCAGAAGGTCTCACATCGCTTATAGGAAGTTCTAAGAAACCAATTTTATGAAATATTTTTGTAAATAGAATAATATTCGATCCAATCCTGGTTGTTTTATCATTCACAATTATTTAATTTCTAGCTTAAGGTTCCTCCGGAGTGACGGTACATCGTATCAACATCAGCATAAACTCTCCTCCAAATCGCATAACTCTAGCTTTTATAGTTTCTCAAATTCATTCATTTATAAAGACAAATATGCTGAAGTTCGGATACAGAGTGTAAAAGTGTAACATTTTAATTGAAAATAGGATAGCCTTTTTTTTGCCCTTTAGAGCTTGTGTTTCGCCTTTTTTGGCTTTTTTTTTTAAGTCCATCTAGCATTTTTTTTTAATGAGTTGCTGGCAACACTGGTCGTACTAATACTTTTAGTAAGTGTTGCTTTGATTGGACTTTGTAGACGTGTTTGCTAAGCTTGGCCAATTTTCTACGCTTAGTTGGAAGAGATCTGAAAAGATAGTTGCATTAGGGAGTTTAACTTGCTCGTTTAGACCCGTCATCGTCGTAGCCCGTTGTGTCCCTCACCATCGCAGTATTTCAAAAAGTTCTGTAATATGATTGCTGAGCGCATATCGTGTTTATGGTTTTGTGTATTCTCGAAACCATGAGTCCTTCACCAATAATGGTTCTTACAGCTTAGCCAATAAGTGCGCCAGCGTGCTTCATTCCAGAACTAGGACGTTAAGAAACCATGCAGTTATTTTCTTCCAGCATTATAACGTACCTACTCGTTTATTTATATTTCTTTTCTTCAGCTTTGTAGAAAACTTCTAGGTCCGTAATGATCTTAATTGGAATGCCAAGCAAAAAACAAAAACGCGACATTTTGTCACAGGCTCTACCTCTAGTACATAGTTTGGAATCTTGCTCTGCTCTGCAGTTGTTTTCTAACTTTATTTGTTTCTCTGCCATCTTCGACGAGATCAAATAATGCCTTTAAACTTTGTTTTCCAAAGAATTCATTTTTTTCACTCTATATACGTGAATTAATTTTTGTATCACTTTTTTGTTACCCAATTAAAATACTTTGCTCTTGGTTGTGCCAGTTATTCTTAAGGTGACCTATTTCACCGCAATTAAAAAAAAAAGCCTTTTTAAATGGTTTTGTTTCTTTCTTCACAAGCTTTTTTAATTCAATTTCACTTTCTTTTATTACATTCTTTTATTACATTTGTGATGTTTGTAATGCACAGACCTACTCCCTCCATTGGTTTGAGTATTACTAATAAATTATGTGCTTATTGTCGGATTTTACTTATCTTGGTGTCAAACTAAAGGTATTTTTATTGCGCATATTTAGTAGGAACTAATAAATACTGTCAGTTTAAAACTACAAAAATTACAGGGCTCTAAAGTAATAATTTATTGTATAAGGGGTGGGGAGCTTCGTCAAAAAAATTTTCCTTTTCAATAGGGTAGTATGTGGACCAAATTTGGTAATCGTAGCTCTTTTAGTCTTTAAGATATTTACGATTATTCAAATTTTAACTTAAGGAATAACTGAAGTAAAAATAAAAAATTCGGAACGTTAAACTCGTGCGCAGCCGATTTTGAGATACCCTGTACCTGTAGGGAGCGTAAATCAGTATTTCTGACAAAAAAAATAAAAATACCATCTGATTTCGATTAAATTTTGCACAATTGATTGGTGTCCTAAAGCACGAATTATTTCCAAATTTAATAGAGATATTTTTAATACCAAAGAAATTACGACGTTAAAACAATTTCTGCACTTCCAAGAGGCCATACGGAAACTATATGTTATGGTACTCCGATCAGATTAAAACTTCGCTTTTTGGGTTATTACAAAAGAAACTATCATATGGTATTTTTGGTTGCGATTCGTGCATAAAAAACCCGATTTCTAAAAAAAAAAAAAAAAAATGGGAGTTTTTGTCCGATTAGCCCTATGGGAGCTATATGATATAGCCATCTGATTTCAACAAAATTTTGTGCTATTAAAAACTTATACTAAAAACTGTCTTGTGCTTAATTTGGATGCGATTGGTTTATAAAGAACCCGTTTTCTGACAAAACAGCACAGAAATCGAATTTTTTGACCGATTAGCTTTATGGAAGCTATATGATATAGTCATCCGATTTCAATAAAATTTGAAGTTATTCAAAACTAATACTAAAAACTGTCTTGTGCTTACTTTGGTTGCGATTGGCTCAAAAATAACCCGTTTTCTGACAAAAAAGCACAGAAATCGGATTTTTTGACCGATTAGCCCTATGGAAGCTATATGATGTAGATGTCCAATTTTATTAAAACTTTGCACAGCTGCTGAGTATTTTAAAGTTCACATTGTCTTAATTTGAATAAAATATCTTTAAAGATAAAGAAATTATGACGTTAAAACGATTTTTGCACTTTCGATCGGCCCTATGGGAGCTATATGATATAGTTGTCCGATCAGATCGAAACTTCACATCCTTATTGCGAACATATGAGAACTTCTAACTGCAAGCTTTCGTAATAATAAAACAAAAAAGTTATGGCCTATAAACTTTCTACTTTTTTTGAGGTTGTTGTGGTTTTATACTTTTTATTCCGAACCTAAATCGGATATTAAAAAAATATAATAAACTTGATCTAACCCGCAGAACAAATGATTATCAGCAACAAACCGGAACTTTCTCGGCCTTACCATCTCTGAGAACGAGGTGTTCATACAGACGGACAGACAGACAGACAGACGGACATGGCTAGATCGATTTCTCTAGTCACCCTGATCATACTTTAGGTAATTTTGGGGGGTCTCCGACGTCTCCTTCTCTATGTTACATACATTTGACAAACTTAATATACCCTTTTACCTTTTTAGGTACAGGGTATAAAAAATTAAGCCGAACGTTAAACTCGGGCGCGGCGAGTTTGGGATACCCTGTACCTAGTAGAAGGAATTTAAAAAAAAGGTTGTAACCCTAGTCGAGTGGTAACCCTGGTCCTCTACATTCACATAAAACCTTAATATTCCTTTGAGTTCAAGAACACGTTGTTCACAATAATGCAAGCACGCCATCTATCGGACTGTTCAGTTTTCGACCGCTTGCCAGTTAGGCAAGGGGACCTAAAATCTTGACTCTGAAAATTAATTTTTTGTATATTTCATGTAATTGTCCGATTTTAGACATGTTTGATATTAACCGAACGTTTTTTAGATTTCTAACAACTTTTCGGAAGCAACTAATACCACAATCCTAAAGCTTTGAACAAGTGATGGGCGGAAGGAGGGGCGGGGGGAGAAAAAAAATAACTTGACCAGCGTGCACACATAAGGAGTCGGAATCCCAAGTTTGATTATCCTAGCTCTTATAGTCTCTAAGATCTAGGCATTCACATAGACGGACGGACATGGCTATATCAATTTCTCTAGTCACCCCGATCATATTATGGGTAACTTTGGGGGGTCTGCGACATCTCCTTCTCTATGTTACATACATTTGCACAAACTTAATGTACCCTTGTACCTTATAAAGTATGGGCTATTACAATAATAATATTAATATAATGATTTACAAAACATATGAGAAACGGCAGGTTACATATCTACTTCGAAAAAGAGTTTGTAATATTGGGCACTTCGAAGATAACGTTATTATTATTTTTTTAAGACATCCTCATCATGAAATACGTCAGTTTTCGTATTTAGTTTGTTCCAAGAACTTAAACCTCATTCACTGTCAACAAATAGTTTAGCAATGCCTTGCAGTGGCTCCTTTGCAAATTGAAACTCATAGAAAGCATTCCAAAACAATAGTTTATCTTGTTCTTCAAATTCTTCTTGCAACGTTTCAACTGAAAATACATCGTATAGTCTTTTATGTAAAAAAATTTAACGCGAACCGAGGCGCTAAAAAAAACTCGCGTACAATAAACCAGCGTACACACAAAAGGAATCCGATCTCAAAGTTTAGTTGTCCGAACTTTCATAGTCTCGTCTCGACGGATATGGCCATATCGATTTCTCTAGTAACGCTGATCCTTTTCTATGTTACATACTTTAGGAGAATTAAGATGCCCTTTACCTTAAAGTACAGATTGTACAATATTTTTGATGTTTCAGTAACAGACGAGCGCTAAATTGTGGGGTATTTATTATATCAAGGTCGCCTTTTCTCTTAAGCGACTCAAACTTAACTCTCTCTATTACATTGCTGACTACCAAATTATCGATGTCTTAGCGAAACAGCCTACACAACCTTGAACTGACTGTCGTTGTTAGAGTTGTCACCAAGGCTAACCACAATCCACATATATTATCCACAATCCACATTACAATTATAATTACTTCTACAAATTCCTAGTTGCTGGGTGATCTTGTTAATTTATATATTCAATTTCTATAACATCTTTCTTTTTCAGAATTGCCAAAACCAATAAGATTCAACCGCTTCACAAACAATAAACCATTCGATATACGACCCACTAGTTCTGCTATTGATACCGGTAACAATTGCGGCTTATTAGCTTTAATATGTGGGCCGTTCTTAAAAGGAACCCCATTTGAGGAGCAAATGGCTTCAAACGATCAAACAAACAAGAAATTAAACGATACTTCAGGTGAATTAAAAGGATTAGGTATGGCGAGTCCGATTTGTGAACTAATTAAGTTTGTTTTTTTTTCGTGTAGCTTTGTTGGATGAATCACATGGGTTTTCCAAAGATTGTTGCCGTTCCATGGTAGCTATGCTTGATACCGATCAATCTGGTAAACTAGGATTTGATGAATTTGAGGCTTTACTGTCTGACATTGCGAAATGGAAGGCTATCTTTAAGATCTATGATACGCAGAATTCGGGGCGCATTGATGGGTTTCAGCTGCGTGAAGCATTAAATGCAGCAGGATATCATTTAAGTAATAAAGTACTTAATGCACTTGGTCATCGTTATAGTTCACGTGATGGTAAAATATCTTTTGATGATTTTCTCTTGTGTGCAGTCAAAATTAAAACATACTTAGGTTTGTATACTTAAAAGTAATAAATTGCTGTATTATAATTCATAATTTTTGTGTTCTAGAAATTTTCAAGGAAAAAGATACAGAACGAACCGATACGGCCACGTTTACGTTAGAAGAATGGGTCGAACGAACTATATATTCTTAAAAAATAAATGTTTTAGCTTATATTGGATTAAGGATAAATATTCAAAAAGGCCACGAGAGAGCGACAGTAAAAACAAAAAAATTTATATACGATTCCTAATAAATTATAGCTCACCAATCAATATTTATTTCCCAGTTAATTTTAAAATTTTTAATCTGATTTGTCATAACATTAATTTGAAAAAATTATACTCATGTGTATAAATTTATAGTACTGCCTTTAAAGTTTCAAATAAACTACAAATACAAAAATTACCCGAGATTCAAGTATTTAAATATTTGACTAATGCTGTTTATATGATTGCTAACAGATTCTTATTAGTTTGTTTCAGTTCGATCGAATGGCTTTACGAAACTAGAAGGAAGCGTAATAAAGAAAAAGAAACAAAGTTCACAAAGTTGCCAATCTGCATTCATAGAGATCGGTTCTCTCACGCGTATTCAAAAGTGATCTATTTTGCTTTATCGTTGCATTCTCTTGGGTGCTAAAAATAGGACTCACCAGTACATTCGGGCGCTGCTTCGTGCGGTGCCGGCATTTGGTCAATAACAAAAAGCGTTACTCGAAGTACGGTCTAACGACGCTACCTGCCCTTCGGGCAATTTATTCCCCTCACCCCGCGCAGAGCCGCTAAAGGGGGCAATAAAATCTAAGCTTATCAGCAAAACTGATCTGTATTTGACCTGTTTTTGGACAGTTAAGCGTGCAAGTTATTTTGTAAATATAAAGAATTATTATTAAGACTATGAATGAGAACAAATCTGATGACTCCCAGCTTTTAAAAAAGCAGAGTTACCATAGAATTATGTTCTCAATAGCTGGCAAATTACCTGATGAGATCAAAGATGAGTGCTGTTCAGAAATTCAACGCATTACAAGCAACGTAACTCAAAGCGGTAGTGTCACCACAACAAGGGTGATATTTACTAGTGCCAATAGCAGCACCATATACACAATGGCAAATGACCACAATAAGCAGCACCTGCCTTGGAAAAAGATACACTCACCAGGAAAGTCCCACATCGATAAACTCCGGGATCGTAGTAGATAATCTCAGCGATGCTGCCAGAAGATTACTAAATGATCAAAACCAGAGAGTGGGCAAAAGGAAAAATAGAAAGCCCTTGTCCCCCATCTCCAACCCGAAAAGAGGGAGCAGCAGCCACGATTTACACTCGCCCCCTACGACTAGCCAGAAAATAAGCTCCAATAATAGGTTTGCCATTCTGGACACGGATATCTCTACTAACGCATGATGAATGAGGATGCTGATAATGACAGTGCCCATATGGATGATTCTCAACTTGATGGATCCAATACTGCTCGAAACTTGCAGGAACCATCCAATTCAACCAATCTACTTAATGATCACAAAAAACCACCACAAATTGTTGTAAATATTAAAACTTGAATGATTTGTTTGAGCTTATAAAAGAAAAGACAAGCTTAGAAAACGTTGTCGTCAAAGCTAATCAAGGGGAAACAGAATATTTCTAAAAGACAGTGACACTTACAGAAAAATAGTAAGCCATATGGATGACACTGGTATTCAGTTTCACACTTATCAAATGCTGACAGAAAAAGCACACACAATTGTAATAAGGGACTTACATCACAGTACACCAAACAAAGACATAATCGCCGATCTGAAATGTTTAGGCTATGAAGTACTCCACATTCACAACCCTAGTTCTAGGACTAATAAGGACGAAAAACTAAACATCATTTTTCATTAATATAAGGCCCTGTGCAAAAATTAATGAAATTTACCATGAGAAGACCCTTTGCCGACAGAAAATACGGATTGAAAAGATGAGAGAGTCTTCTGAAATTGCACAATGTCGTCGTTGCCAGGAGTACGGCCATACAGCTAAATACTGTTGCAGACACCCAAATTGTGCCAGATGTGGCGAAAATCACCAAACCATGCAATGCACCCGACCAATAGACGCATTGCCCACATGTTACCATTGTTCTCAAAATCATACGGCTAGCTTTAAAGGTTGTCAAAATTATCAGGAGCTTATTCGCAGATGTATGGGGCCTGCAAGAAAGGCGAACAGTTTACACAAGAACAATCATCATCACTCTTCTAGAGACCAGCAAGAGCTTCCTGCCTTGCAGCCCAATTACCGCAAGAACAACATCCAATCAACATTACAGCAGCAACCAACACAACCACAGCTTAATTTTACCCAAAGCCAACCATCTATAGGCACTGGGGGAAACACAGCAGCATCCTATGCTACAGTAGCAAAAGGATATCCAAACATAGCGCCCTCCAAGTATGGACCAGCCCAGCTGATCACTTGCCTCTGATCATTAGTATTGTATTGAGTATTGAGACAGGTAGTACACATGTCAATCCAAGTCCCAGGCTAGTCACCAAACACACTGATCTGCTTGCTTTTAGACAACAATTGGAAAGCCTTATTTCGCTGAACACCACGCTTAATTCCGGTGAGGAAATTGAAATGGCTGTTGACAACCTAACAGAAAGCATTCATAGCGCTGCGGCTGACTCTACTCCTGCTGTCCCTTGGACAGGCACCAAGACAAGAGAGGCTAGAGAGCTTCTGACAGAGAAAAGAAGACTCCGGAGGCGAGCAATCCGAACTCAAGACCCCTGGGACCGACTTTTATGGAACCGTGCAGCAAAGCAACTACGAAGCGTCTTAAGAGAACTTCGAAGCAACTTCTTTGAGAAGAATCTAGCTACTATGGACTACACAGTGGACCCTGGATACTCGCTTTGGAAATGCACCAAGTCCCTCAAAAGACAGCCGTTTAGACAGGTTCCTATAAGGTGCCCGGGAGGTGAACTTGCTAAAAATGAAGGGGAGCAGGCTAATTGTTTTGCACATCATCTGGAGACTAGGTT
Source organism: Scaptodrosophila latifasciaeformis (assembly GCA_037075145.1). Lineage (NCBI taxonomy): Eukaryota > Metazoa > Arthropoda > Insecta > Diptera > Drosophilidae > Scaptodrosophila > Scaptodrosophila latifasciaeformis. Next base: position 40,273 of record JBAMCM010000473.1, read on the forward strand.
CACCCATTTCCAATTCGCTACAACGGAGCAGTATCGGGAGACGCTTGGTAGCCTAGAGACACCTCTGCAAATGTCACTACCCATTAAGCCCATTAGGGTTGAGGAAATTGCCGAAGTTATCAAATCTCTCCCGATAAAGAAGTCTCCTGGCATCGACAATGTTTGCAATGTCACATTAAAAGCACTACCTATTCGAGCAATTCTCTACTTGGCGCTAATATATAATGCCATATTCAGGGTGCATTTTTTCTCAAAACAGTGGAAAATGGCAACAATCTTAATGATACATAAGCCCGGTAAGCCTGAAGAGAGCCCTGAATCGTACCGATTCATAAGTCTCTTATCTTCGCTATCTAAAGTATGGGAACAGATTAGGTGACATTATTAACGAGCGTCGTATCCTGTCGGAACATCAGTTTGGGTTTCGTCAGGGACACAGCACTATGGAGGAGGTACACAGACTGACAAAACACATCCTACAGGCCTTTGATGATTTGGAATACTGTAATGCAGTGTTCATTGACATGCAACAGGCATTCGATAGGGTCTGGCATGACGGCCTTCTCAGCAAAATTAAAAAGCCATTCCCAGCACCATATTATGGAGTTCTAAAATCATACTTGGAAGATCGGAAATTCATGGTCAGGGTCAGAAACACCTATTCGTCTCCCTGCGTTATAAGAGCTGGAGTTCCGCAGGGCAGCGTACTGGGACCGCTGCTCTACTCAGTATTTACTGCAGATCTGCCCTGCCCAAACGCCCATCATATGATAGATCCCAGGTAGGCCCTACTTGCTACGTACGCTGATGATATTGCAGTGTTGTACAGCTCTAAGTGTTGCAACGAGGCAGCACGGAGTCTCCAAGAGTACCTCACCATACTGGCTGCATGGTGCAAAAGATGGAATTTAAAGGTCAATCCACAAAAGACAACCAACCCTTGCTTCACCTTGAAGACCTTAATTCCCTTCACCGCACCCATAGAATGGGAAGGTGTAATTCTAGATCAACCTTTAGAGGCTAAGTACCTCGGGATTACCCTTGATAAACGTCTGACCTTCGGCCCGCACCTGAAAGCTACGGCTCGGAGATGCTATCAAAGAAAGCAACAACTGCGATGGCTGATAAACACAAAAGCACCATGTCACTGAGAGCCAAAAGAGCAGTCTACGTCCACTGCGTAGCCCCGATCTGGCTGTATGGAATACATGTCTGGGGTATTTCCGCTAAATCCAACTACAACCGCATACAGGTATTGCAAAATCGTGCCATGCGTGCAATTACAGACTGCCCATACTATGTACCCTTCACCATGATCTGAATCTTCACACATTGGAAGAGCAGATCTCCAGGCACACCAACAGATATAGTGATAGACTTAGACGACACCATAGTATACTTGCTAGACGCTTACTCCTTGCTAGGCCTCTAAGGAGATTAAAAAGAAAGGGATTCGCCAAAACAATTGGACAACCCTAAAGACCCCCTCGAAATATGAGACAAAGTTGTAAGTCCTCACATGCTTAGTGCGAGGTTTGGTTTAACTATATAATTGTTAATTGCGCTGTTATGATACTATTCTGCATTGTATGGATTCATCGCTTCTAAATACAAAATAAAAAAAATAAAAAACTACAAAAAACAAAGTTCACATGCAAATATACTACTAAGCGAGCGAATGGGTTCTACGAAGGTGCACTAATACATATACTATATACTATACTATATATACTATATTATATAGTATATACAGTAGTATATAGTATATTCTATATACTAGTAAAAGAGTAATCTGCTAGCGGGTGATTATTTCAACAGGTAAACTGTACTATCTTAAAAAAGGAATAATGGTTTTTTTGGTTGCCAGAAGGTGTATAGATTGTAATAAGAATTATTTAAGAGTGATTAATATTAATGTTCTTATGTTCTTTTAAGTTTACCTGATTTTTTGAATTAATTTTAAAAATTCAGCCACAAATCATCTTTCATTGTGATCGGACGTGTTATCAGCGAGTCGTAATTTCCTTATCCCTCACCCTACCGCTCTTATTTTGAACGCTTAACTTTAGTGCTTTACCCGACTTGAACACAAAAAAAAAACAAAAACAAAAGTAATATCGCATAGTAACAACGATACAAGACCATGAGTGAAGTGGATTCACCTAACCCCAAAGTATTGGGGGGTCAATTTTTTTGACACCAAGCCCAAGCCAACCCCAAGTATAAAGTGATTTCTCGCAGCGGCGAGGAGAAGGAATTCAAACTCTCGCCCTTCGCAATAAAAATCATCATCGACTACTGCTGCGGTGGCGAGATAGACACATGTAAAAAACTCAGAAACGGCGATCTCCTAATAAAAACAAATAATTCTCAACAAGCAGCCAATTTACTCTAAATGACAGAATTTACCCAGAACATACCCGTTCCGGTGTCTGAACACCGCTCACTAAGGGGGCTATATACTCCAACGATCTCCGTGATATCAGCGAAGAGACAATACAAAAGGAACTTGAACACGAAAAGGTCATCCATGTTTAAAAAATAATAAAGAAAATCGACAACACCTTAAAAGAAGCCGGACTTATCATCCTTACATTCGCATCAATAAAATTACCTGAACACGTCATGATAGGATACGAAAGAACCAGCATACTCCAATGTATTCCTTCACCACTCCGTTGCAACCAATGCCTTCGGATTGGACACACGACTAAATTATGTAAAGGCAAAGAAACATGCAAGAACTGTGGTTTGGAGCAACACACAAACAAGGGAAACAAAGAGACTTCCTCAAATCAAATAGGCTGCATAAATGCAAATTTATTTTGCACACGTACACAAAACCAATTAAAAAAGAATCACTTACAAAAAATTAAAAATTATACTTAAAAATTAAAAATAAGCACCCAAAATCCACAAATCATTCTACATTATTCCACAAAACTACACAATCTATGTGACTTATTCGGCCGGTAACGCGTCAGATGGTGTCGCTGTATTAATCCACAACTCACTTTCACACGAACAAATTCCCCTACCACAAAACTTTGATGCAATCTTTATACAAATACACTGAAAATTAACATTTAACATTATATTGACCTACATCCCTCCACATAAACGATTTACCAACATCAAACTAACAAACGTCCTTAATAACCTGTCCTCCCCCACCATCATCAGTGGTGACTTCAACAGCTGGCACAGAGTACGGCGCTCCCGCTCGTGCAACAAAAGAGGCAATATATACAAAATTCGCACTTAATGATACTTAACTACGGCTCTCCTACACACTTCAGCACACACAAGACGCTAACACACATCGACCTTACCATTATCTCCCCCTCACTAGCCCCCTCGCCACGTGGGCAATCGAATGTAACAAATACTTCCCTATTATCACCTCGCTCTTCGAATTTGTCTCAAATCCTAGTTATATCCCTAAATTCAAACTAGACAATGCAGACTGGATCAAATACTACCACTCCTCCTTGCACTTCCACCTCCAACGTCCAATTAATCATTACTTAAACAAAGAATCAGCCGAAATCATAAAAATAATCCACCAAGGCGCCAATCTCTCCATACCCCAAACAGTCTTCAATCCTAGTCACTAGTGCAATGTCCCATGGTGGAACAGTCACCTACAATCACTCAAAAACACCAAAAACCACTTTTGGAAAGTCCTCAAGCGCAACATAAATGACACTAACATTTTGATTTAAAAAAGATCAAACACTTTGTACAAACGGGAAATAAAAATAGCCAAATGTAAATCATTGGAATCGTTCACAGCCGAGATCAACCCCAAAACCCCTACAGCAAAGGTATGGTCCAACATCCGTACATTCTACGGATTAAAGCCCAGACTATGCATCCACTCCATCACAAACCCAAACACGCTAGAACCAACTAGATATAGCAAACTTGCTTACGCACACTAGTCCAAAGAATCCCGCGATAACAATGTCTCTACCCCCTTTATTACACAAAAAGACTCCATACTCCCATACAACTCTAGTTACCGCCTATCCTAAACAATAACTCACAAATAGACGCTACCCCTCTCCTTAATGACATCGTGCGCTGGTGTGAATCTTCTATCCCTCAAATGTAAGCACCTCCACGTTTGTAAAAAACATTCCTGCAATATCCAAATCAGCACTCGTACCATCACCATACCAAACACCAACAAAATAAAAATCCTCGGTCTAACATTCAACAAAAAGTATAACTGGAACGATCATATCTCCTATATGGTCCCTTCCCTCACAAATAGATTAAACATTTTCAAATGTCTGTCTTCAAATAGATGTAACACCAGCCATCTCAGTGTCTTTAACGTCCTTTTAGTCACCAAGATAGTTTTGGGCCCGTATTTATACGGCAAGACTCCAAAATCCAGGATCCGGCCAATCAAATCCATTTACAACTCCGCCGCCAGATCAACACTTGGTGCTTTCCGAACAACACCAATCCACAACCTTCTCTTTGAAGCCAACATGATGACCCTAGAACAACGAATCAAATATTCTACTGCCAACCTATTGAAACCGATCCCTACATCCACAAACTCCACACTAAAAACCACCATCGACAAAATCATCTAATCTAAAAAAAATTCAAAATCCAAAGTCCCTGTCCGCCGCACAACGCTCCCTCTTACTCGCCTACCTTCTTGGATTGCCCAATCTACCATTTCCAAATACTAGACCCTCCAACCCACCTTGGCAAAATATCCACAAATCCATAGACACTACGCTAAATTAAATACCCAAATCCTCTACTCCTCCAGCAGCATACCTCCAAAAATTTATGGAACTAAAAAACACGCACCCTACCTACAAATTTATTTACTCAGATGACTCAAAAATCAACGAAGCAACCTCCATTTGCATCATATCCAACAACTCCATCCTCCAGCACCTTCTTCTTTACTAGCCCTCAATCTTCTCAGCAGAGATCATCGCCATTCACAAAGCAGTTTCAATGAACGTCGACTCACCAAATCCAACCGCCATCTGCACAGACTCCCTGTCTGCTATTAAGATTGTCCGCTTGAGATGTAGCTTTTACGTCTTGTCTGCATACTTTGATCTATATCCATTGGTTCCCGACGCGGTTAAGGTTTTGGAGGGGGTGCTCAAAGGGGGTTTATCTGCGGTTGTTTGCTATTTCTAAAATATTGTGGCTGTTGCGGTGGGTTATAAGCCCATCGAGAAGCTTGAGGCATGTGGGTCAATTAAAAAGAATTGTTGCCTGGGTGTTTGAGAGTTTGGTTGTATGCTTCTTCTTAGCAAGGGTGGTGGTGGTCCAGGAGCACCGTTGAATTTTCTCGAATTGACCTGATTATAGTTTTTTGTTGCCTTGCAGTTTTTTAGTTGATTTTAAACTTTACTTTTTCTTATTTCTATAATAAATTGTATTCTCTTTAAACGCTCGTGCGGCCCCAAATACTTTTGCTGACGTGTATTGCAAAAGCGGCTCCTTCTTTTTTACTAAATTGTCAACTTAATTACAAATGCTTACATAAAATAAGTGATGTTGCCTACGCTCAAAGGAATCGCGAACATGCAAATGCCTACAAATATTTCAATAGGATATAAAGTAAAAGTTGGATGTTCCTTAACATACCGGTCCGCCCTGAAATACAGTTTCTTAACCGGCTTTGGCTTTTCCAGGGTACATATTAATGACTTAATATTTTCCAAGAATCCGGTGATGAGCTTGACTCCTGATTCAAAACAATATCGCCGATTGATTCGTTTACTATGGTGGGCTTTTCCACTATAATTTGAATATAATGAGTTCAACTGCCGTCATGCTCTCGAAGCACAATCAGTACAATTTGGAGTGCACATGACGCCCATTCTGTCTAAGAATTTATGAGGTTGGATTTGCCACAAATGTTTTTCGTTGGGCTGGTGCATATGGTAGCCAGGATAACACAATAGCAGAAGCCTTTATTTGTTGAATGAGGTGGCTAGGATAGTGTACAAGTTAACAAGTAACTCCGGCCCACTGTGCGAGCCGAAGGCACCAGGCGGCTCGCAGCAGAATTAGCCGGCTCAGCGTAAGCTGAGGTGGTCAGTGGTTGGTTCATTGACCAACAATATTGCGAAACATCCGCTGGCCAAACTGAGCTGGCACGAGGCGCAGCGTCAGCGCTTTCCACGCCGCGGCTGCAGAGAGGACCGAGGCAGTATCAGCCGGCACTTAGCTATAATATTCATTTTTTGTTAGCTTTAGATTCAGATTTAGAAGAACGATCGACAAGAGCACTTCGTGCCTTGCAATAAAGAATTTGTATCGCAAAACCTCAAATCTCAGTCTTCATTGCCGCGGCTCAAGCCGGTATCGACTTAAAACTCGTTGTTCGCGATAACGAACGAAAATATCAATTAATTGGCGCCCAACGTAAAAAACGCGGAAAGTGTCCATCAAAAAAAAAAAGAAAAAAAACAATTAATAATAAAATTAAACAATAAAATTAAAAATTAATAGTTAAAAATAACATTGTGAACAAACAACCCAAGCCATGTAAGTGAATTGATTTATTGAATTAAGTTCTTTATTGGCACATTTTTGAGGGTTTTAAAACGAAAATTCAATTTTGTATAAGAATTCTTTTGTGTAGAAAAGGAAAACTAACTTCAGGCATTTTGTTTCATTCATTTCTGTGCATGAAAATTTCGGTTTCTGTGGTTTTTGCTTTGTTTTTCTTATCTTGAGTGGTGGCCTGCCGGCATTGTATCATATTACGGCCATTTGTTTATGCCTTTGCTTTCGTGGGCGTTGCAGTGCAGTTGCAGTGTGTGTGAGAGCTTTTAGTTGGCCTTGAACGAATGAGCAGCCCCAGCAGTTGTGAGTTGGAACCACTGAGTAGATGTAGCAGCAGCGACAGTCTCTTTTTGCGTTTACAGTCCGCTAACAAATTGCCCGAAATGAATATGACACCAGAACAGTTCTCGGCTGCGATAAACAACGCGGTCCAGGGCGCTTTGCGCACACAGGCAGAGTCGTTTCAAAAGCAGATAAATGATTTGGTGGGGCAGATAAATAGCACACACCTCACCCTGCCAAAAGTACGCGTCTACGAAGACGCTACTATTGATGATAGCGTTATGTGCAGTGAACCCTTGGACGGGGTAAAGTGCCTGGCGGAGTTTAATGGGTCACAGGAAGCATATGTTTCTTGGCGACAGGCGGCACGGGCCGCATATAAAATTTTCGAAAAATACAATGGCAGCTCTCGCCATTATCAGGCGGTGCTAATAATAAGGAGCAAAATTCGCGGCACAGCTGATGCCGCCCTCGCATCCTTCAACACACCATTGAATTTCGAGGCCATTATCAATAGGTTAGATTTTACATACAGCGACAAGCGGCCAATCCATGTTATCGAGCAGGAGCTTGGCACGCTGAGACAGGGGAACATGTCCGTGTCCGAGTACTACGATGAGGTCGAAAAAAAATTAACCCTTTTGACGAACAAAGCCAATATGACCTATGATAGCACGTTTGCGCAGGGCCTTTGCGAGAAGTTTAGGGGTGATGCCATGAGGGTATTCATCTCGGGCTTAAAGCGTAGCTTGACCGATGTCTTGTTCGCTGCCCATCCCTCGGACTTGCCCACAGCCCTAGCGTTGGCCCAGGAAATAGAGGCTAATCATGAAAGGTATAATTTTGCTTCTAGTTATGCTAGGGGGCAGGAAGAAAAGGTTCAAAGGTCGGAGAAGAGGCAATCGAATGGAGAGCAAAAGTACGCCCCGAAGCAGAGTGGGCATGCTCACTCCAAATCCCCACACTACAAACAGCAGCTGAGCGGTATGCCAGGTGATCAAGCCAGAAATAAGCCAAGCGATAACGCACCTGAACCGATGGAGGTAGACTCCTCGTCACGGTTCAGGCAGCCTACGGCATATCAGAGGCCCAGTAACTCAGGCAGAGCCAGCTACGGGGACACACAGGATCCGAAGCGACCGGCATCAGGGCGCACATCGGGGCGAAGGGTGAGGTAAAGGGTCGACCATATTGCCTCAAATTCAGAGCAAGCCCAAGCCGCCTACACCAAGTCGGCCGCAGAGGCAGTTGACCAAATAGAGTCAGGGAGCGAAGCGGAGTCAGAAGATGACGCCGTTAATTTTTTAGGGGAAGGTCCCTGCTGCCCTACATTCGGCGCAGAGTAGCGGGGGTCAGCAAAAAATTTTTAATCGACACTGGTGCAGCTAAAAGCTACATCAGGCCCTTCGAACAACTTGAGGGCATAACCCCTGTAAACAAACCCTTCACAGTGCACTCGATTCATGGTTCTAACCAGATAACAAAAAAGTGCACCTTGTCAATTTTCGGGGTAAAATCCCCCTTTTTCATGCTAAATAGCCTATCAACCTTTGATGGGATCATTGGCCATGACCTGTTGCTGCAGGCAGGAGCCAGCCTCCACTTGAAGGACGGGGAATTACGAATAGGAACAAAAATCGAGCCGCTGAAATATTATAAATGCACCGACGTGAATATGACTAAGGCAGCAGATATTGAAGCATCGCCTCCAGTAAAAGCAAAATTCTTACAGATGATAAAGGCAAGGTCCAAGGCCTTCGCAGACCCGAATGAGGCTCTGCCGTTCAACACTTCGGTCGTTGCGACCATTCGAACGGAAAACGAAGAGCCAGTTTATTCAAGACTGTACCCCTACCCCATGGGCGTAGCAGACTTTGTAGACCAGGAGATTAAGAATCTCCTAAAAGACAAAATCATCCAGGAATCCAAGTCACCATATAATAACCCAATATGGGTGGTAGACAAAAAAGGGGTAGATGAGGCTGGCAACAAAAAGAAGCGTCTAGTAATAGATTTCAGGAAGCTAAATTCGAAAACCATTGCCGATAAGTACCCAATGCCAAATATATCAATGATATTGGCAAACCTCGGGCAAGCCAAATACTTCACGACACTAGATCTGAAGTCGGGCTACCACCAGATTACTCTGGCGGAACGCGACCGGAAGAAAACTTCCTTCTCCGTGAATGGAGGGAAGTACGAATTTCGAAGACTCCCGTTCGGTTTGAAGAACGCGGGAAGTATCTTCCAGCGGGCCATCGACGATGTGCTGCGCGAACAAATAGGAAAGACGTGCTACGTCTACGTAGACGACGTCATAGTTTTCTCGAAAAATGAACCTGACCACGTCAAGCACGTGGACTGCGTCTTAGGAAAATTATACCAGGCCAACATGAGGGTGGCCATGGAAAAATCAAAATTCTTCAAAACAAGCGTGGAATACCTCGGCTTTTTGGTAACCAATCAGGGAGCAAAAACTGACCCTGAGAAGGTCAAAGCTATTCAGCATTACCCTGAGCCCAAGTCCCTGTATGAGGTTAGGTCCTTCCTGGGGTTGGCAAGCTACTATAGGTGTTTCGTGAAGGACTTCGCCGCAATTGCGAAGCCCTTGTCTGATATATTGAAAGGCGAAAATGGAACCGTTATCAAACACATGTCAAAAAAGATGCCCATTGCCTTTAATGACTTGCAGCGGTTTGCATTCGAGAGACTGAGAAACATTTTGGCCTCAGAAGACGTAATGCTGATGTACCCGGATTATCGGAAAGCATTCGATCTTACCACCGATGCCTCGGCTTATGGCATTGGTGCCGTTCTCTCCCAGGGTGGCCGTCCAATAACAATGATTTCAAGAACACTCAAAGATAGAGAAGTCAACTACGCTACTAACGAGCGTGAGTTGCTGGCTATCGTGTGGGCATTAGGTAAGCTCCGTCAGTATATCTACGGGGCCAAGGAGATTAACATCTTCACCGATCACCAACCATTGACTTTTGCAGTTTCTGAGGGAAACCCCAACGCAAAGATCAAACGGTGGAAAGCCCGAATTGATGAAACCGGTGCCAAACTATTTTACAAGCCCGGTAAAGACAACCACGTTGCCGACGCCCTATCCCGGCAAAATGTTAACGCACTCGATGACAATGGCCAGGCCTCTGATGCTGCCACAGTTAACAGCGAGGCGTCCCTCACTTATACTATTGAAACGTCTGACAAGCCGGTCAATTGTTATAGGAACCAGATAATCCTAGAAGAAGCCAAATTTCCTCTAACAAGGAAATTTGTCATATTCGGCAGCAAAACGCGCCACATTCTGCACTTCGCGGACAGAGATCTCCTCTTAAGCGAGCTAAAGACTCTGATAAACCCAAGTGTTGTGAACGCAATCCACTGCGATCTTCACACACTGGCGCAGGTGCAAGACGAGTTGGTAAGGTCATTCCCTACCACAAAGTTTCAACATTGCAAAAAAATGGTCACCGACATATTCGATATTGGTGAGAGAAGGGAGATCATGACCGAAGAGCACAATCGTGCACATAGGGCGGCGCAAGAAAATGTCAAACAGGTCATGACAGACTATTATTTCCCAAAAATGACCAAACTTGCGAACGAAGTCGCACTAAATTGTAAAGTCTGTCGGAAAGCCAAGTACGACAGGCACCCGAAAAAGCAGGAACTGGGTGAAACGCCGGTACCCTCGCACGTAGGTGAGATGTTGCACGTGGACGTATTCTCAACTGATAGGAAGCAGTTTCTGACATGTGTCGACAAGTTCTCAAAATTTGCCATGGTGCAGCCGATCCCTTCGCGGACCATTGAAGACATTAGAGTCCCCCTAATGCAAATAATGAATGTGTTCCCTCACGCTAGACAACTCTACTGTGACAATGAACCATCTTTGAAGTCAGAAACAATAAGGTCCCTTTTAGAAAATCGCTTTGCTGTTGTAACAGCCAATGCGCCCCCACTCCATAGCACGTCCAACGGCCAGGTGGAAAGGTTTCATAGTACCCTGCTAGAAATAGCGAGGTGCCTGAAATTAGAAAAAGGCATAAGCGACACAACCGACCTGATACTTCAAGCGACCATTGAATACAACAAATCGGTGCATTCGGTCAGCAAGGAAAAGCCCATGAATATCCTCCTCGCGACCCCCTCAGAGTCCCACCAAAAAGTGGGGAACAGAATAAAGGTGGCACAAGCCAGACAAAACACTAGGGAGAACAAAGATAGACAGAGTAGGGTGTTTGACGTAGGCGAAAAAGTGTTGGTGAAAACCAACAGGAGATTGGGGAATAAATTGACACCCCTATATGTGGAAGAGTCTATTGAAACGGACTTGGGGACAACGGTCCTCATTAAGGGGAGGGTGGTCCATAAGGACAACCTTCGTTAGGAATAGGCTGTTAATTAGGAACTTTAGGAATAAGCCGTCTATACTTGTACTTAAGAATCACCTTTCACCTTTTAGGTTGCCCTTGATAATTCTCCTAACCTTCGCTTTGACCACGGGACGCATCGCGGATTATTCTCACTCTGATTACATCCCAATATCAGATGGAAATGTGGTAGTCTGGGAATCGCTTGGTTATTTACGCCACACAACGAACCTGACTGAGTTTGAAAGGATGATAGCGGAGACCAAAGGTTTGTCCGATTCATTCCCACACTCGCATATGCGAAAATTGTTGGATGTCGACACAGCGCACGTCCAAACCATGTTGTCCGCAATAAACGTTCACCGCAGAATAACGCGTAGCTTGAACTTCTTGGGGTCTGCTTTAAAGATTGTCGCCGGAAACCCGGACGCGGCAGACTTGGAGAGCATTCGGATTACCGATGCCCAGCTCATTGAGTCCAACAACAGGCAGGTAGCTATTAACACAAAAACTCAAGGCCAAATTAATGCACTCACTAGCACTGTCAATAAACTTATTGAATCTGCCAAAAAGTCCCAAATTGATACGGGACATTTGTACGAAACCCTCCTGACACGGAATAGAATAATAGCCACAGAGATTCAAAATATCATGCTTTCAATTACACTTGCGAAAATCAATATAATTAACCCCGCCATATTAGACAGTGCCGATATAGAGAATATTTTCAATAATCAATTTACAGAACTAGCAACTACCGATGTCTTAGAAGTAGCTAGTGCTAAGATACTGCATGAAAATAACCTAATCCATCTAATAATTGAGTTTCCTATTGCTAAGTTACTTTGTAAGAAGGTCATCATCTATCCGGTTGCGCACAAAGATACCATCCTCCAGCTGGCAGACAACATCCTGGCTGAATGTGGAAATGAGATTCGAAGCGTGACGAACTGCAGCATTGCGACTACAACAACGTTCTGCAAGCTAGCCGAGAGCACCTCTTGTGCCCAAGGTTTACACACCGGTGGCGTTGCCCACTGCGAGACCCAGCCGAGCCATCTCGAGCCTGTCACCCTTGTCGATGACGGCATCATCATTGTCAACGACCACCCAGCCGAAGTGCAGATTGACGACGGCCCAGTAGCAAAAATATCTGGCACCTTTCTGCTCACATTCACGAATCATGCCATGGTCAACGGCACAAAATACGTGAATCGTAACAACATCCAAAGACGACTTCCGGGTGTAGCAGCCTCCCCATTGTTGAACATCACCGGCCACAGCCCAGTATTGAGCCTGAAATTCCTACAAAAACTAAACGAGAAAAACCTCAACTTCATCAAAAATGTTGAGAACGAATTTTCCTCTAGCTCAAAGTATGTGCTGGTCTTGTGTTTCGGTTTGGGAGTCTGCGCCTTCGCGAGCAGCCTGATACTGCTGAGTCATCTAAGAGTTAAGCGGCGTAACGAGCGGCAAATAGCAGAGATGATCTCCAAAATGGGTGCGACCGAGGACGGCCGCACTGCTGTGTGGGGGAGTAGTTAACAAGTAACTCCGGCCCACTGTGCGAGCCGAAGGCACCAGGCGGCTCGCAGCAGAATTAGCCGGCTCAGCGTAAGCTGAGGTGGTCAGTGGTTGGTTCATTGACCAACAATATTGCGAAACATCCGCTGGCCAAACTGAGCTGGCACGAGGCGCAGCGTCAGCGCTTTCCACGCCGCGGCTGCAGAGAGGACCGAGGCAGTGTCAGCCGGCACTTAGCTATAATATTCATTCTTTTGTTTGTTAGCTTTAGATTCAGATTTAGAAGAACGATCGACAAGAGCACTTCGTGCCTTGCAATAAATAATTTGTATCGCAAAACCTCAAATCTCAGTCTTCATTGCCGCGGCTCAAGCCGGTATCGACTTAAAACTCGTTGTTCGCGATAACGAACGAAAATATCAATTAATTTACATACATTAAATAAGTGATGTTGCCTTCGATCAAAGGTTTTGGAATCGTGCAAATGTTTTAATTTCAATAGGATACAAAGTCAAAGTGTGAATAGACGTTGCAAAGCGTTCTTCTACACCATCTTTTCACAAACCCATCAACGTCATTCATACCCTTATCGATGGTGGTTAAGTTGAGACTATCGAATTTTAATTAAGTGTCAAGCAAAATCCCCAACCGACCCTTTACAGTGAAGAGCATTTAAAGTAGGATGATAAGCAAAGAAGAATGTCATAATCTTGCTTCTAAAAGCATTTAGATTTAGTAAGTTAAAATGACACCATGAATTAAAAGCATTTAAATCGGTTTGCAAATCAACATGAGATTCAATTTCCCTATAAGAAACATATTTTAACGTTAGCAGTATTCATAAAAACTCGAGAGTGTGCGATAATCAAATGGAATCCAAAGCGAGAAACATTGGACAACACAGATATAGCATAAAATAATGCTTTCCTAAAAAGAACTCGTTGAGTTCTTGAAGTAAGATAATCACCTATCCAGGCAACTATGGAAAACCGATGGTATTCGATTTATACAAAAGCAGGGAATGGTTAACGGAATCAAAAGACTTGCAAAAATCAGTTTAAATAATTTCATTTGTTGGTGAAACCCTTATTTATCATTGAAGCAAAATCTAATTAATCCATGTTGACAGGGATAAATTAGGGACTAGGTGTTGAAGGTGAAAAGTTAAAAATTTTAGGAGTAAATTAAATTAAAAATCGGTATTGTTGACTGAGTTGATCAACCGAACTATTTTTGAAGTTAAATATCCTTAAATATATGTAGAGACCAGCAAAGCTTGTACCATTAAGTTTGCTCTTCGACTAGTATTTACGCAAACGTGCATACCAACAACTTTACCTTTTATTACAAATCTTTAATTTACTTGCAGTCTCATCTTCGAGCTTGATAAGCCGCGCGTATTCATAATTCGGCATGGTTTCGTTAAGCCACTTCATAATATTATTCTTTGAACGTCTTACGTCCGAACGCGGGTATAGAAAATAAGTAATCACCCTCTCCAGGTCAGTCTGTCGTCAGGCGTTTGTTATCATTAACTACTAAAGAGATACCACTTAACATACATTAATTGTAAAAAAATGTAGTTGAACGCTAAACTCGGTCGAGTTTGGGATACCCTGTACCTACTAGACGGAATAAAAAAAAAGTGGTTACCCTTTTCGGCTACGTTCACATAAAATCTCTGGTATTAATATGCATTTGAACTGTTTATTCGACCGTTTGCCAGTTAGACAAGGGAAATTAAAATCATGACTCTGAAATTGTGTTTTTTTGTATATCTCATGTGAATATGGTCCGATTTAAGTCATGTCGAAATCGAAAGATTTTTGAATTCCTAACAACTTTTCTGAAGCAACTACTATCAATTTCTCTAGACACTCTGATCATATTTTTGTATTGTTACAAAGTCAACAAGAATTTTGTAAAGAATTATAAAATTTTGTGTGAAGAATCTATAGGACATGGGAAAGGGCAAGTTAAATTTTTCATGTTGAAATTTGGTGTATAGAATCAATAGGACACGCGGAAGGGCAAGTTTATGTTTTATGAATTTAGTCCAGGTATAGAAAAGTATCACAGAAAAACTGATCTCATCCCGTCCACAAATTTCCACGCACCCAACTGTGGGATGGATTGCGAGCGAAGCGAGCAATCAAGTGACGAAGCCCCCTAGTTTTATTCTAGTTAATAAGTTTTTTTTTATGCGCATTGAGAAGTGTGCCATGTTATTAGGAACCAAAGATGCGTGAAAACGAGTCTTCCAGTGGTCAGTGGGTCAGGATAGTAGTAATGCAAAACGTTCGAGCCAATATCGATGGTGTCGAAAGAGTTACATAGCAACTTCTACCATATGAGTTGCGCGCGAAACCTAGACTATTTTGTGTCACAAAATAATGCTTCAAAAGGCTTAGAAATCGAATTGAGTGTAACCTACAAGACCAAACAAGAAACAATTCTTAACGCCAGCGCCAACCTCTTATATCCTTTTCGAATTCCTAGAAAAAAAAACAAACTGAAGATCAGGACCAACCGATTCGATTAAGCTCTCATCTATGTAATCTTTAATTTCCTTTTTTTCATATCTCAGCAATAAATTTCATTTTGTAAAGTCCTAACAATGTATATTAAAAATTAGGAATAGGCAAAGGATCTCAGAATAAACTAAATAAATTTATTTTTTTGGATATTAATAGAAACTTAATTTTTAATTAAAGGAAAGACAAAACCGATACATCGGAAACTATGGAGGTTTTTTGCAAAAACATCGGAACCCTCGCAGTTTTCCCAACACTACTGGTGGCATTGAACAATTGTGCACATGTAGCGCAGTAGGACCTTGTTTTTTCTCGGATTGCAGTGGAATGATGTGTCTGATTACTATTCCATAGGGGTTTTCTTCTTTTAACTGGTAGCTAAGGAATTCTATTCTGCTATCGTTTAATTTCTTCACAATAGCTCTGTATTGAATTGCAGAATTGCTCTTTAAAAGCAAACGGTAAGACCGAGTTATGAGCTCTTTCTGGAAAAAAACAATTTAGAGCAAATAATTAAATTCCGATCTAGCTCAATTCTTTTTGTATTCGTTATATGTACTATTGCTTAAGCCGGCAGTGCCACACCCTTTTTTCTACCAAATTTCGCTTACAAGAATTGTTAATCTTATTGTGTATTCTTTTTTTAAATCGATGTGAGCGAACAAAGAATAGCGGAAGCCTCGATAGAAATTATTATCTTGCATTTGGATTAGGCACGTTAAAGTGACACCATGAATGAAAAGCATTTAAATCAGCTTGCAATTCTGTTTGCCAATACGTTGTCAGCAACCACACAATTACAAGCAATAGACCGTCGCTTACAAAAAAAAAGGCATTTTTCGTGAACAGGATAGGATGGATATGCTACTGTCAATATGCCTCACAGCCAAAAAAAACATTTTTTTTTTATGCCTGCGATTTTGAACTTATAGATTTGTTTTGTTTTTTGCAGATATAGTTCAAATATTTAGATAAGTTTGGGTAACCGAGGACCAGCGCAACTACCAAAGAATTCAAGGAAAAATCCTTCTGATTCATTAGATCCCAACCAGCTATGTACTAACTGTGCTCTATATCATGCAAGAGTAAGTCTTGGAACAACTTGCGCATTACAACATTGATCTTTTGTGGCCCCATACAAAATTTTTTTCATTTTACCAACTTTCTAAAATTTAATTTATTTATTAATTTTTTTTTTTTATTCAAACAGTTCATATTTTTGACGAAATAGTCACAGTTAATTTAAATATTAAAAAAATAATAAGTTTAAGGAATCCAATGATTTCTAAATGCGAATAAGTCCAAAACCAAATTTCCAACCCTTTTATCTATTAAATAAGCAATTAAACGCTTATTAAAACTGGGAATGTCATAATTTAAAGACGCACAAATCTCTCTAAAAATATAGTGATTTTAAATTGTAAGTAGTTGCAAAGAAAGTTCATATGTTATACTTACAATAATTCGGATATCGGAATATTATTCCTGAAATATTCTGAAAGAACGAATTCACCATTTATTGTTTTTGCTCTGCTTACACTATACATTATATCAGGATTTTTTCCATACAAAATGACAAATATTGGTTTTCCTGAAGATTCCAAAGGTCGAATGAATTTGCCAAGATTATTTTCAGCAATCTGGTTATATATTTGATACAATTCTTTTGGAAGAATCTCTATGCGTAAAAGAAAAAAATGCGACATGAAGTCTGAGGTTTTCGACACATTTGTACAGTTCTCTTTAAAGTAATTATTTATAGAAAGCAAATAAAAATTTGAAATCTTTTCAGGAGGATAATAGTCAATATTGATAGTTTTTCCAAAATTGGATATACCATCTTCGAATTCTAGTATTTTTGAAAGGGTTTCTAAAATTTTAGGGTATTCGGATTGTATAAATTGATCGTCATCACAATTCTCTGGACTGCTACAATTTCTTAACAAATGGTAATAAAAACGAAAAAAACATTGTCGCACTCTTATAACCATTTCGTAATCTGATTTTGACATGACCATCCAAATCCATTCGTCAATATAAAGGTTCATTTTGCAGCTAGCAAATAAAAATCCATTCTGCGGAATTTTCGAACGCCTCATTCGTGCTGATCCTGAAATTAATTTTATTTTAATACTAATATTAATAAATCAATAATAATGTATACAGATTTGCGAATTAGACGTCGTAACAACTCATTAAAAAATCAAATTATTAACTAAAAACTCTTCTTATAATCAACCACGTATTTATAATCTTTTTATTCAAAAAAGCATTTATATAAATATTTTATACTAATTTACTTTTATAAGAGTGTTATTGCTCATTTATTAAATATGCAATATATACTAACCAGCAAATATGGAAATAGCAAGTGGTGCAACCATGGTTGCATGTGTGATACAGTTTTTCTCCTTTGAGTATATAATCCATTGAGTTTCTAGTTTGTTAATAGAATACGCTGGGAGGTTTTTTAAAACAGTTTTTGGATGTAAAAGCATATCAAATGAATGTGATGACTTCAGACAATGTTTCTTTCCATCCACGGCACAAATATTTGGATACATTCCCCCAGTAAGGGCTGCCTTAACTACAGGCCAGCTGTTAGATTTTTTATTAATTTTATGCATACTTAATTGACCTTGATTATGAATTAAATAAGTAGATTTTAATGCACTCATTATATTTGTACGCATAAAACATAATTCATCCATAAGACAATTTAGTATAAAGTCATACTCATCACTAAGAAATAATGAAGTCGTGTTATGCTTCCATCGTTTTTGCCATTCTTGAAAAACACGCAAAACCATGAAATGATCCGAAACCTGTCCTTCAGTTAAACGTAATCGTTCGTGCTTGACTTCATTTTGTATATAAACTGTGAACCTATTCCAAATTTTGTCAATTTCATTACTGACCGGTATTTCCAGGGGATCAGTAGTTATCATTGAACAAACAATTGTGAGTATGGGATCTAAGCATTTTAATAGAATTCCGAAAACTAAAGTCCGACCCAGTTGACAAGAGACTGGTATGTCTAATAACCGGCAACCCAGAAATGTAACGTGTTCAGTTTCATCTAAAACATCGATTTTTTTTAAGAATTCAATTGTTTGATGCACGTTTATTAGTGGGGGTGGAGCGATAGTATCACTTAAGTATTCATTGATCATAACATTGGGCGATAAAAATTTGACTACCAAGCAGACCTTATCTAGAGGTGATGTTTGCAAATTTGGCGTGTTTTCTTCAAACAATATTCTATAAGTATTTTTTGATATTAGTCGAAAGCAGTAAGTGCCGGTAGCTGCAAAAGAAAAAATAGAATTATTGTTCAAATCAATTTGATAAATCGAATTTAGTTTTTAAAATAATAAAAATATTTTTAATTTTTTCGATAACCTCCTGACTACCAATCTAGAGCTCCATCGAGTATGAGTTCAAAAACGACCGATACATGTTGTTGACTCGAACAATGTCGATCAAGTTACACTAGTATACTCAAAATATCTGTACTACAGTTCTCTGCTACACACTGTTGTACTTTACCTAAGCGGTACTAATGGTGGTAGGACTATAAACTTTATCTTCCCTTTTCTTAATATTCTACACTTAAAGGTATAAAGAAATATACTATATTGTGCCGATATAGATTATTTTATGATGTTTAAGGCATAGTACTCAAGTTTGGATTGAGATTCATCTTGTTATTTAAGCTTTTCTGATCGCGGTGTGGTTATGTAGACTCGTTTTTATTAATTTAGCACCTGACACTCCAGAAATTTAATTACATTAACCTGATCTTAAGGGTGATTCTAAGGTAAAAGTAATCTTGGTGTTAAATATTATACCCAATAAGTTGGGTCATTTTGCGTGTCGGTGGTAACTTGGAAAATACAGTTTTCAGTTTTGGGATGACAGAATGTATGTTTTAATCATATCAATTTCATCGTCACACTCTAATTAAGGGAAAGAACAGTATATAATATAATTTTCTGAGAATGTGGGGCAGAATATTAATGAACATACCGACATATGCTTGAGGTGTTTAGAGGTATTTTGTGGAAATATCCAAAATACATAAAATTTCTTTTAGAGTTACTTGCAAACATAGAACAACTAAATAGTGTTCATTTATGAGAGAGAGAAAGAGTATGTTATAATTATTGAATATCATCAAGCTTGGATTAATTTAGGTTTTTTAATATAATATATATATATATATATATATATATATATATATATATATATATATATATATATAATAAATTAAATAAAAACGAGTCTACATAATTTAATATATATATAATTTAATTTTTAAAGACAAAATGCAATTTTGAATTTTTTATTTAGTAGCCACAGTATTAAAATTTTAAATAAAATTATACATATTTATACTGCTTTGCTGTTTTCCATAGCCTACTTTGTGGTAAGTGGGCTTTATATATAGGTGTTGTATACAATAAAGCAGTGCGTAGCGTCGTAGTTGCAAGGTACAGCTTCTTGCGAAATGCATGTACAGGTGAGTTTCTTAAAAAAATCCATTTCTCATATATGAAAACTTTTCATGCTTTTATGCATTATATATTATTCGATAAGCTTAAGGCCTTTGTAGCTATAGCTATTTAAGCACCAGTTCGCCTATAATTTAACATTGTATTCGAACATAATATAAATAAATAAATAAATAATATTATTCAATAGCAAAATATAAATATTACCGTTTATATCAAGAATTGTTTCCCTTCTCATCAAAGAATACTTTGAAGCCCATTGGTACTTATCTCCATTATTGCAGGTTTTGCTGTCGTAAAAAGTTTTTTTTTCACGGGCTGTATCTATAATGTATCTAAATGAAACAGTCAATAGTAAATATTCAATCATATCGGTGGTCAGTATAACATTCATTATATTATTATGTGTTGCTTTTAGAGCATCTAAATATTCATAGGTCATTTTTGAGTGCAGGAGAAATATTGAAATATTTTGCAAGTTTCCAGTTAGGTAATGAGTAAGAAGTTTGTAATTCAGCTTAACCAAGTGATAGTAGGTCGGCAATATTATTAAAATGTTTCCTGAAATAATAAATTATATTTAAAGAAAATAATAATAATAAAGTGACTTAAGCAAATAAGTTAAATATAGCTTTTAAAGGAAAGCGAGAATGGATCATACACGTGATAATATATGGTACATATACTTCCTATTCAATTTTTAAAATTAAGCATTTCAATAAATTTTATTTCTATCAAACCCCCATTTGGGTGTGGGGAAGTTTGTTTATAGGAAGATCGGGTTTACTGTAACACTTTTTTATCCCTATAGTAAATTCGAGAGAAATGAGAAATCCTGTTCTAATTACAAACAGTAAAAATCTTCGAATAACGATAAAATAAAACATTCCCATTTAAGCTATGGAGAGCAAAGAGCAAAAATTTCTTTTGAACGTACTCAATATGATGAACCGTATTCGAAATTGTTGACAGTAGATAAAATGTAACAAAATTTAAATTTATTGGAGAATCAAGTTAAATCCCTAAAACATTTACTGAACCTATACGACGAAGAGTATTTTGATAAAGATGATAGAAAACTAAGTGTGGAATGCCCCGACAGAAGCTAATGATCTTGCATTTAGAAGCATTTAAATTTAGTGACACCCCGAAATAAAAGCATTTAAATCCGTTTGCAGATCAATGTGAGATTCCATATCCCTGTAGGAAAAGCACAATTTAACGTCATCTGCAAACACGATAGGGTGATATGACTGATGAAAGATCGTTTATAAAAAGAGTAAGTAAAAAGCGACAAAGGAAGAGCCCCGGACGACACAGTTATACTATTTGATAATGATTTCTTAAAAAGAACTCTGTTGAGCGCACTAAGAGTTTTTAGTGAATTAATAAAATAGCCGAGTATTATTCTCAATATAGATTTTTGTTTATTTATGCTGAAGTTTAGCTGATTGCCTTGAGCGCATGTACCAACAAATGAAAACTATATAACTTATGCTGAAGCTGGGTCGATTGCCTTGCTTACAAATTCAATATCAACAATCAAGGGATGAACAAAAGAACTTATGTGTAAAATTAAGCGGAAGTGAGCACAAAGGGAAGATGACAAAAGTAGGCAGCGCAATAACTCTAAAACGCCGCATAATTAAACCAGCTATAATTATTACAATGTTTGGCGGCATTTTTATATGCGGATTTTGCCTTCTCTTGCGACTGGCCCGGACACACTCCCCCCGTTGAAACCTTGTGTACGGCCATTCCATTCTTTTTTAACTTTTTAATATGGGCCAACCATTGCCATAGTCACTGGATGACGACTCTGCAAAATAATGCGATGACTCGCACTATGATCAAGGGATCAATTTTTGATACGTCCTTCAACTCGCAGACCACCATTGGCATCTTCGTGTATGTCGGAAACAGTAAATTCATACTGTTTTAATCTTTTAATAAATTTGTAAATGAAGCCAAAAACTCGCTGCATGAATCCAAAATTATTGACCATTTTAGGCTGGCTAAAGTCCAGTTGGGGAGACCTCACCATTAGCACATTTTTTCGCAACTCCAGGGTTGGCTTCTCTGAAGAATATCCGGCAGGCCAATCAGCTCAGGAATTCACCTCTTCCTTACGATAATCAGTATGGCCCACGTCCTCCTCCGGATACAATCCATCCAAGACGAGTCTTCGGGATCAGTGGCAACTCCAAGCTAATTTTAATTTTACCAACACAAAGAAGATCATAGAATAAGCTTGTACCGAGTAAAACTCCACTCGTTGTGATTTCGTAAAAGACGGATCAGCCATTTCAGATATTTAAAGGAATTTTTCATCCCTTAATGTCCAGATCAATGTTGGGCTGACGACCAGTGTTTGCTGGCACTACCTCTGAATTTATCGATTTACGAGATACAATTACAAATGAATTATTTGTGACTATAGAAACATCTCCAAGTCCTGAAAAAGAGACCGAGGAGTTATTTTCCTTTATTTGCAGTTGTTGAACAATATCCGCTGTGATGAGGCTTAACTACGATCATGAGTCAAACAATGCTGTACAAGGCAAGGATTACACTCGAGGATAAGAGCAGTAGCCAGGAACACATCAGAGGAAGAAACATAGTCAGAAAGAGAAGTGGATGGTGTGTTTCGCGAAATGGCAAAAGCCGAAAAAGAAGCAGCAGATGCTTCGAAGATGATGACGATGCTGAGCGATGGTGAGGTTGTAGCTCTTCTTGATCCACAGGAACGGCAATTCTCAGCATTACAAAATTTTATTTGATGGCCTGGCTTCAAGCAAGGCGCGTCTGTGAACGTTAAAATTCCTCAGCTTCCCAGATGTTGCAGATTCCATCCTCTTTAAGCCAAGGATCTCCTTAATTTGTGCCTGAAAAACTAAACGCTTGTTATTGAACCTTCGTTCTAAAATTTGTAATGCAATTGTCTAGTTATCGCTGGAGAGGTCGAAAGCTCGAATTGCTCCCAACGCTGATCCTGACAACGCATATCGCAAATATCGAAACTTTTTTAACTTTGCTTACGTTGATGCTCAGCATCGGGCACTAAAGGCAGAGGTGAAAATTTTGCCTACTGAGCATCGGGCAATACAGGCACATGTGAAATTGTTGCGTCTAAAGTGTCTTCAATATTTTTATTTATTTGTTACGCGCACTGTACGCCACTTTTTACCGCTTGTTTTACATCACCAACTGTTTTTATGAGTTCAATAAACTAAACTGCTGATGCTTGAATATATAAATGTTTGTGTCTAAGCGCGCCTTTGTGCTAATACGGCTGACTATATTTTCACTCAGATAAAGTAAATAGCTACACAAATTAAATCCAATAATTGGTGCTTTTATCATTTTATTCACTGTATCACTGTTTCTTTGATGTTCATATTTTGATGAAATTACAAAAAAAAAAAAAAAAAAATTTATTTTATGTACATAAATTTATTACTTGCGCGCACGATGATCGAAAGAATATCTTGCAGGGGCCTCCAACTGTTAAGCGCACTAAGAGCTTTTAGTAAAATATTAATTTCTAATTCATAAAAAAGCGAGAAATAATCACTTTATGTTTATTTATGCTGATATTTAGCCGATTGCCTTGCTTGCATGTACTAAGTAAAGAAAACTTAATAAGTTAACAAACAGGAGATATCAATACTTTATTAGCTCCACTCGCATTAATTATTAATCTACCCTCGCTATAATTAAGCTTACTCAGATTTTTGGGGTCAGCACACTCAACAAGAGTGACCAACGACGGTAACCTGACACTTGCTGATACCGCAAGTGCTACGTTTTCGCCCATGGTATGCTGCTATGCTAGCTTTAGAATTCCACTTTATACATTTTGTACTTTTAGTTTTATATTGATCATATAACAGCACAAGCTGAAAATATATTGCTTCGGCACTTGCTGTTAAAAATCTAAATATCTTTTATTGCTGAGTCCCTAGGCCAGTAATAAGGAGAGCCAGTTGCCCTCCCACCATATTCTTCATAATCTTCAGCTGCTGCTACCACATCCTGAAGTCTATCCGCCGTTAATAGGAACGGCCAACCACAAGCTGCTGTCCCTCAGAGATTACCCGTCGGAGGCAACAGATTATCTTTAATTGGCGCCCAACGGAAAAGGATTCACACCTTAGAGAGTCAGGATTAGATTGTTCCATAAAATGTAAGTTCAATCAGTGATCTCAAGTAAGAAATAAAAAAAAAAAAAAAAAAAGTGAAATAAAATAAAAGCAAGTAATTGTGTGCAAATTAAAATTCTCTTACCCAAACAAAATTCACCAGTTATTTGTAATAGGCTTAGCTAAAAATAATTGTGAAGTGTCAACCAACAGATCCTACGCGAGTAGCTCATGAGTTTTCCAGGTCCATACAGACCAGTAAAAGTAGAATACGACAGTGAGGATAGTTGGGATTCAAATCAAGACATTCAAGGAGTTAATTTGAATACGAACAACATGGACGTGAACCGGGTTCAGGCTCTAATCGAAACTGTTTTAGAGCAGCAAGAGAGGCGATTCCAGGCACAACTTAACACAATGAACGAACATTTACAACGTATAAGTATAGAAGTTCCACAAGTAATCACGTATGAGAGAATAACTGCCAACCGAGCAATTGCTTGTGACATTTCACTTAAAATCATAAAATCGGTACCGGAATTTACTGGTACTCAGGAAGAATACGTGTCGTGGAGGCAGACAGCCACCGACTCATATGAAATTTTTAGACCATATAATGGAAGCAATGTCCATTATCAAGCTGTGACCATAATCAGGAACAAAATTAGGGGTTCAGCGAGAGCATTACTATTTTCGCACAACAATGTGCTAAACTTTGATGCCATTATAGCAAGGTTGGATTGCACCTATGCTGATAAGACCTCATTACGCATGCTGCGCCAAAAAAGTTGTTTTTAACATGCGTCGATAAATTTTCAAAATTTGCCATTACGCAACCCGTGGCGTCCAGAGCAATAGTCGACGTTATAAATCCAATAATTCAATTGGTAAATATTTTCCCAAACATTAAGACCATATACTGCGACAATGAAGCCGCCTTTAACTCAGAGACAGTCACATCATTGCTTAAAAACAACTACAATATAGATGTCGAAAACGCGCCCCCACTTCACAGTTCTTCAAACGGTCAAGTTGAACGGTTCCACAGCACCCTAGCAGAAATCGCAAGGTGCCTAAAGATGGATAAAAAGATCAACGAAACGGTAGAGTTAATTCTAAGGCCAACGGGTGAATACAATAAAACGATACACTCGGTCACAGACAAAACTCCCATGGAAATCGTCCACGCAACACCAACTGAATTACGCCAGACCATACAGGATAGACTAATAAGGGCCCAACAGGACAACCTCGATGTAACCAATCGCGACAAAATAGGGTTTTTGAGGTGGGAGAAAAAGTTTTTTTGAAAAACAATAAAAGAATAGGCAACAAACTGACCCCGTTGTGCACTGAGGAGAGGATACAGGCCGACCTGGGAACGTCGGTACTCATTAAGGGGAGGGTGGTCCATAAGGATAACCTTAAGTAAACTCGGACATTCAATAGGCCAATTATAAGTAAGCTAAAACACAAACTTATATATCACTATTTCTTCATTGCAGGCTTATGACCATAATCTTTTACACGCTAGCAATAGCACATGCGCGGATTACCGATTTTTCTCATGCCAACTACATACCCGTAATAGACGGAAATGTTTTGGTTTTTGAGCAACGCGAATTTTTAAAGCATACTAGTAACTTGTCCGATTTTAAAAGTATAATAGACGAAACCGAAAAATGTCTGAATTATTTCCTCTGTCGCATATGCGAAAATTATTAGATGTAGATATAGATCACATAAGGGGCTTACTATCCACGCTGACCATACACCATAGAATCGCTAGGAGCTTAGATTTTTTGGGCACAGCCCTCAAAGTTGTCGCGGGCACCCCAGACGCGTCAGACTTTGAAAAAATTAGAATGTCTGAAACCCAATTAATAGAATCAAATAACAGACAGGTAATATTTAATTCAAAGACTCAAGAACAGATCAACCAACTCACTGATACAATTAACAAAATAATTAAAGCAAAAAAGAACAATTTTGTCGACACTCCACATCTATATGAAGCTTTATTAGCCCGAAATAGAATGTTAATCACCGAAATACAAAATCTAATGCTCACAATTACCTTAGCTAAATCAAATATAATCAACCCTACAATTCTCGATCATGCAGACTGGAGATCTCTTATTGAACAAACGATAGATACACCAATAGTCAGCTTAATGGAAGCTTCAAATATCAAGGTCCTTCAGTCCGAGAACATGATCCACATATTAATATCCTATCCTAGGGTTAAGTCCAATTGCAAAAAGGCTACAATTTTTCCCGTATCACACCAACATGTAATCCTACAACTAGATGACAACACCTTAGCAGAATGTGAGAGTAACATTTTAGCTCTCACCGAATGTATCAGAACAACACAAGACACATTCTGCAAGCTTGCGCACCACGACACCTGTGCACGATCACTCCACGCTGGAGGCACTGCCCATTGTAACACTCAGCCCAGCCACCTGAAAGTTATCACGCTCATCGATGAAGGCGTTTTGATCGTCAACGAAAGTCCAGCGCGCATCAGCACAGACGATGGTCCAGAGCTGTTGACTAATGGCACACATCTCGTCACGTTCGAACACTCCGCTATCATAAATGGTACCAAATATGTGAACCATCGCACAACCATAAGTAAAACACCGGGTATAGCAGGGTCATCAGTTTTAAACATCATCGGTCATGATCCAGTACTCAGCTTGCCGCTACTCCACAGAATGAACAGCCAAAATTTGCGCATCATCGAAGACTTCAAAAAAGAAGTGGAAATAGCTGGTTCACCCAAAACATGGTTCGCAATCGGAGTAGGTCCGAGTGTCATTTTATTCGGCTCACTCCTCCTTTTCCAAGTAATAAGAAGAAGACGAGACTTGATTGAAATACAAAAGGCAATTGACAAATTCAGCGTGACCGAGGACGGTCCGCGATCTTAAAAGGGGAGTAGTTAACAAACAGGAGATATCAATACTTTATTGGCTCCACTCGCATTAATTATTAATCTACCCTCGCTATAATTAAGCTTACTCAGATTTTTGGGGTCAGCACACTCAACAAGAGTGACCAACGACGGTAACCTGACACTTGCTGATACCGCAAGTGCTACGTTTTCGCCCATGGTATGCTGAGTCGGTTTGCTGACTCTAAGCATTGCATAAACATTTCCTTTTTTAGCTTTAGAATTCCGCTTTATACATTTTGTACTTTTAGTTTTATATTGATCATATAACAGCACAAGCTGAAAATATATTGCTTCGGCACTTGCTGTTAAAAATCTAAATATCTTTTATTGCTGAGTCCCTAGGCCAGTAATAAGGAGAGCCAGTTGCCCTCCCACCATATTCTTCATAATCTTCAGCTGCTGCTACCACATCCTGAAGTCTACCCGCCGTTAATAGGAACGGCCAACCACAAGCTGCTGTCCCTCAGAGATTAGCCGTCGGTGGCAACAGAATATCTTTAATTTATATATAACTCATGCTGAAGCTGGGCCGATTGCCTTGTTTGCATATTCCAGAGCACCCATCATTATTAAACTCTCACAAGAGAGTTTTTGTATAAACTTACGCGAAAGTAACCACAAAAGAAATATGACAAAAGTAGGCAACGCAATAATGCCGCTTAATAGTGTGTATTAAACCAACTATAATTATTAAGTTTAACGGTATTTTTACATGCGAATTTATTAATGATAGTTTTGTTTCGGCTGGCCCGAACAAACCCTTTTAGTTCTTGCAATAAGATAATAATGGGTAACATAATCAAAAGCATTGCTAAAATCGGTGTAAATAACATCAGTCTGAGATTTGTTTTTAAAACCTTTAATTACCAATGAGGAAAATTCTAAGATGTTAGTCGTAGTCTACTTTTGTTTTACGAATGCTGAGAGGAAGAAATTTGAGACTTACATAAATGTTGGAGGTAAGAAGTTAAAAGTCTTTTAAAAATAAAGGAATTCCTGACAGTTTTGAACCTTTTCCTTTTCAAAATAAAAGTTTTTATGTACATTTAAGAAACATAAATTTAATTCTCAGATTATGAAAGCAAAAAACCTTTGACTAAAAATATGTGAAAAATTGTATAGAAAAACAATACCTTCCATTATCCATTACAATAAAAATAACTTTTATTTTAAATGTACAGAAACTGCAAGTTTTTGAAAATTACAAATATCGGTATGACCAAATTTAATTACACTTAAAAATTATAATTAAAGAATGTATATTAAAGTATAAAAATATTATATAATATATATATATATATTATATATATGTATACATATATAGCGGTGGGATAATGCTTAATCTTTAAACCCTAATATAACTATTTAACACTTAAAGCAACTGCCACCATTATTCTTGGATGTGATTTTTTTCTGTTGACTACGTTGTTCGTAATTCAGAAAATGTTTTTTCTAAAATATTGATTTGTTCAAGAACATCAAATTTCTTTTTAACTTTTTCAAGTTGGTCCTTATCAAGCTTCTTTATTTCTCCGCCTTGAATTTTATTTTCTATCAGTTCAATTTCACGAAGTTTTTTCCTCAATTTCTTTACTTGTTTGGATGGGTCCAATACTTCACCATCTTGACTAACATTTGAATCAAATATACATTTTTTAACATCTTTTTTTTGTTTGGACTGATTTGGAACTACAAGAAGACCTGGTGTTTGTAATTTCTTTGTCTTGTTCACCTCTAGTTTTTCACGTTCTTTTTTGGTATGACTATGGATTTTGGGAGCAGCGCCTGGAGGTAAGTCCAATTGTCGTAAAGCAAATTGTTTGCCCTTGCTTTCATATAGTGGCACCTCTTCCTGAGGTACATATCCTTCTTTCACACGGCGCGCTTTGCGCCAAGTACCATCTGGCCTCTTCGTTGCTGGTATAAAGGTTCCTTTATTGTTTTGCAAATAAGTATTCATTATTCTTAAGATTTTCAACTCAAACACTTATAAAATACAGATTTTTTGTAAAAAATCCGAAATAAAGATGAAAAAAATCGAAATTTCTATCGATAATTTATACATACATCAATGTTCTGACAGTAATTATCGCCTGGATTTTATTCATAGTTCCGATTTCTTTATTGATGGAAGAATAAATTAATTATTATTGGAGTACAAAACATCAAATAATATATTTTTATAGAATGATTTAAAAAGGGCCACTTCAGACAAATCTATATTTAAGGACTAATTTTAAATTAAGCTTAGAAATTATTCTATACTAAATAAATAAAGGGATTACTTTTTTCAAGACCACGTGAAAGTCTTTATATTAAAACACAATAAATATTGTCTTTAAATCTCATGCAGGCATATTATATACTGACTATTGAAATACAAGATCTCACTTAAAAACTTAATTTAAAATTTTCTTAATTGAATAATCGTAAATTTAATAATACTGAATAGATTTTATTCATACCCAATGAAAATTCCGGTTTAGTGTATATTAAATAAATAATATCAATTATCAAATCGTAATCAATAAATTCTGGAAAGGCGTTCCTAACAGCATAGCCATAAAGGCAGTAATTGTTTAAAAGAGCAATACACTCGTTGTTTCCATTAAGGGTAGAATATGTTATAGCGTTATGGTGCTGCGCATCAACGATATATGGATTGGCTCCCATATATAATAATAGACGTAGGTGATCAGCATAATTCAACTGAGAGGCGATTAGTATAGCCGTTTTTCCGTTATTTGAATGCTGGTAGTTAACAGGTACAAACTCATAGTTTATGGCATATAAAACTGTACAAAAGGCTTCATTAGTACCAAGATTTTCGTAGGCTAGCAAGCAACTATCCATTTGGGAATTTTTTTGACTTTTTTGTTGATACATTAGCGTTTGATCCTTATAGACTTCTTTAGGACTTTTACGAATATTCGCTCGTGTGATGCAATTGTGTATATCGTTTAGGTAAAGAATTCGACAGGTAGTTAAATTAATTCGTTCCATACACAATATAGCGCCTTCACCAAAAAACGAAATGAAAGTTTCCGCGTTCGTTAATTTTGACAACAGGATAATTCTTATATTTTGATTTATATTTATCGCAGTTTTTAATTCACTTAGTAAAATATCTGTATATTGTTCATGCCTTTGAACATCATTTACTATAAAATGACTTATATCTAACGACCTTTTATCACGTTTATGATTTATTAATGTTCGCAAAAAATGTTTTGCAGTTGTGTACACTATTTGTGATTTCGGGCATATTTTACTATGTTGCGGAAGTTGTATCGCTACCGTCTCACCTACATCTTCATCAAAAAATAATGCCAGTCGTCTACTGTTGTGGATAACTAAAATATTTTCGGTTTCAATGCAGAGAATTTTCAAGCTAGATTGCTTGATTTCATAGGCTTCAAAAAACAAAAGTGGTAAAAGTATAGTTTTATCCCACGAAAGATCACTAACAAATGCTGTAACTCGGTTAGAATAAACGGTTTTAATGATTTCAATGTTAAATGTAAATCCTAACAGTGTGTCCGCAAAGCGTAAAGAATTTTTTGTTTTCCTACATAGTTTCTCTGACTTTTGAGTTACGAATGGAATACTAAGAAGTGATACTGCAATGTCATCATAGTGGAATTCATTTAAATATCCTCTTGCCTGGTTATCCTCTAATGTAGGCAGTAATTCTAACAAAGCACAAACAGTTGCAGAAGATAACTCTAGATGTTTGGGTTCTTCTAAAAAGTGTCTACAATGCCTTTTGTAAATTTTAAAACAGGCTTGGCCATCGTTAAATATATGTCTAGTCTGAAGGCCTAATGTTGAAGCACACATATGGAAAATTTGTTCAGATGTTTGAAAAGTGTAAGCAAACTGCAGACAGCAACGGCGACCAGCAATGAAATATAGCATTTGCTGTGGAATAAACCTATCTTTAATGATTCGATTCATTTTTTTTAATCAGGAATTTTTCACTTCACACGCACTCAATGAAACACATTTCTTAATGAATTCCAAGCACTTATAAATTAATATATAAAAATACGGTAACCCTGTTAATAATGGCATGAAAAGCTATATTAAAGGTGGATAATATGTGACTCAAATTTTTGATTTTTAGTTAAGCAGTATCCTCAAATCATTGTGCTTTCGTTAAAAAGGAAGCAAATAGAGAGTGCTCTGGCAAAAATTCACAATTTTAGATATAGGCTTAACAAGCTAATACGACAGCTTGCATTTAAATCGGCTTGCAAATCAATATGAGATTCAATTTCCGGATAAAAAAAAACATAATTGAACATCTTCAATTAGTAAATAAAAGGGCCCAAAGTCCCTTGAGGACGCCTGACGACACAGTTAGAACATAGGGATCCTCAGGAAGTGAAAAAATATTGATTCTAGATCATCATACAAAAGACCAATTGTAATTGCCTATTCAGTAAGATATTTCCGGAAGATTTGAGTCATTTAAAACGATAAGGTGACCCTTATCTGTTAATCAAATTTTAAACATTTCTAATTTAACACATATAAACGGAACATCAGAAGACAGAGGAATATGAGAGGCTATTAAACCAGAGAAAAGCCACGCAAAATAATTTTAAGCAAATAAATTCAAAAATAGTAGAAATAAGTTAGAAAGGTAGAGTCGAGTTAACAGCAATAAATACGTCACCACCACAACCAGGGATACGGTCACTCTTAAAAGAGTGAAATTTTTTCTTCGCCGTAAACATGCAAAATCCAACATGCTTTGGTCAAGATTCTCAACAGCAAATAAGCCCGAAGAGAAAAAAAATATTTAATTTATCCACATCGAGGCATAGACTTTAAAATAATTACAAAATATTACATCTTCCGATGTAAGATTAAGTTCCAGTCTGGACATACCTGCTTCCTCTGTTAAACCCCCTTAAAGAATCCTGGGATTCAATTGGAACCCCAAGCGCCTTTGGAAGGAATATTTTATTACCTTGAAGGGACGAAGTGGCCAACATTTTTTTGTCAGCCTATCTAAGCACCGGCCCAGGAGACGCGAAAGAAATCAGCTTATTACTAGGCATTGGAGGTGTTGGAGGTCCATTTGCCGAGACTTGGAAAACCCACGAACCGTTAAGAGTTTTCAAGCCAAGGAAAGCTCAACAACTATAAACAACTAACGTTGGAGCATAAAACGTGCAAGATCACCTAATGAGAAAACAAAATGAAAAAAAGTTGGAGAACCTGCTGTTCGTAATGTATTGTAAAAAAAAATTATTTATGTCTGCTCATAGGGCAATTGATCATAAAGGCATTCATTATATTAGGTTCTAGTCCCAACGCGTGCAAGTTTTGTGCTTCACTCGTCTTCTAAATTTTTGCGCCTGCAATTTCTATTCTGCACTTAAGCTCAGCTCTATTTTAAGCCTATTTTTCTGCGTTTTGAGCTAAAGTTATATCTAAAAAGATAAGGGTTGTTTCTATATATATATATATATATATATATATATATATATATATATATATATATATATATATATATATATATATATCAGATATTCAATCTTAGAGGTTATCACCTCCATCGCCAACTGCTGCGATGCCGTCGGAAGAACATCGCCCATATTTCCTCTTGGTGTATAGATCCCCATTTCAGCTAGGTCCTTTTAGAAGTGGTTGAGTCGTTCGTCGTTGGTACATGCAAGCAAGGCAATCGGCTAAACATCAGCATAAGTAAACATGAATTTATATCATCGCGCGCGCAAATGATAAATTTATATAAAGGAATAGTTCGTAAAGAACCATCTTTTGTCATTTTTTTTACAACCCTTCACGGGGGCGGAGTTACTGTAACACAAAATAATTCCTTTTTAAATATTAAATTCGGATTTTTATTAGTTTCGGCTAGGCCAGCTCAAAGAGAAGTTAATTATGTATTTGTATATTTTGGTTTTGTTTATTAGATGGTGTGGAGCTTGGCTGCATTGCCAATCTTTGGGAATTAATAATTTACATGCAAGGAAAAACTGACCAGACTGGAGCCAATTATGTATTTTGGTTTTTTTTATTAGATTCAGTGGACCTTGGCTGCATAGCCAACCTTTAAGAATTAATAAGGAAAAGTCATTTGTGCATTTTAATTGAATTTGGATGTTTATTCCAAGTTGCACCAGTTGGATATTGTTTATGTGGGAAACGTGAATACGTCACTCCTCCCCCCTTAAGGGAAAAACTCATTCGCATTGAAGATGAGAAAAGAGTTTTGGTAGTTTGTCTGTTTCCAATTCTATGTTAATTGTGTTTGTTGTATTTTCTATTTCTGTGTCAGGTTTTGTTTTCCTGAACTTAACAATGAAGTTAGTTAAAAATGATTAAGACTAAAATAGTTGTAATTATTATAGATATGGAAAGGTAGTGTTTCTTATTGTTATTGTTTACAAAACTTATTATTTCGAGGTGTCTTACGGGCAAGATTTTGGTTATGTTTAATACATCGAATATTGGAGTTAAATCTAAATTTGGTAATTTTGCAGTTTTGCTTATTTCTATGTTGCCAATTTTTATTTTACAATTTTTTATTTTTATCAATTCATTTCCTCTTACTAGTCGTGATCGAACACTCATTGAGTTAAGACGTGCCTGAGTCTGCGCAAAATTTTTTCGCTAAATTGTCAAACTTTCAACAAATAACAGTGAATCTTAGTTTTGCTCTTTTAGTTCTGCTTCTCTCTAAAGCATAACAAAAACCTTCAGCTGGTAATAAACTCCAAAAGTTGACGCTTTGCCGTCAACATGAGTGACGACGAGGATGAAATGCAAGTGTTCAGCTGGCAGAATGTGAAGCCAAAGGCAACCAAACGATTAACGGTTCCTCTCCACTGGTTCCGAAAAAGAGAGTTGCATCGGATATCTCAGCAAGCACAAGCAACAACAAGTTCGCTCTTCTGAGCGAGAACAATGGAATGGAACATGAAGACAAAGAAACAAGCGAAATAAGGACTGATGACATCGATATTAATTTTGCCAAGCCGCCACCTATATTCATGTCGAAAGTGACTAACATTGGGGAAATGCTCGCTTACCTTGGTACAAAAATAGAAAAGAACAAATTTTACTACAAATCTCAACGTGATGGACATGTAAGAATTATGGTTAAGTCTATTGAAGAGTATAGTAAACTATCTAAATCTCTTAGTGACGAAGGTGTCAATTATCACACATACCAATTGAAGCAAGAGAGGGCATTCAGGGTTGTCATTAAGAATTTGCACTTTTCCACCAGTACACAAATAGTCAAAAATGACGTAGAGTCCAAAGGCCATATTGTCATAAATATAAGTAACATAAAAAGTCGCACTACAAAAAAACCACTGAATATGTTTTACCTTGACATTGAACCTGATAATAAAAATGCAGATATATAAATTAAAAATATGCAGTTGCCTCTGACGGGTAATCTCTGAGGGACAGCAGCTTGTGGTTGGCCGTTCCTATTAACGGCGGGTAGACTTCAGGATGTGGTAGCAGCAGCTGAAGATTATGAAGAATATGGTGGGAGGGCAACTGGCTCTCCTTATTACTGGCCTAGGGACTCAGCAATAAAAGATATTTAGATTTTTAACAGCAAGTGCCGGAGCAATATATTTTCAGCTTGTGCTGTTATATGATCAATATAAAACTAAAGTACAAAATGTATAAAGTGGAATTCTAAAGCTAAAAGAGGAAATGTTTATGCAATGCTTAGAGTCAACAAGCCGACTCAGCATACTATGGGCGAAAACGTAGCACTTGCGGTATCAGCAAGTGTCAGGTTACCGTCGTTGGTCACTCTTGTTGAGTGTGCTGACCCCAAAAATCTGAGTAAGCTTAATTATAGCGAGGGTAGATTAATAATTAATGCGAGTGGAGCCAATAAAGTATTGATATCTCCTGTTTGTTAACTACTCCCCTTTTAAGATCGCGGACCGTCCTCGGTCACGCTGAATTTGTCAATAGCCTTTTGTATTTCTATCAAGTCTCGTCTTCTTCTTATTACTTGGAAAAGGAGGAGTGAGCCGAATAAAATGACACTCGGACCTACTCCGATTGGGAACCATGTTTTGGGTGAACCAGCTATTTCCACTTCTTTTTTGAAGTCTTCGATGATGCGCAAATTTTGGCTGTTCATTCTGTGGAGTAGCGGCAAGCTGAGTACTGGATCATGACCGATGATGTTTAAAACTGATGACCCTGCTATACCCGGTGTTTTACTTATGGTTGTGCGATGGTTCACATATTTGGTACCATTTATGATAGCGGAGTGTTCGAACGTGACGAGATGTGTGCCATTAGTTAACAGCTCTGGACCATCGTCTGTGCTGATGCGCGCTGGACTTTCGTTGACGATCAAAACGCCTTCATCGATGAGCGTGATAACTTTCAGGTGGCTGGGCTGAGTGTTACAATGGGCAGTGCCTCCAGCGTGGAGTGATCGTGCACAGGTGTCGTGGTGCGCAAGCTTGCAGAATGTGTCTTGTGTTGTTCTGATACATTCGGTGAGAGCTAAAATGTTACTCTCACATTCTGCTAAGGTGTTGTCATCTAGTTGTAGGATTACATGTTGGTGTGATACGGGAAAAATTGTAGCCTTTTTGCAATTGGACTTAACCCTAGGATAGGATATTAATATGTGGATCATGTTCTCGGACTGAACACCTTGATATTTGAAGCTTCCATTAAGCTGACTATTGGTGTATCTATCGTTTGTTCAATAAGAGATCTCCAGTCTGCATGATCGAGAATTGTAGGGTTGATTATATTTGATTTAGCTAAGGTAATTGTGAGCATTAGATTTTGTATTTCGGTGATTAACATTCTATTTCGGGCTAATAAAGCTTCATATAGATGTGGAGTGTCGACAAAATTGTTCTTTTTTGCTTTAATTATTTTGTTAATTGTATCAGTGAGTTGGTTGATCTGTTCTTGAGTCTTTGAATTAAATATTACCTGTCTGTTATTTGATTCTATTAATTGGGTTTCAGACATTCTAATTTTTTCAAAGTCTGACGCGTCTGGGGTGCCCGCGACAACTTTGAGGGCTGTGCCCAAAAAATCTAAGCTCCTAGCGATTCTATGGTGTATGGTCAGCGTGGATAGTATGCCCCTTATGTGATCTATATCTACATCTAATAATTTTCGCATATG
This sequence comes from Scaptodrosophila latifasciaeformis, assembly GCA_037075145.1. NCBI lineage: Eukaryota > Metazoa > Arthropoda > Insecta > Diptera > Drosophilidae > Scaptodrosophila > Scaptodrosophila latifasciaeformis. Next base: position 76,345 of record JBAMCM010000473.1, read on the forward strand.
CGACAGAGGAAATAATTCAGACATTTTTCGGTTTCGTCTATTATACTTTTAAAATCGGACAAGTTACTAGTATGCTTTAAAAATTCGCGTTGCTCAAAAACCAAAACATTTCCGTCTATTACGGGTATGTAGTTGGCATGAGAAAAATCGGTAATCCGCGCATGTGCTATTGCTAGCGTGTAAAAGATTATGGTCATAAGCCTGCAATGAGTTTACTTAAGGTTGTCCTTATGGACCACCCTCCCCTTAATGAGTACCGACGTTCCCAGGTCGGCCTGTATCCTCTCCTCAGTGCACAACGGGGTCAGTTTGTTGCCTATTCTTTTATTGTTTTTCAAAAAAACTTTTTCTCCCACCTCAAAAACCCTATTTTGTCGCGATTGGTTACATCGAGGTTGTCCTGTTGGGCCCTTATTAGTCTATCCTGTATGGTCTGGCGTAATTCAGTTGGTGTTGCGTGGACGATTTCCATGGGAGTTTTGTCTGTGACCGAGTGTATCGTTTTATTGTATTCACCCGTTGCCCTTAGAATTAACTCTACCGTTTCGTTGATCTTTTTATCCATCTTTAGGCACCTTGCGATTTCTGCTAGGGTGCTGTGGAACCGTTCAACTTGACCGTTTGAAGAACTGTGAAGTGGGGGCGCGTTTTCGACATCTATATTGTAGTTGTTTTTAAGCAATGATGTGACTGTCTCTGAGTTAAAGGCGGCTTCATTGTCGCAGTATATGGTCTTAATGTGTGGGAAAATATTTACCAAGAGTTGGTATGCTTCATTGGTTGTCGTGTCTTTTTGGTATTTGGCTAGATGTAGAATGATGGATCTATTGTTGAAGAACCATGGTGGGAGTTTTTCTTTATGAGTTTTTTTTGGCTGAATGAGTATGTTGAGTTCTTTTGCCTTATCAATAATTAGTTGCAGGCTCGATGCCTTTCGCATTCTCGTTTTACGTCTGAGTTCGTTAACGAGTGTTTCGTGTAAAGATGAGCCGGGAGTGTTAGTGATTCTGTAGATTTGTTTGCCAATACTCCATTGGAATCTGGTCACCAGATCAGGAAGTCCAGCTTCTGCAAGCATGTTATTGATTGGGGTGGTTCTAAAAGCACCTAGGGAAAGGCGGATGGACGTGTGATAGGGGGTGGATAATTTTTTGATATTGGATTTGTTTGTTTTTCCGTATATACAGAGGCCGTAGTCGATTTTTGATAGTATTATTGATTTTGAGATATTTACAAGAGATGTTGTGTTACACTTTAGATTTCGACTACTTAAACATTTCAGTATATTTAGTCTAGAGTTTATTGATTTTATTAGAGCTTTGATATGTTCGTTCCAAGAAAGCCTTGAGTCAAAAATTAATCCTAATAATTTAAGCTTTTGTACATTTGGTATGCTAGTGTTATTAATTACTATTTCTATGTTTGTACAATTGTGTTTCCTACATATATGTAAATGGGATGATTTTTCAGTTGAAATTTTTGTTCCACTGAAATTGCACCATTGATTTATTTTGTCAAAGAGATTATTAAGTTTGTTAACCCAAGACCCCTTTGGTTCGAAGAAAAGGCAGAGATCATCGGCGTACATTGTATGTGTAAAAAATTTTTCTTCTTTAATTATCATACTCAATTTATTAAATGCTATAAGGAACAATGTTACTGACAATGGTGAACCCTGCGGGATGCCATTATATAGTTGCATTTCGTTTGAGAGTGTGTTGCCTATTTTAACACGAATTTTTCGGTTGTTGAGGTAACTTTGTATGTAGTTTAATATCTTTGGCCCAAATCTCCATTCACGGAGTTGTTGCAATATACAGTGCGCTCCTACTCTGTCGAAGGCTTTTTCCATGTCTATTGACAGTACCGATAAATGGTTTCTTGTAGAGAGTTTATTGCAAATATAATCGTCTATTATTAATAGTGGTTCTATGGTGCATTTGTTTGGTTTATACGCGTACTGATTGGGGGATAGGAGATTCTCTTGACTCAGCGTCCACATGATTCTTTTTGATATTATTTTTTCTAGTGTCTTGGATATGCAGGAGATTAGTGATATTGGGCGGTAGCTTTTTAAAAGATGTTTAGGCTTATCGGGTTTGTTGATTGGGGTTATTGTGGCAATTTTCAATTGCTGGGGAATGATGCTGGTGTCTAGTATTCTATTGTATAGCTCTAACAGCTTACTGATTGCTATGGCGGGGAGTTTTTTTAGTATATTATAGCTAATGTTGTCGTTTCCGGGAGTGGTTCCCCTTGGGCTGTTGAGGCATGATTGGAGCTCAATCAGAGTAATGGGATTTTCAATGATTTTAGCTCTGTTTCTTGGGATGTATGTTCTGGGTGGATGGGCCAGTTGGTGGGCTTTGTTTTGCTGAAAGGAGGGTGGGAAGTTAGAGTCTTTTGAATATTCGGACCATTGTTTGGCGAATGCGTTGGCAATAATAATTGGGCGCAACTGTTTCCTGAATATGTTTCTATTGCATGTATGCGTGTGTTTTTTCTAACTCCCATAGTGTTTTTGTGGTGGTGTTTGGGTTTATATCCTGTGTAAACTCGGCAAACTTAATTTTTTTTGCTCTTTTGGCAATAAATTTAAACTTGGCGTTAGCTTTTTTGTAGTTCAGTAAGTTTTCTGTGCTTAAATGTTTTCTGAGATTGTTAAGGTATTTGACTTTTTCCCTTTTCAAGAATTCTAGTTCAGAGCTCCACCAATAGGTTAAGTTGTGTCTGTCTTTATTTGGGTTTATTGTTGGTATAGCATTATTTGCGCTTGCTTTAATGATTTTTAAGAATTGGGCTGCTGATTTGTTTGTGTTGTTTGTAATGTGTATTTGTGCGATAGTTCGTGGATATTTGATTGAAAAGTTCCCAGTTTGTGAGTGAAATTTGTATTTATGTATTTTATGTGCAGAGTAATTAAATGCTTTTGGAAATAGCTCTATGTATATAGGATAGTGGTCGCTTCCATACAGGTATCGCATGTTGACCAAGATGCGTTTAAATTGAGTGGAGGGGAGCAGATGGATAGATCGACTTGAGTAAATGTGTTATGCGTGGATAATGTGTGGGATCACCGTTGTTTAAGATAATAAGATTGGATTTTGGATAAATTTAGCTGTTGTGTTACCTCTTTATTATTTGAGGATGATCCCAAAGCGAGTGGAGGCATTGAAATACTAGTATCAGGACTGGCTTATTGAAGCTGTTAATCAGATCGTGCAGATCCTGCTCGACAAATGTCTCAGTTGGTGATATATAGAGGCTGACTATTACAAACGGGGTTTTGGACTCTATTTCAGCAGCGATTGCTAAGATGTTAGATTGACAGTTAACTATTCTATGTTGAATAGATTTGGATATAAGAAGAGTACTCCTCTGTTAGCTTTGGGGGCTAAAATATCGATATCGTTTTTTTTATATAGTAAGAATTGTTTTGGTATGTGAAAAGTTGTGTCGTCAGTAAGATGGGTTTCTTGAAGGGCTAGTATTTGTGGTTTGTATTTTTTTGTTAGAAGGGAGAGATTATAATATTTGTCTTTATATCCATTGATATTCCATTGTATTATATTAAGTGTCATTGTGTTAGTAAAAAATTTGTTTAATTTGTTTTGGTATTGTGTTTTTTGTTAATCTCTCCTTCTTACCAGCCCCACCCCACTCCCGCGATACCACGCTCTAATGCATAGATCATTAGAGGCGATCGCGAGGAGCGAGGGGGACTAGTAGAGATAGATAGAGGCTTGATTTTATCACAACTCAAAGTCTTCTCTAATACTATCCGTATCAGAGAGTGTTGAGTCGTTTTGGTTGTGTGTTTTAATTGTGTTTAGTTCGGTTTTAATTTGTTCGTCATATTCTGAGTCGCTTGTTGCTGTCATTTCTTCATTTATTGAATTGTCAGTTATTTTTTGTGAGTGCATTTTATTATTGGTTGAGTTTTTTTCTTTTGTTGCTTTTGAGTAGTCTGTGCTTGTGATGTCGTATGTTATATCTTGTGTGTTTGTTGTATGTGTTTTGTCTTTTGAGCTGTTTATGATACTTGAGGTGGATGGTAAGTTTTGTTTCTCTGTTATTTTTGCTGTTACGGTTTTAGCGGTTGTTTCAGAGTAAGTTTTTTTTGTGATTGGTAGTTGTTGTTGTGGTTGCTGTTTGTAATATTTAGTTTTTGCTTCGTACATAGTACATTTTTCTTTGGTTTTTATTTTTAATATTTCTTGTGCGTCAATGTATTTTGGACAGTCTCTGCTCTGTTGTCCTTTGCAGTTTACGCAGAATGTGCGAGTGCACGGATTGGGGAGGTGGGCTGGAAGGCCGCATGGATCGCAAGTCGTATTGCCTTTGCAGTGCTTGGCTGTGTGTCTTAGAACTTGGCAGTTTTTGCATCGCATGGGGTTAGGAATATATTCCTTTACTCGAGCGAGGTACCATGATATTTGAATTTTTGGGGGAAGGCTAAATAAGTTGAAGGTGAGCTGAACTACACCGGTCGGAACACTTTTGACGTCAATTTGCTTAGTATATTTATATACCTCCGCAACTCCCTGCGATTTGAGTTCTTGCACTATTTCCTCATTGAGATGTCGTTGAGGTACGGAGATAGACTGTGCTTTGCAGTAATTGAGATTTTTATGGTACTGCGTTTTAATTTTGCAAATGCCATGGAGCTCCTTAGCAGCTATGAGTTTCTCTGCTATTGTTGAATTTTCAACAAAGATAAGGAGATTGCCGTCTCTATTTGGTTAATTTTCAATATTTTTTTGGTGATCAGTTTAATTGCTCCTTCTACTGCGAAGCATGAGTATGATGAGAGGGGTTTTTCGGAATCAGCTGCTGACATTACTAAGTATTTTGGATTCGGCGAAATAGGGATTGGAAGTTCCGGGAAAGCCTCTGATAGAGGAGTAGGTCTTTTCCTTTTAGTCTTAGGGCTGTCGCTAAGCGTGGCAAAGCGATTAGCCCCTTGGTTATTGTGCCCGGGAGGCATGTGTAAATTAACCAGACCGCGAACGCGTGATGGAAAAAAATTAATTTTTGGGAAGAACCCTTCCGGCTTTATTGATCGCAAATTTAAGACTAAGGTTACAAAAGGTATTCTTAAGCTATTTATAGTTTGAAGTTATGTCAAAGCTTGCTTCTTGCCACGCTCTTGATCGAGATTTTTGTGACACTTAGGACAGTTCCACTTAGGATGGGTGATGAGTGACCGAGAGGTCAATGTTTACGTTTCGCAGCTGCGCAATTTAAGTGCCTCTTAGAAAAGTGTTTCTTTATTGGGAAGGAGTGGGGGGTGTAATTGATACTGAGAAGAGTGGCTCGAGCCAGTGGTCAGGCTTCGGATATATTATTATGCTTTTAAGAGAAATGCTAAAGAGTGCGGATTGATTGGAATAGACTGGAGCGACTAATAGATTCCTAAGTGGTTATGAAATTGCTTACAATTTCCATAGTTAAAAACAGAGGGATTGGGGGTGTCAACTGATTGAGGGTGACAGCCAATAGGTTCCGAAGTGGTTTTGATAATTGATTGTAATTTCCATATTGAGTATTGAGGGACTGAGGATGATAACTCCCCCCTTTCTTAAGATGAATCGTCCCCGATTCTAAGGAGTATCTATTAGGTTGTCAATTTTTTTATTGAGCGATTTCAAAGTATTTGGATCCACTTCGGGTATCTTAGTTTTGTTACGTTTAGTAACTGCATTTAGTTTAATGAATTTGCCAATGCTTGGACATAAATTGGGGAAGAAGCTTTTTAGAAGCTTTAACATAAAAAATACAAAAATAATTAAAATTATTGCTAGTGTTATTTGAACATGATTGTTTTCTAGAGGAATTATTATTGGTGATAACATATTGGTATTCTCAAATGTAAGTTCAGTATTGTTGCTTTGTAGATATTCAGATATTAAAAAGTTTTCGAATTTATTGTTTTTAATATAGTTTAACAATTTTTGTTTAGTATTGGTATATGTTATGTTGTTTATGTTGACAATCGTTTCAAAGGTAATAACATAAGTTCCTGTAATTAAAGTCTGATTTACATAGTTTGTTCCAGACACTAAAATAGCGCCATCTGTTATAATTTCTAATTGTCTGTTTTTTTCCTTTATTTTTTTACAACTTGTAAATTTTGTATTTAATAAATCTACAAAGCAATTGTTTTCATTTTTAAATTTTGCAAAATTATTGTATAATTCATTTTGGTAAATCTGAATGGGATAATAAGTATTGTTACATTGTGCGACTTTTTCGTCGATTAATAATTTACCATCTTTTTGGGATATGGCTTTTGCGTGGTATAGCTTACAACTATCCTTAACAATAGGGTATTTAATATAAAAAATGATTAAACCCTTATAAGATACAATGGAAAAGACAGAAACATCCATTAAATCTATTAAAGTTACATTAAATTTCTCGTGTGTAAATATATCTGCCATATCGTGGTTATTCAAAATATTGGAATATAAAATTTTGGCTTTGGAGAATGTAATTGCATCTCGCAAGGTTTGTAGGTCCAATGACAGCAGTTTCAATCTCTGTTTTTTTACTAAGAATTCTTGATCAAGTTTGAGGTTTTTTACTAAACCGGTAACCTTTGCTATTTCCTTGAAAATTGCAGAATTGATTTGATTTTGTTTATTGTTGTTGATTATAAGATCATTAACTTTATTTTGTATTGTGACCATATCGTTATGATCTGGTGTACCTGTGATCCATTTAAAAATAGTACCAAGTTCATTAATACCTCTTTTTATTATTTTATGTGGTGTAAGTTGCGACAAAAGGGAGCTAGCCAATTTCAACTGTAAATAAAAGTCCCAATCGGGAGGAATGTTTCTATCCCTTACATACTCTATTTCTTCATTAATAATGTTTTTATAAAAAGTTAGGTTAGTTACGTGGAATAATTCTCCATATGTTTCGTACAAAAAAACGTCGTTTGTGTCTTCAATTAAGACGTAATCCTCATTAGAATAATTAATAATGTCTGAAGCGGTTGAGCCCAGTAATGTAAATACGAATAATAAAATATTCCTGCTAACATGAAAAGAAAGAAAAAGGTAAAAACGCAAAAATTGGTTAAAACTTAATATTATCCTTGTGAATAATACGATCTTTTTTATTAATTATTATTTTATTTTTTAAATCTTCCTTTACTACCTGCTTTTTGTATCTTGGCTGAAGCTTATTGCGCTCGCCATGTTTTTTCTCATATACAACGTCTCCCACCTGATAAGTTTTCGGAGTTCTTTTTTTATTATGATACTCTACCATCTTTGCTTGGACTGCTTTTAGTCTACTTGGTAAATCTGAGTGATCTATCCTATTGAACAAAATGTCATAAGGTTTTTGCTGTGTTGAAGACTGAATTGATTGATTATATTCCTTAACTGCACGGTAAATGATTTCGTTGTAGTCCAATAATTCGTACTCTTCCCGGATACAGCGGGCGATCTCTATTATAGTCGAATGGACTCTTTCCACTTGACCGTTTGCTAAACTATGCCTGGGGTCTGCGTAATATATTGTTAAACCGGCACGTGTTATTGTGGATTTGAATTGAGCAGAAGAAAAACTTGGTTCATTGTCAATCATTATTGATTTGGCAAATGGGAAAGGTTGGATTAATTCCAAAACTTTAGATTCCATGTTTGATTTGTTTTTTATTTCTTTTACTGTCAAATATTTGGAATATGCATCTATGCAAGTAAGGAATGTTAATTTCTGAGCATAAAAAATGTCAATGTGTAATTGTTCACCTTCCTTATTTGGAATGGGTGCTTCAGATATTGGGATCTGTTTGGGGTGTCTATTGTATTTATTTTTGTTGCAAGTTTCGCAATTTCGAATATGTTGCTTGAGTTGTTTGTAAAGTTTGGGCCAATAATAATATTTTAAGATCTGCTTGAGATTTTCGTCGAGACCTCTATGAGACCGGGCATGTGTTTCTTCTATTATGATTTCCTGATCGTTTTTATTTGTAATGTCGGTAACAAATTTTTTGGTATACAAAAACTTGTTAGTAAATATGTCTTTAAGCGGGGTTTGGATTTCAAACAAATCCTCCGGGGTGCAGTGAATACCAGTAACAAAATTAGGCTGAAGAAATTCCTTTAGTATTGTTATTAAATTCTCTACAGTGTCATACTCTATTATATGCCTGGTTTTGTTAAACACTTCCATTTTTTCATGAATGGTAAATTTATTTTTTGTAATCAGCAATTGCTGCTTAAACTGGTTCAACGGCTTATTAGTCTCTTCTATTGCTTGTTCATAGCTACTTTCAGCGGAATGAATGGTTTCATTATCAGACGAATTGTCTGATATATGATTCAGATTCATGGTGCTATTTATTTCAACTCTAGATAGGGCATCTGCAACTACATTTGTTTTTCCGGGTTTATAAAATATTTTAGGAGAGTATTCTTCAATGAAAGCATGCCATCTTTTCATTTTCGAATTTGGGTTTCGTGCAGAGACTGCAAAAGAAAGTGGTTGGTGATCTGTGTGGATCTCTAAATTAGTTACTCCGTACAAATAGTTTCTAAGGGTTTTCAATGCCCATACTATGGCATACAATTCTCTTTCGTTTGCGGCATAATTCTGTTCCGTACTATTAAGAGTTTTTGAAATAAAGGTAATTGGTTTATTGTCCTGCGAAAGTACAGCGCCTACAGCAATGTCGGACGCATCAGTAGTAAGGATAAATTTCTTTGAATAGTCTGGCTGGGTTAATTCGATCTGCGAAATCAAATGTGATTTCAAATTTTCAAAGGCCGAAGTGCTTTCTTCGTCCAGTGTTATCTTTATTTTTTTAGACATGTGTTTAGACACCATGCCGTCGTGACCCTGCAACAATTTAGTGAGGGGTTTAGCTATGGAAGCATAATTTTGAACAAATTTCCTATAGTATCCGGTTAAACCCAGAAAGCCGCGTAGCTCTCTAATGTTACGGGGAGGTGGATATTCTATGATGGTTTTAATCTTTTGTGGGTCAGTTTTTATGATTTTATATGACACTAGGTATCCCAAAAATTCAGTTTCTTTTCTGAAAAACTTGGACTTTTCCAATGAAATTTTCATGTTTGCCGTAAAAAGTATATCTATTATCTCTTGTAGATCATACAAGTGCTGTTCTGCTGTTTCGGAAAAAACAATTATATCGTCAACATAAATGTGACAGGTCTTTCCTATTTTTTTGCGTAAAATATTGTCCATTGCTCTCTGGAAAATTCGAGGGGCATTGGCCAATCCAAAGGGCAACCTAAGAAATTCATATTTCCCATTATTGATGGAAAACGCCGTTTTCTCTATATCTTCGTCCTTCATTAGGATCTGATGAAAACCTGACTCTAAGTCAATTGTTGAAAAGTAACGCGCCTTTCCCAAGTTAGATAATATCACTGACGGATCAGGCATTGGATATCTATCGGGAACTGTATTTTCATTTATTTTCTTGTAATCTATGACCAGTCGATTCTTCCTGGTACCATCCTCATTATAACCCTTTTTCCCTACAACCCATACTGGGGAATTGTATGGACTTTTACTAGGTCGTATAATGTTCTCTTGTAGCATCCTATTTACTTCTTGGTTAACAAAGTTGTTAACTGAATACGGATAAGGATACTGTTTACTATAAATAGCATTGTCATTCAACGTTCTTATTTCGCCTCTAACATCTGTTCTAAAAGGCAGACACGTTTGAATTTGAGAATGCTTTGAGATTATTTCTTGGACAACTTGTTGTTCAAGACCACTTAAGTCCTCCGTGACATTTACGGAGTGATTTACTTTGCATAATACAGAGTAATTGGTAACAGAGGATACCGACGCTTTTCGGCGTCTGCTCTTTTTAATTTTCCTTTTTCTTTTTGGTTTACTAACGATTTTACTATCGTCTGTAAATTGGCAATCAGCGTCAGTCATTGACGATGATTCATAAGAGTCGGACACTTGGAATAAGGATAGCATTTTCCCATTATTTCCTTTTCGAGAGTCCAGATAAGTGGCAATGTTCAAATCTATATCTGAACATTGTAGACTACCAACTGTATCTTCAGCTGGGGTTTTGTAGTTTATTCTTTCTATTCTATCTTTATAAGCAAGCGTTCCTTTAGATAGGTCAATGATGGCATTTATTTCCTTCAGTAGGTTATAGCCGACCAATAGATCCGCATCTAAATTTTGAATTTCATAAAACCTTTGGCTTTTGCCGAATATTGTAATATTATGGAAATGGGTTATTAAACTATAACCATTCACTGTTTTTATTCTTTTCTTAATAACTAGTTCTTGGGGGTTATTATAGATACCGTGCTTAATGTAACACGCGGTAGCACCGGTATCGATTAGGATTTTAAATTTTTTATTTAATTTTCTGTCTGTTCGGAAGATGTAGGGGAGCTCTCCCCGTCTTCCTCTAAAAAATGATCCTCATTCAGATTATTAATTCGCATTGCTTTTTGTGGTCGCTGTTGGCTCGAAGGCGAGGGATGCAAGCGTTTCAAGGGTTGGGGGCTATGCTGGTTTCGATTATATTGTAGTCTGTTTTGGATTTGGATGGACCTGTCTATATCCATCGGGACCGGTGGAGGCTGCACTAGGTTATTGCCTGGTGCAAAAACATTTCTGGTTGCTTGCTGATTATTGTTCGGATTTTGGTTAACTCGATTAAGTCGCAAATTAACATTGTTGTTATAGTTATTTGGGTTATCAGGCCTTTTTTGCTGATTTTTGTTGTTATGATTATTGTTCTGTTGAGTACGGACAAAATGATTATAAGCGAAATATGCTCTCTGATTGTTCGCTTCAAGCTCTTGAGCCTTTGCTAGAGCATTGGGTAAGTTCTCCGGTTTTAGGGAAAATAGAATTTCTGACAAAGAGCCATTCAGACCTGTGATAAAGATACGCAATGCGTTATCCCTATTTCTCTTATTCATTTCTGTGATCACGTTGGCCTTTTCGCCATATGTCATTATTGTTTTATTTATTAACAAGGTAAGTTTCTTGTTAACCAAGTTATAGTATTCCAGAACCGTCATGTTGCCCTGTCTAAGAACACTTAGTTCCTGCTCTATTATATAAATCGGACGTCTGTCGCTATAGGCGAAATCCAATCTAGCCAAAATAGCCTCAAAGTTCAATACAGTACCGTGATTTGTCAGCGTGTCATTAGCTTTCCCGGTTATTTTATTTCTCAATATTGTCAGGGCACCTACGTATTTTCTACTACCCTCCTTATACATTTTCATGGCGCAGCATGCTGCTTCTCGCCAACTAACATAATTTGCATAGCTACCTGAGAATTCCGGTATAGACTTAATGACGTCAAATGACTCGTCACATCTGACCGAGTCATCTATTTCTGTCGGTCGGTATTCCTGAACCGTACCTGCACTGGTATTAATCTGTAACTTCAATGCTGCAATTTCATCGGACAAGGCTTTAGTTCTACTTGCTATTAATTGAGCGATCAAATCTGCTGTCAAAGTCTGATTCTGAGCCATTTTTAAGTTTCGAAATCTACTTATGAGATCCTCCAGTTTTTTAATTTAAATTAACTCAACAAAGAAATACAGGGTTTTTTTTTATTTAAAGTTATAAATGTACTGATAGAGCTCACTTGGATGATCTTCCTTCTTAAGCCAGGGGCTGTTCTTCTTGGTTGTTGGATCTTCCTTAGGGCTTCCTTTGGGGGTCTTCTTTCCTTGATTATTATTGATGTTTTTGTTTGAAGGTCTTGCAGTTGTCGGGTTTGTTCACCACAATTGATTTTTGTTGGTTTTTTTTTTGATCTTTTTTCAGTTGTTGTTTTAATTAAAAAAAAATTATTTTTTTTTTTTTTTTTTTTTTTAGGTTTGTTGATTTGTAGTCTTGCACTTGCTAAGTATTAGCAAAATAGTTTTATTTAATTTGGTAATATCGGCGCACTGTTTTTTATTTGCTTGCACTTTTAGGTTCCTTTCTATTTTTTCCAGCTCCTCTTATTTTTTGGAACAATGTTTGATTGGTTTAACACTTTGAGGTTTCCCTTTTTTATTTTTTTCAGGTCCTCCTTATTATGTTAATTTATTTGTTCATAACACTGTTTGAATTGTTTAACACTTTGAGGTATCCTTTTTTTCTTTCTTTCAGGTCCTCTTTCTTTTGTTAAATAATTTTTTATCCACAACACTGTTTAAATTGTTTAACACTTTGAGGTACCCTTTTTATTTCTTTCAGGTCCTCTTTATTTTGTTAATTTATTTGTCCACAGATCATCGTTGCGGAATTCTTAGTGAGTTCTTAACGGCTTTTTAGAATATTCGCCGCTTTGGATCAACAGTCCGGATTACGTTCACTCGCGACACTTTGATATTGTGGGGTTTAATATCTTTCGTGTAGTTTTTTTAAGAAAACTTTAACGCGAGCCCCACGTTGGGCGCCAATTAACCAGACCGCGAACGCGTGATGGAAAAAAATTAATTTTTGGGAAGAACCCTTCCGGCTTTATTGATCGCAAATTTAAGACTAAGGTTACAAAAGGTATTCTTAAGCAATTTATAGTTTGAAGTTATGTCAAAGCTTGCTTCTTGCCACGCTCTTGATCGAGATTTTTGTGACACTTAGGACAGTTCCACTTAGGATGGGTGATGAGTGACCGAGAGGTCAATGTTTACGTTTCGCAGCTTCGCAATTTAAGTGCCTCTTAGAAAAGTGTTTCTTTATTGGGAAGGAGTGGGGGGTGTAATTGATACTGAGAAGAGTGGCTCGAGCCAGTGGTCAGGCTTCGGATATATTATTATGCTTTTAAGAGAAATGCTAAAGAGTGCGGATTGATTGGAATAGACTGGAGCGACTAATAGATTCCTAAGTGGTTATGAAATTGCTTACAATTTCCATAGTTAAAAACAGAGGGATTGGGGGTGTCAACTGATTGAGGGTGACAGCCAATAGGTTCCGAAGTGGTTTTGATAATTGATTGTAATTTCCATATTGAGTATTGAGGGACTGAGGATGATAACTTGTATGCTTTTTAAACTTACTGTTGTATATATATATATGTATTTTTTTTTTTACTTTGAAAGAAGGAGAAAGAAAAAAAATAGAAGGGGCGCTTGAAAAAAAATAAGCTGTAAATCTTAACTGCGGAGACACAACCGATCGATTCAGCGTTTAGTCGACGACGCTGCCAAATAATGTTATACATTGTTTCAAGAAGAAACGTGATTCTTCCAAAAAAATTTGGTTTCTGAAGCAATTGACTGGTTTGTCAGTGGATTCGACCGTGTAGGTCAATGATAATTCGCTGTGGACCGTTGCAGCGTCAGATTGCGGTTGGTTTTGTAAAGTGTTAATAGTATCTTGTCGAGATAAGGCGTCTGCTACTACATTTTCTTTTCCTGGTTTGTAGAAAATCTTAGCATTGTGCTCATCAATGTAGGCTTTCCACCTTTTTATTTTTGCATTTGTGTTTCTGTCCGATACTGCAAAGGTGAGCGGTTGGTGATCGGTAAAGATGTTAATTTGTTTTGTGCCATACAAAAAATTTTGTAATTTACCCAAAGCCCACACTATCGCTAGCAATTCCCTTTCATTTGTGGCATAGTGTAATTCAGCCTGTTTCAGTGTTCGGGAAATCATACTGATTGGTCTACCTTCTTGGGACAAAACTGCGCCAATGCCGCTTGCTGACGCATTAGTGGTTACGTCGAAAGGTTTTTTGAAATCTGGGTATATTAGTAGGACATCTTCTGATGCCAAAATATTCCGCAGACATTCAAATGCGTTGCGCTGAGTTTCGTTGAATTCAACTGCAACTTTCCTTGACATATGTTTACTTATTGAGCCGTTTTCACCCTTCAGTATGTCTGTCAGAGGTCTTGCTATTGAGGCGAAATTTTTGACAAACCTTCTGTAATAGCTCGCCAAGCCTAAAAATAATCTCAAACTGAACAAGTTGTTGGGTTCGATGTATTCTTTTATGGCTTTAACTTTTTCTGGGTCTGTTCTCGCTCCCCCTCTGGTAACTATAAATCCTAGGTATTCTATGCTATCCTTGAAAAATTTTGTTTTTTCTTGGGATACTCTCATGTTAGCGTCAATCAAGCATTTTAAAATCATTTCAATATGTCTGAGATGATCGGCTTCGCTTTCTGAGAATATTATTACGTCGTCTACATAGACGTAACATATTTTCCCGATGTGTTCTCTCAGAACATCATCTATGGCTCTTTGAAAAATGCTGCCTGCATTTTTGAGGCCAAATGGTAGACGGCAAAATTCATACTTTCCCCCGTTTACCGAAAACGCTGACTTTTCACGATCCTGTTCTGCGAGGTTAATCTGGTGGTATCCTGATTTTAAATCTAAGGTTGTGAAAAATTTTGCTTTTCCCAAGTTCGCGAGAATCATGGGAATACTGGGCATTGGATATCGGTCGGCGATTGTTTTTCATTCAGTTTCCTAAAATCAATTACTAACCGCTTGTTCCTGTTTCCATCGGCATCAAAACCTTTTTTATGAACAACCCATGATGGGCTGTTGTAAGGGGACCTGGACGGTCGAATTATGCCTTGTTCCAGTAGCTGTTTGATTTCGTTATTTACAAAATCTGCGACACCCATAGGGTGGGGATATAGCCTAGTAAATACTGGCTCATTATCTTTCGTTCTGATCGTGGCCACGACCGAGGTGCTAAATGGTAATGCCTCGTTAGAGGTCGAAAACGCTTTTAGGTTTCTCAGGATCATTTTCCTGAACTCCTTTTTTATTATCTCGGGAACCACTATATCATTAACGTCCGTGAAGTTCACACTGTCACAACTGTGAAATTGTAATTTTTCTGTTGTACCCTGGTATTGATGGCGTCAAATGTGCCGAGTGAGTCTAGTAGAAAGAAAGGGCTTGTGCGGTTAAATACTCTCATTGAGCACTTGTTTTTAATGTCACTGGAGCCGTGTATTGAGCTAACAGTGAAAGGTTTGGCGACCGGCGTTATGTTTTTTAGCTCCTTTATAGGCTTTACATAATTTTTGGCCGCCCCTGTATCTATTAGTATTTTTAGTATTCTCCCAGCCAATTGGCGTTTGATAAACGGCAACTGGGAGCGTTCCCTAAAAAATTTAGTGAGTCATCATTATATGTAGACTCATTGTCATCGTCAATGTCGTTTACTGCTACAGTAGCTGCCTTTTCATATTCTGCCTCCTGTTCTTTGGAAGTTTTGGGGGCCTGCACTATATTATTTATACGCTGGCGTCTTTAGCCTGTAACGCGTTCAGACGAATTCCTTCTTTTCTGTGCGTATTGGTCGTTTGTATGACTTTTGTCAAAGTTGGTTCGTTGTCTAAACTTAGACGAGGAATCTACTTCCATAGGTTCAGGAACTTGTTCTTGTTTTTCCCTATTATTCGATTCTTGCCTGTTGTTTTTGTTTCTCCTGACATAATGCGGGGTTTTATCCTGGTCCTGCTCGTCTCTGCTTTTTCTGTATAATCTGCTCTGCGAGCGGCCTTTATTATTTTCCCTGGCTGATCTCGTTCTTCGACAGCTCTGGCGTATGAGTTTGCAAAATTGCTTCTCTCCATACTCGCCTCTGCCTCCCTAGCTAAAGCCAGAGCAGACGGTAAGTCTCTCGGCTGAGCCGAGAAAACAACTGATCTGAGAGATTTTTTTAAACCAGATACGAATGCATGAAGTGCATCGGATCTGACTTCTGCGTTGAGCAAACTCGCGCCTTCTTGTTCATGGGTCATAATGACTTTGTTCGTCACTAAAGTGAGTTTTCTTTCGACTTCATCGTAATAGTCCACTAAACTTAAGTCGCCCTGCCTAACCATGTCTAATGCCTGGCGCAGCATGCGTAATGAGGTCTTATCAGCATAGGTGCAATCCAACCTTGCTATAATGGCATCAAAGTTTAGCACAGTGTTGTGCGAAAATAGTAATGCTCTCGCTGAACCCCTAATTTTGTTCCTGATTATGGTCACAGCTTGATAATGGACATTGCTTCCATTATATGGTCTAAAAATTTCATATGAGTCGGTGGCTATCTGCCTCCACGAAACGTATTCTTCCTGAGTACCAGTAAATTCCGGTACCGATTTTATGATGTCAAGTGAAAGGTCACAAGCAATAGCTGGGTTGGCAGTTATTCTCTCATACGTGATTACTTGTGGAGCTTCTATACTTATACGTTGTAATTGTTCGTTCATTGTGTTAAGTTGTGCCTGGAATCGCCTCTCTTGCTGCTCTAAAGCAGTTTCGATTAGAGCCTGAACCCGGTTCACGTCCATGTCGTTCGTTGTCAAATTAACTCCTTGAATGTCTTGATTTGAATCCCAACTATCCTCACTGTCGTATTCTACTTTTACTGGTCTGTATGGACCTGGAAAACTCATGAGCTACTCGCGTAGGATCTGTTGGTTGACACTTCACAATTATTTTTAGCTAAGCCTACTACAAATAACTGGTGAATTTTGTTGGGGTAAGAGAATTTTATTTTGCACACAATTACTTGCTTTTATTTTATTTCACTTTTTAGACTCTTTTCGAAGAAAAAGGAGTCTATTCACTTTGCTCTGATGTTTGTAACGCACAGAACCAAACATCGTAGACCCACAAAAGTTACATCTAGAATACTTAGAATCACTAGAGGAGTCGATATAGCCATGTCCGTCTGTCCGTCTGTCCGTCTGTCCGTCTGTCCGTCTGTACATATCAGATTTACTCCGTCAGTTTAAAAGCTATTTTGCTGAAACTTGGTATATAGCCTTCTTTTTTACCTAGGTAGTACACTAGTTTGAATCGGTCGGATCGGACCACTATATCATATAGCTGTCATACGAACCTAAATCGGTTTAGGCAATAACTTCCACATTTATTATCCGATTCTTTTCAAATTTGGCATGCGTGTTTTTTATATAACGATAGATAATTGTGCCAAATTTCGCCTGGATCGGATCACTATATCATATAGCTGTCATACGAACCTAAATCGGTTTAGGCAATAACTCCCACATTTATTATCCGATCCTGTTCAAATTAAGCACGCATATGTTTTTTATAGCAATTAATATATATACCAAATTTCGTAAGGATCGGACTACTATATCATATAGCTGCCATACGAACCTAAATCGGTTTAGGGAATAACTCGCACATTTATTGACTGATCTTTTCAAAACTCGTCTAACACGTTTTCTACATAAATATACGCGTTTGTACTCAATTTTACTAAAATCGGACTACTATATCATATAGCTGTCATACAAATCGAAATCGGCCCTATTAACTGACCAACCCCGTTCATGTGATTTACGGCAGAAACAACTTCGAAAAGAGTCTGTAATCTTCGGCACCCCGAAGATAACGTTGGGATTTTTTTTTTTTTTTTTTTTGGATTTCTTACTTGAGATCACTGATTGAACTTACATTTTTTGGAACAATCTAATCATGACTCTCTAAGGTGTGAATCCTTTTCCGTTGGGCGCCAATTAAAAATATGCAGTTGCCTCTGACGGGTAATCTCTGAGGGACAGCAGCTTGTGGTTGGCCGTTCCTATTAACGGCGGGTAGACTTCAGGATGTGGTAGCAGCAGCTGAAGATTATGAAGAATATGGTGGGAGGGCAACTGGCTCTCCTTATTACTGGCCTAGGGACTCAGCAATAAAAGATATTTAGATTTTTAACGGCAAGTGCCGGAGCAATATATTTTCAGCTTGTGCTGTTATATGATCAATATAAAACTGAAGTACAAAATGTATAAAGTGGAATTCTAAAGCTAAAAGAGGAAATGTTTATGCAATGCTTAGAGTCAACAAGCCGACTCAGCATACCATGGGCGAAAACGTAGCACTTGCGGTATCAGCAAGTGTCAGGTTACCGTCGTTGGTCACTCTTGTTGAGTGTGCTGACCCCAAAAATTTGAATAAGCTTAATTATAGCGAGGGTAGATTAATAATTAATGCGAGTGGAGCCAATAAAGTATTGATATCTCCTGTGTGTTAACTTATATAACGTAAAATTTATTGGCAACACTGTTGTAAATATTGAGCCACCTCGCAAAACCAACGACATTGTTCAATGCTACCGCTGTCAAGAATATGGACACACAAAATCGTATTGCACCAAGCCCTATAGATGTGTAAAATGCTCTCTAAGGCACCCAAGCAATTCTTGCCCTAAGGATAAGGAGCTTCCTGCCAAATGCGCTAATTGCTTAGAGGAACACGCTGCCAGCTACAAAGGGTGTAGAGTATATCAAGAACTTATGTCTAAAAAATCTGTAAATCTTCGCCAAAATCAAAACAACTCAAAAAATCAACATAACAGCCACGGAACACCACAATCTTTTGCCCCACCCCATACGTTTTCACCCAGTCAAAAACCAAATGAATACCCATCCTATGCACAAGTCACGTCAGAAAATAACACAGATAAGTCACTCAAAAAAATTGAGCAACTACTAGAAAAACAATTTGAGCTCACTAATAATCTACTTACTATGCTCATGTCCGTAGTAAACAAATTATAAATCTCAACTTAGGAATATGGAACGCCAACGGTCTTTCCAACCATGAAAACGAAATAAAAATATTCTTGCAAATAAAAGAAATAGACATCATGTTAATTTCTGAAACTCACTTCACTAATAAATCATATATTAAAATAGCTGGATACGATATTATCAGAGCTGACCATCCGGCAGGCAGAGGTCACGGTGGAGCAGCTATCATCATTAAAAACAATATGAAGTTTAAAGTGATGGACAGCATCAGAGAAAATGCCATCCAGGCAGCTACAATAGAAATCAAATGCATGCACACAGACATATCGATAACTGCCATTTACCTACCTCCAAGATTCGGGCTTAAAGAAAACGATTTCAAGGCAGTGTTTCAAAACCTCGGACCAAAATTCATTGTTGGTGGTGACTTCAATGCCAAACACCCGTGGTGGGGCTCCAGATTAGCAAACCCAAAGGGAAATGAGCTATACAAATGTATACGAAACAACAATATAAATACTCTTTCAACTGGTAAGCCTACATACTGGCCCACTGATAACCGAAAAATACCCGATTTGATGGATTTCATAGCCTTCTTTGGAATCCCACAATCGCACTTGCACATTACGGAAAGTTTTGACCTGAGTTCGGATCACTCACCATTTATTGTGACATATAGTGCAATAGCTCAAACCTTGGTTAGACCATACAAGGTCATAACTAACAGCACAAACATACATGACTTCAAATGTTATTTGGAGGCACACACCAGTCTGGAAATCCCACTTAAGACAAAGGATGAAATTGACTCTGCTGTTGAAATTTTGACCAGCCAAATTCACAAAGCTAGCTTGATATGCACGAAAAACGATCCCAATCAACAACCGTTAAAGCAGCTTTATCTCCCAGCTGAAATCCAGCGACAAATACAAAATAAGCGGAATCTCAGGAAAAGATGGCAGGAAACACGTTACCCTGGTGACAAAAGACTATACAACAAGGCGGCATCTGACCTTACGATAAAGTTATCAGATTTAAGAAATGAATCTTTAGCTGTTTATCTCAAAGGACTTGATCCACGTTCTAACAACCATGAATACAACCTGTGGAGGGCTACAAAATACCTAAAACGACCCACAAGAAGAAACACAATAGTTCGCAAAAGCAATGGCGTTTGGTGCAGGTCTGACGACGAACAAGTTGAAGCATTTGCCCAGCATTTACATTCCGTATTTCAACCAAATGACATTGCTAACCATTCAGCAGAGGATATAGATAACTTCCTTGACTCACCCTGCCAAATGAGCTTACCAATTCGCAAAATCAGCATTAATGAAGTCAAGTTACAAATAAAAGAGCTGAACAACAAAAAAGCACCAGGCACAGACAAAATTGATGCCATAACTTTGAAAAATCTTCCAATAAAATGTATTCGCTTTTTAACGTTCGTATTTAATGCAATACTCAGGTTAGACCACTTTCCAAGACAATGGAAATGTGCAGAGATTATCATGATCCTTAAGCCACATAAATCAGACAACGAGCTAACATCATACCGTCCCATTAGTTTACTGTCAATATTCTCTAAAGTATTTGAAAAAATATTTTTAAAGAGAATGTTGACAGTCTTAGAAGAACTTATGATCATACCCGAACATCAGTTTGGATTTAGGAGGGGCCACGGAACTCCTGAGCAATGTCATAGAGTTATTAATACAATTACGCCAGCTTTTGAAAGTAAACAGTACTGTACTGCAGCATTTCTTGATGTTCAACAAGCCTTCGACCGTGTTTGGCATAATGGGCTAAATTATAAGATAAAGAAGTGGCTGCCTGCACCATATTTTCTTCTACTGAAATCCTACTTGAGCGAAAGATGTTTCTATGTGCAACAAAGGAATGAGTCGTCGGCATTTAATCCCATAAATGCAGGTGTCCCACAAGGAAGCGTGCTGGGACCAGTTTTATACACTTTGTATACGCCTGATATGCCAACGACAAATGCTTGTGTTGTTGCTACATATGCTGATGACACAGCCATCCTAGCAACGAGTACATGTAGAGAGGAAGCTTCCCGGCTGCTGCAAGCAGAACTCACAGCAATTGAAGAATGGCTGATAGCCTGGAAAATAAAATTCAACACTGGCAAGTCCGTCCACATCACATTTGCACTACGTCAGGGTGACTGCCCAGAAGTTTTTCTAAATGGTTCAGCAATCCCAAAAAGTAATTGCGTAAAGTACTAAGGCTTACATATCGACCGCAGACTTACATGGAAAAACCATATTGTAGCTAAACGTCAGCAATTAAAACTGAAAACTATGAAAATGGCATGGCTAGTAAGTCGAAACAGCGCATTATCTCTTGAAAACAAAGTTAGATTGTACAAAGCAATACTAAAACCAGTGTGGATCTATTCAATACAGATATGGGGAACTGCTAGCAACTCGAATGTCGAGATCATTCAGCGTTACCAGTCCATAATTTTACGGAAATTAGTAAATGCACCATTTTATGTAACTAATGCAAACATACATAAGGATATCAATATCCCTCTAGTTAAGGAAGAAATAAAAAAGCATAGTAAAAGCGTAGTAAAAGCATAGTGAAAGACTATACAACCATGATAATAATCTAGCCTTAAGTTTATTAGATAACAGCCTTACAATAAGAAGATTAAAGCGACTACATATCCTTGATCTCCCAGATAGGTAATTAAATGTAACCAAATGTGATATGAATACAACAATGGATTTCAATGGGAATCTATTGTTCCCGTTAGTTTCTTAAGTTTTGTTATTAATTTACGCATTGTCTACAGACAGAATGTAAATAAACAATGTAAAAAAAAAAAAAAAAAATTTCCTCTTACTGACAAATCTCCCAAATGACATTTTTGTTGTACTAATGTTTTTGGAGCATTGAAGGTAATTATAGTATTTGGTTCAACGTACTTTATGAAGTTTTCCTGAGATTCAGGATTAAATTTACAAATAGGATCGGACTGTAACAGAATGTTTGTGATACATTCATCGGTAACCAACACATGATTGGTGTTGAAATTTTTATTATTTTTATTATAGAACGGACCGTTTTCTGTTAAATCGACTTTCCAGCCCTCAGAATTAGGGTATGGGATTATCTTGTATGTATTAAGGGTTGTGTATTTAATGGGAATGTGGAAAATGATAGTTATTGTTTTTTGTTGTTTTTTAACCCAAGTCGAGGTTTTTATATATAGTATATTTTCTTCGTTTATGTTTGGTAGTTGGTCGTGTATTAGTAGTTTTGGGTTGAACATGCCTAATCTTGACAATTGCATGGCCATTCCAATGTCTTCAATGTACTCGTTGAACTGTTGCAGTTCGAAAATCAGCGTGTCCCATGTTCAGGGTTCTATCACAAAACACGGGGTGACCGTTTTGTGAAAGAAACGCTCCAAGAGCCAGGTCACTTGCAATGTCAATCTTACTTCCCTTTTTAAGGCATTCAGTCATGGTAAAAGCCGGTCAATCCCAGGAATGCTCTAATCTCTTTAATTTTTGTGGGGACTAGATATGTAATTATGGCCTTTACCTTTTCTGGGTTGGGGGTCATTATGTGCCCAAGGAACTTAGGTTTCTTTTTCAAGAACTAGCATTGTCCAATTGCAGTTTTAAATCAGTATCGAACAATTTTTGTAATACAAGTTGCAATGAGTTGAGATGTTCTTCCAAAGATGTGGAGAAGACAATGTTATCGTCTAGGTGCACCAAGCAATGTTTATTGAATAGTTGC
The DNA here is from genome assembly GCA_037075145.1 of Scaptodrosophila latifasciaeformis. NCBI lineage: Eukaryota > Metazoa > Arthropoda > Insecta > Diptera > Drosophilidae > Scaptodrosophila > Scaptodrosophila latifasciaeformis. The sequence goes on from JBAMCM010000473.1 coordinate 98,622, forward strand.
CCGAGGATGTTGTTCATACACCTTTGAAAAGTAGAGGGTGCGTTTCACAGCGCAAACGGCATACGAACATATTCGTAATGTCCATACTTCGTTGAAAATACTGTTTTGGAGATGGACTCTGGATGCATCTCTATCTGGTGAAAACCTTTAGCCAAATCGATTGTTGTAAAATACTGGCATCTACCCAGTTTGCCAAGAATCTCGTCAATGTTAGGTATAGGATGTCTGTCAGGAATGGTTATTTCGTTCAGTTTTCTATAGTCGACCACGACTCTGTATTTCAGTTTTTTTTTTGAGTACAACCCATGTAGAGCTGTTGTATGGGGAATTGCTTTCCCTGTTTTTTTTGTTCCAGCAGTTCCCTTACTTGTTTTTCGACTTCTATTTTATGGGTTTGAGGCAGTGGGTATTGTTTTGAGTATATTGAAGAATTGTGTGTCGTATTGAAAACATGTTTTGTAGTGTCTGTGAATGTCAGCGGATCGCCCTCTCTATATTGGACGTCTTTGAATTTGTTTAGTAATTGTTTTAGAGTTGTAGTTTCCTCTTGATTTAGATGATCAGATCTGAAAAGTTCGAAGTCCAAAGGGGGATCTGAATCATGTTTACCTTGGAACGTTTTTTTTTTATGAAAAATGAATGATCTTCACTAAAGTCCGATTTTATCATTGGGTACACAACACCAAAAGGGGTACCTGTAAGGTCTTTATAATTTAAAGCCGCCTGTACGGCGTGTAGTAGCTTTCGATCTATTAAGAGGTCATAGTGGTCAGAAAAGTTATGGAGGTAAAATTTTTGAGGCACCGATCGGTACCGATCGGTACCGATCAAGCGTTTATATTTTTTTTCCTTTATGGCTGATTTCTAAGTACTGGTATTGTTCGGGGCCTCTAATGGAAAATTTTCGGCACTATCGAATTCTAGATTATTCTGTCCATTCTCCACCGGAAATTTGCTTTGTTCGAAACAGTTGGGGTCGTTGCTAGGATTATCCTGGATAATCCTGTTGTTCGTCTTTTTGTTGATGAATATTTTGTTTGTCTGTTTGTTAATGCCAATCAAAGTCCTGTTGGTCGAAATATTGGGCTACATTGGGTTAGTATCTACGGTTTTCTGTAGTCTCAGTTCGTCAATGAACGTCTTCGATTGTTCGCTGTCAGCTGGTTTTGGTCTTTTAATCGGTAAGTGTGGTCGAAAATTTGGGTTATTACTAGTTTGGTGGAAATTAGACGGTCTGAAGGTCGGGTTAGGCATGGGTCTCATAACGGTCGTGTTGCCAGTTCGATTCTGTCCTCCGAACATTGGTGTGGGTTGTGAATAAAATGTTTTTAATTGGTATTGGGGTGGATTGTAGGTTAATTAAAGTGGTTATGAATATATAGCTTAATGGGTATTGTTGGTATTTGGGCGAATACATTGCGTGTCACCCCAAAGATAAAGTTGGGTTTTTTTTTTTTGGCAAACGAAACGGTTATTTGCGATATGTGAAATTATAAAATTTAATTTAGTTTTCACTCGCGGTTCCCTTATTTGGGTACCCGTAAAGAGTATCCTGCCGACTGCGCCAATGGAATAGTTCGTAAAATTAAGAACTATCTTTTGGCAATTTTTTACAACCCTTCACGGGGACGGAGTCACTGTAACAGAAAATAATTCCTGTTCCAATTTAGAATTAAATTTTACTGACCAAAGTAAAATTAACTACTAAGCTAGGGGTGATGCCCACATGTGTACAAGTGCATATAAAACAGCTACTTCGAATAAAACCTCCAATAGACCCGAAAAATGAAATCTGAGCAAATCCAGAAAATAAAGAAACCGGTTTCTACGGAAGCCAATAATAAGAAGCCAATAAGCAGTATACGCAGAATCTGACAGTGGTATGCGACTGAACGGCGAAAGAGCAGCCAAGCCTAGCGTCACAGAAAGCTCCCTGGATTCCTTAGTCAATTCGTTCAGTAACCAAAGCACTGCCTCAATTAACGAGCCATCGCAGTGCTTCCAAAAATTTAAAAGAATAATAGCCCCTGGCATATGTCCTATACTTGTGAGGAAAAAATCGACTATGGTAGACAGCGCAGCACCTCAATTTGCATACAGTGGTAACACAAATGAATTTAAGCTGCTTGCACAAGTATCAATCGAAAGTGATTGTGAGATTAGGACTTCCGAAGAGCAACCATGCACTAGTCAACAAGCTTCGGCAAAGTGAACTGCTGATAAAGCGGCACCTCAAACCACTCCTTTTGTCATCGAAGGCATTTCGGATATCAAGGCATAAGCACTATAATAGATGTAATTAAGATCGAGTTCCGGGCCTCTATGTGTGGTGTCGCGGTGGCTTGAAAATGAGAAATACGAGTTTCACTGCTACCAGCTGAAGGAAGAGAAACCGTTCAGGATATGTTTAAAAGGACTGCACGCTGCATAGCCAAATTAAGGAGGAGATGGGGAAGTTAGGCCATAGGGTGCTTGACGTACACACTCAATGACGGAGTGAATAATAACCAACCGAAGTAAAGTGGAAGCATTGAAAAGACACATTGGGAGCTCACTACATCCCAAAATTGAGATCAACTCTGGTCAGGACTTCGAGGATGCAGTCGATTTACTCACCACCAAAGTGAAGACGGCAGCAAAAAGGGCCATATACACCCCGGTCCAGAGGCCCGCAGCATGAGGTATCCCAATCACCCACGCGATTGTCTTCCTGATCCGAGAGAAAAGAAGACTCCATAACAGGTGGATGAGATCTCGTCACCCCCTGGATGAAACAGATCTCAGGATGAGCTGATCACAGAGCTGCATGGTTCAATGCTAGACTAACTGACACTGGCACTGGCGGTGACGCAGCGCACTCGTTGTGGAAGGCCACGCGTGCCATTAAAAGGAGGTGTATGAGGAAGGCGCCGTTGCTCGATAGCAATGGAACATGGTGCCAAACAGACTTACAGCAAGCCGAGTCATTTGCGGGGCACCTTGCTGAGCGCTTCCAACCATTCGAGCTGGGTAGACCTGAGCAAACAAGAGAGTTGCAAGACAAGCTAACTCAAGCGCTACAAATGGACCTGTTTGCCCCTAACGAGGTATCAGAAGCCATTGGAAGGCTGAAAACCACGATGGCCACGATGCCATATGCAATGCCATACTTAAGGCACTACCCAGACATGCAAAAATCTACATTGCGTTACTATTCAACGTTATAGTGAGATTACAATGCTTTCATGCTCAATGGAAGCTGGCAATAATATCAATGATCCAGAAGCCTGGCAAGCCGGAACGCGCCCCTGTATCCTACCGGCTAATCAGTATCCTCCCTTCGATTTGGAAGGTGTTTGAACGACTGATTGTCGCCAGACTAGTCGGTATCATGAACGCTCAGGGTACTTTCACTACACACCAGTTCGGGTTTCAAGCTTGCCACGGCACCGCCGAGCAGCTACATAGGCTTGTCGACAAAATTCTGGCTGCTTTGGACAGGAAGGAACACTGCAACGCTCTTCTTTTTGACATCAAGGAAGGAGGATAGACAGTTTGCAGTTCGATACCACTCAGCGATCTCATCCAAGCATCAGGTAGCAGGTGGTGTACCACAGTTATGTGCTGGGTCCTCTACTCTACTGCCTCGATATGCCGCTTCATGTAGATAATCCAAGAGGCAAATTTATGTTGGCAACTTTCGCTGACGGTTATTGTGTCACCTACAGCTCACAGTGTAAACAAGACGCCGCTGCTGGTATTCAATCCGACAAATAATATCTGTTTCACACTCAGGCACACACCGCCAGCAGTGATGCAGTCCCTATTCACCAATGCAGGTCTATCAAATTCCTTGGTGTGACACTTGATCAGAGGCTCACCTTTGCCTAGTACATCACAGCCTTAAGGATACGACTACGGATTGCGGTGACAAAGCGCTACTGGCTTCTCTGCTTGCGAAGTAAACTGTCACTATCAAACAAAATGACGGCTTACAAGAAAGTTATTGCACCAATCTGGAGGTATGGGTGCCAAGTATGGGGTATAGCTTGCGACAGCCAAATCCGAAGAAAGCAGGCTGCGCAAAACAAGATAACAAGGCTAATTACCGGCTGTGAGTGGTTCATTAGGAACTCAATATTGCATAGAGTTCTAAGCCTGCACATGGTCTCCGAAGAGATAAACCGCCATTCGAGTCGATACCATGACAGACTAGGGCACCACAAAAATCAGTTGGCATTTGATCTCATCAGATCTCGCCCACGAAGGAAGCTTTTTCTTCGGAAATCTTTGACGAGGGGTAGGCGTATCTGAAGTGCGCTATCATTATTCACTGTGAAATTGTAAATCAAATTTGTTATTGTCATTGTTTGTATTCGTTATTGTTATTTTATTGCTAGTTTCATGTTCCACTGCTATCAAGAATATCTGTCGCATTCTCTAAGGGCAGAATTAATAGCTGCAAAGGTCACAAAAGGATTCCAGCTACCCTGTAGGAGAATGCTTTAATAAATGACAAGAAAAAAAAAGTTTGAATGGAAGCGGAATTGTGTATTGTAATGGCCGCGTTTGCCGGAAAGCGAGACCAAAGAATAAATTAATAAAAATAAATATAAAAAAATAAATAAATAATAATATGAAGCCCAACGTTAAGCTAGGACGCGGCCGAGTTTGGGATACCCTGTACCTAGTAGACGGAATTTAAAAAGAAAAGGTGGTAGCCCCAGTCGGGTGGCAACCATGGTCGTCTACATTCACATAAAACCCATGGTCTTAATATTCCTTTGTATCCAACAACACATTGTTCACAATAATGGGCACACCATCTATCGGACTGTTTATTCGATCGTTTGCCAGTTAGGCAAGGGGAACTAAAATCTTGACTATGAAAATTTGTTTTTTTTATATCTCATATAAATATGGTTCGATTTTGAGATTCCTAACAACTTTTTGGAAGTTACTAATACCGAAATCCTAAAGCTGTAGAAAAGACAAGGCTTTGCAAAAGTGTGCGGGTAGAAGGGGAAAGGGGGGGGGGTGGGGGTGGGCGGTCAGAAAATAAAAATAAACTTGACCAGCGTACGTACATCAGGAGACCGCATCCCAAGTTTGGTTATCGTAGCTCTTATAGTCTCTAAGATCTCAACGTACACACGATCAGACGAACGGACATAACTATATCAATTTCTCTAGTTATCCTGATCATATTGTGGGTAGCTTTGCGGGTTCTACAACGTCTCCTTCTCTATGTTACATACAATTGCACCCAATTGCACACAATTGTCGCAGTCATCGTATTAAGAAAAACAAGCGTTAGCGGTCATCAGAGGGCAGTCAGTCAGAGTTGCTGTAACGGGAAGCACTTAGGCAGTAGGTCAGCAGCTGTACACCGAGGCATTTGCCAGTTGGTCGACGCGGGCTTTCTATATCCACGTTATTCTTTTCTGCTATTGTATAGGGTTAGTTTAGGATATTTAGAATATAGAATAATTAGAAATGCGTTAGAAATTGAATTGTTTTGATTTTTTTTTTTCGTAAGTTAGGTTAAAAGGAATTTTTGAACTTTGGATACGCTGCCAGAAGAGTTCTAGCAATAGTCGGGCTGCGCAAACCCTATCTGGGAGCTTTTGTACCTTTATATCAATGCTTTGGTGATCCCTTTATAAAATGGCTTTAGTTGGAAAGCCTATTCTGGAAGTTAAGCATAGCGATGCTGTTGAACATAATGTGATACCGTTGATGTTCCCTTATGCCAGGTCGTATGGCCATGAACAGATAGTAGTTCTAGATATAGTCATTTTATTTGGAGAGTTGTATCCAACCTTTCAGCTCCCGGTTATAAGCTGGGCTGCTCGGCCGCTTTCTCTGGGTTTGGTGCAACAAATTTATAACTTGTTGTGATCTTGTAGGCTTGAATAATAACTCTGATTTGGTTTCGTTTCACTAATTTTATTTCATGCCTACTCCTGCCTATTCTGGGCAATGCTTGACCTGGCCTCCGCCAAGATCTCCTGCTTGTCCGAATCGTTTGGCTCACGCCGGCCTCAAATCTGGCACTCGAGACTCTCGTCTAGTTATGTGCGGTTTTGAGTGATTTGTAGGTCGCCGAGTGCGCCCAGATCAATTCCAGGTCAGTGTGGTGTCTCGATTTGGCTCACGCATAAATCACGTGACTACTCTGCTCTGGATCGCGATCTGACTTGTACTGGCCCTGTTATGACTTATCGCAATGCGAGGACTTGCCTTTAAAGTTGTGGATCGCCTGTGGATCTTTTAAGGATACGCCTGGTTCGCTGCAGGGAATTGGGCAATGTTTCTACGTGGCCTCCACCGAATTTCCACACTTGACCTTATTTTCACTGAGTCTAACAATCCGGCTTTTCGAATCAGTTACATTCGCGGCTTGTCAACTTTTAGTTTATCACGGTACTTTAATATGGTATTAGATTCACTTGTTATAAGAGCTTCCACTTGTCGCACTTCACTTCGAACTGTCCTGGATTTTGCTGGTCGCACTTCACTTGAATATTTCTCTGTGTTGCCGCTCTGCTATCGCCTTGTGATCCTCGTCATCAAAACTCTCTCTCTCTTTTTGCCGTTGCTGCTGCCCTTTTTATACCCGCCGTTCGGGTACCTGCTCCATGTTTGCCGTTATTTTGTTCCTTGGAAATAACGGTATACTCGTATGATTAGCGTTGTGTTCTCTTTGTGCCTTATGAGACGAAATTCGTTTGCCCGTCTATAGCTGTCCTTGTCTATTTACAGCTGTAACGGGTATTAATTCGCCGCATTTTTAACCCTATAGTGCCCTGTTTAGTTTTGTGAGGAAGCTATTATAATTAGTTTCTCACAGAGTCAATATCCCCATTTTTCCCCTGGAAGAATTCGTTGTGATACGCTTTTGTTGTTATTATTTTACATGAAGCCCCCTACCATAATGGTTGAAGTTCCGAAAAAAAATTGTATGTTACATTTGAAATTTAACTATGCCTATTGCACAGAAACCCAGTCGTGTTATATTACCAGATGTAAGCATGTCTGTCACAAGTTCTGCTTAGATAAACGGATTCTGGAAAAACCATAATGCCCAAGCTTTGGGCAAGATCTGGAACCTGGATCTTAAAAGTTGGTTGTTGAAAGATGTTCTGCTGTCGCCGAGAGAATTCGTCCTTCTACTTCTGCAGTAGTGCATCGTCCTGTCACTCGTCGCTTGGCCATATCATTAGCCAACTGTGGTCCAGACGCTATCGCGCCTCAGCCATCAACACTTCCTAAAAATGTTGTGTCAGAACAGTCAGAAAATTTAGATGCCAGTAACACCGCGAATCCTATTGAGCCGGTTGAGCCTCGTACAGTCCCAACTACAAGAAGAAATCTTCCAAACCGTGGTCCCCGAACAAACAATACCCCTGATTATTCGACAATTCAAGCCATGATTGAGCAAAGAGTGTCTCGAGTCCTTGCTAATTTGCATGTAAGTCCCCCAGTTAGCCATGCTGCGGAGTCAGGTCCTCGGACAGTTTCAAACTCGTCCGTCCATTCAATTAAAGTTGCGGACATTATACAGAAATGGAAATTTAAAGGAGATGTCGAAGGACTCAGTACTGAAGAATTTCTTTACCGAGTCAGAGCCCTGACCGACGAAACCTTGGATAGCGACTTCACAGGTCTGTGTAAAAACATGTATATCCTATTTGCAGGAAAAGCACGTGATTGGTATCAAATGGACAGATATTTGTGCTGCTTTACGACATCAATTTAATGACTATCGATCAGAATTTCAAAGTAAAGAGCAAGTCAGGTCGAGAAAGCAAAAAGTTGGTGAAACGCTTACTGTTTTTTATGATTCGGTTGCTTCTCTAATGCATCGTTATGCTATAGAAATGAGCGAGGACGAGTTGATTGAAATTTTAAAACACAATCTTTTGCCTGTACATAGGCATAAACTGCTATACGAGTCCAAACATTCTGTGGGTCATCTCCGTCGGTTGGTTCAAATAAACGAGAACCTGATTGGAGATTTGCGTGGTGGCACAGACGGACCGTCCAAGCCGAAACCCGCAGCAGATGGAATTTTACAAGTGAAATTGGTGCCATTCGTCAAGCTCTACCCAACGTAAGATGTTGGAACTGTGATGGTCTTGGTCATTATTGGGATGATTGCTTAGCCGATCGTCGAATCTTTTGTTACGGTTGTGGAACTCTTAATGTGTATAACCTCCAGTGTCAGCAGTGCGCATCGTATTTCGGAAAACCGGCAGAGGCATGTAACCAACAAGAACCCGTTGCCACCGAAACAACAGTAAAGTTTATGCATCCAAAAACAGCAGTACCTTAGTAAGTGAGCCGTCCGCTTTAAAAATTGTAAAACGTAAGCCCAAGGTGGGTACCACTGATTCTATCAGCCATACCAATAGTATGAGGAAAGGCTCAAAAATTACGTCAAAGTGCGTAATATAATTTTCAATATCGGTTCTCCCGAACGGAAACCCAATTCGTTGAGAATGTAAACGTATTTTAGTAATTTACAAAATAAACATAAGTTGCTAGTGCCCTGAATTTAAGCAGGAAGTCGTTGTAATGTTAACCGTCCCTATGACTTACAAAAATCAAAGGAAAGGAAAGGAAAGAATAGACATGTCCCCTATTGTGAATTTGAACTCAAGTGCGTTTTCTGAGCTAGAGTATGTCCGGTTGAAAAACAACATTAGCCAAAATGCAGACAAATTTTTCGACGTTAAAGTATGTGATCAGTAAGTGTAAGTTAACACAACCGCCCAACAACCAACAAATTGCCAAGCTGATCATGCATAGCTGGCATGATAACAACGCAGGGTCAACGTCTTCCGCAAACATTGCATAATAACAAGCGCAGAAGTGCGGTAACCAGAGACGATGACCACGTAGCGGACAATGCTCCGCAAAACAACTTTCTATTCACCGGAGTACACGAGGCGCCGGGTCAGCGTTATTAGGGCACAGGGCTAGCTTTGCTTATAAGTAATTTTGTATTTTAGTTTTAGTTGAAATTTGGAATTAAAGCGGCTCAGTCCCAAACTTGCAATATTTCTTCTCATTCACCTAAAAAAGCCACATTCGGCTAATTGGCACCCAACGCGTTCGTAAGACCCTCGAACCGTTAAAAAGTAAAAAAAAAACAACACCATACTCGACCCCCGATACGTGAACCCGATGATCAAGAAGAGCAGCAGCAGTAGCGGCGAAAAATAATAAATAAATTAATAATAAACGAAATTCATTTATCTCAAAAATCCATAACAAAATAAAAAATTAAAAATGCACCTAGCATTTTTCAACGAGCTATTGACGATGTGCTCAGAGAACAAATAGGAAAAATATGCTATGTCTACGTCGATGACGTAATCATATTTTCAGAAAACATGAATGACCATATTAAACACATAGCTTGAGTCTTGGATAGATTGTATGAAGCCAATAAGAGAGTTTCCCGCGAAAAATCAAATTTTTTCAAAGAAAGCGTCGAATATTTGGGTTTTGTAGTTTCACGTGAAGGCATAGGAACATGCCCGAAAAAAATAGATGAAATTAGCAATTACGAACAACCAACTACACTTTTTAATGTCAGGTCATTTCTTGGCAAGCTATTATAGGTGTTTTATTACAGACTTTGCATCGATAGCAAGACCTATTACTGATATCCTAAAGGGTGAAAATGGGAAGATAAGCGCTGGGCAATCAAAGAAAATACCAAGCAACTTTGATGAAAACCAAAGTCAAGCATTTGAGAAGCTTAAGAAAGTTCTTGCATCCGAAAATGTTATGTTAATCTATCCGGACTACAAGAAGGCATTCGACTTGACAACAGATGCTACAGATGCTACAGATGGGAGCAGTCTTGTCACAGGACGGAAAACCGATAACCATGATATCCAGAACTCTGAAGGACAGGGAATTAAATTTTGCTACAAATGAAAGGGAACTTCTTGCCATAGTATGGGCCTTAAACAATCTTAGAAACTACCTGTACGGCGTGAAAAATTTAAATATTTTCACAGACCACCAACCTTTAACTTTTGCCGTCTCAGATCGCAGTCCAAACGCAAAAATTAAACGATGGAAAGCCTTCATTGACGAGTACAGTGCCAAAATTTTTTACAAGCCTGGGAAAGAAAACTATGTTGCGGACGCGCTGTCCCGACAGCACATCCATACAATAGAAGAAGATATGCAATCCGATATTACCTCAATACATAGCGAGTTATCACTACCTACACGGTCGAAAAGACAGACCAACCGGTCAACTGCTTTCGGAATCAAATTATAATTGAAGAAAGCGGAGCTGCCTCAGCTAGAACGGTCATTATGTTTGGAGAGAAAACTCGACACCTCTGATATTTCTCTGATAGAGAAACACTTATTCAGAGGGTATGTGATGTGGTTAAAAAGGAGGTAGTCAACGCAATTCTATGCGAACTTCCAATATTGGCATTCATACAACACAAATTAATAGAAACATTCCCAACAACTACATTTCGTTATACAGATCGTATGGTAATTGACATTTTGGACAAAAACGAAAAAAAAGAAATTACTGTCTCAGAACACAATAGGGCTCATAGGGCCGCTCAGGAGAATGTGAAACAAATTCTTCAAGACTATTATTTCCCAAAAATGACTCGTTTGGCAAATGAAATCGTTGGAAATTGTAAAACATGCTGTTGCGCTAACAATATTTTTTGTTAGCTTTTATGCGAATATTATCGCTTGAAAGTTTTAAAAATCAAAAAGTCACAATTTGGATTAAGTTTATATAAACAATGTTTAATTTAAATGTTGATTATTCGAGAATTAAATCTATTGTACAAAAATATTACCGACACGGCCGATTAATATTAAAAGCTTAACAATGAATTTCGGCGAAATTTGCGAGATTAACAACAACTGCGGGACGGCCGGCTTACGCGAGAATCTACGAATGAATTAAAGATAAATAATAATGCAGAAGGCAATAGAAAAAACAATGAAGTTAAACAAGATCGGAACTTAGTTGAGTTAAACTAGATAAGCTTTTAGATTGGGCGACAAACTCAAATGCGCCGCATAACCAAACGTCCTTTCCCGGTTGGAAATCACGGGCTTTCAACATCACCTTTTGGAAAAGCGCACAGCTTAGTCACAGCTCTGGTAGTCGTCCCGGTCCAGAGGTCAACTTAGTGACTCTGGCAACACCATCACCTCCAGACATTAGTTTTAAAACTCGAGCTAATGGCCATTTCATTGGCGGTAGATTCTTATTTGTGACCAGTACGACGTCACCAAGCTGCAGTCCAGGAGAGTGTCGTTGCCATTTTGAGCATTGTTGCAGCAAGGTCAAATATTCTTCACGCCATCAAGCCCAAAATGTCTGCTGCAGATATGCCACGTGCTGCCATCGATCGAGATGATTAGAATAAAGTTTGCTGTGGTCAGGTTCGTAGAGGGTTGACAGAGGAGCGGTACCAAGAAAATGCGCTGGGGTAAGCACATCTAAATCGTCATGGTTCTCTGAAAGTGGTAACATTGGCCGTGAGTTAATAATTGCAGTTATATGAAAGACGAGAGTTCGCGATTCATCAAATTTGAGGAGGGATTGGCTAACAGAACGTTAAAATTGTTGTTTTGCCGTTTTGACTGCAGCTTTCCAAAAGCCACCAAAATAAGAAGAACGTGAGGGAATGAAGCGCTAGTCGATTCCATCAGCCACACAAAATTCTCGAACAGACTTGAATTGTTCGCTGCTAAGGAACATGCGCTTGAGATCTGTCAACTCTTTTTGAGCTCCAGGAGAGTTTGTAGCATTGTCCGACCATATCTGCTTCGGCCGCCCCCGGGTCAGAATAAATCGCTGAAGTGCACTGAGGAGGGATCCAGCACAAGCTCGAGAAGCAAAGCCTTCGTAGCAAAGCAGATGAAGAGGCTGATATAGCATGTAACTGGAGGCCCAGAGCGCACTCCACTTTTATAAAAGATCGCATTAGTCCACACCTGTCAACATGAATGTATGCGAAGATTCTAAACGCTACTTTGACAGATCAGCCTTGATATATTGAACATAATGTAGTTTAGCTCTGAAACATCGAACGCATTTACTGATGACGCTTGCAACAGTTTTGCGCCCTCCAAGAGGCCAGTATTGATTGCGAATCAGAGCAGTTAGAGATCGTGGTCCTGTGTGTATAAGAATGCATTATTAATGCTCGTGTGATGGTATGCTATCTAGGCATGACGTGCGTCAAAGTCGAGGATTCACTTTTGCAACTTTCCACCAATCCGTAACAATCCGAAGTTATCCAAGAATGGAGCTAGAAATTGGGGTTTCTGAAGAATGTCTGGACCGTGCAGCCACAAATCGGAATTGAATTTGAAAGGAGAGAAAAAGGAAGGAGAAGGGAAAGGGGGGAGGGGGATAGAGAGGGAGAGGAGAAGAGGGAAAAAGGGGAGGGAGGAGGGGAGAGAAAGGTGGGGGGTTGGGTGGAGAGAAGGGGAGGGGGGGGGGGGGGGGGAGATTTTTTTTTTTTTTTGGTTTCAACTATATATTTGAGTTAAAATGTTTGCTAAAAAACTAATCGTTTGATGCATTATATTTCTGACTTCGTTAGCCGATTTGATTGCTCATCAAACGCCAACTGATGAATGGATAAGAAAGAAGCAGGCTTGGTTTCTTAAGTGACAGTATCCAGCTTCTAAACTTGTATTTCTTGCAGAGGACTATTTCTCCATAATATACACTGCAAGTAGCTATCTGCCTCAGCCACCCTGACACACCGATACAGGTGTTAAAGAATTTGGTCTGAATTGTAGGACCTGCCATCAAAACGTTATTTAAGGAAAATCCTGATGAGGTTGACGCAGAGTCGTCAAACACAACTCGATGTTTAGTTGTTGAACTCTCCTCTTTAAGTACACAATGATGGGGCAAAAAATATCGACATCGATTTAAAGATTCGGGGGCTACAGCTGATATATGATTTAATTTTGGATATTCCTTGATGAAAGCAGAGTGCTGAAATTTCAACTGAGGCTGGCGCTCTAACTTGCGCTCCAAGCTCAAGAATCGACGGTACGAATTGCCCAGTAAACACGAATTTTGCCTTAAGGGCAATCAAACAGAGTATTACTCCGTAGGCAATCCAATTCTTCTTTTGTAAAGCTGACAACATCTTCATCGCGGTTCTTAATTTCCCAGAAACGTCGGATCAAATTATCCATTTGTGAGTCAGACTGGGAAGTGGATGCAGTCCTGGCGATGTAAGTCAGAGACTGCTGAGTCTGTTCACCACCTTCAGGAACAATCCAATCTAATCTGGTTTTTTGTAATACTTGCAAACCAGGTGCAAGTTTTATTTGACCAACGCACAGTAGTTCTTAGAACACACTCACTCTATGCGCTGGGACTTGAAGAACTCAGGGTCGGCTAATTGAATATTGCCAGGAATTTTTCAGGTTGCCAACTTGTAATACTTGGCGTAATCACAGCTTCAAGGGTGGCTTTGTAATCAGAGATTTGAGATTTAGGTAGTGGCATACAGAATGCCCATTTGAGAGTGTACGACATTATCGAATCGAAAAGTTATTAAATTAACTTGAGAACCATTATATAAGAGTGCACGGCAGGGAACGAATGATCCTGAACTGGACTTGATTAAAGTAACAGCAGTAGCTAGAAGCGCAAAACCCGGTTCTAAATTCTGGGCAACAACAGAGGTGGGTGAGGGAAGTGTTGATGCAGCTGCTTCAGAGGTTAAAATAAATGAATGCTAAGAATTCGAAGGACTAGAGTAGAGTGTGATGCATGACACCACATATACGGCATGTACTTGATGTCCAAACTCGAAGTTGATGGACTGGCTTTAAACAGTTGAGACACAAGCTCACGAAGAGAGGGTGAAAGATTGCCAAATCTGGATCATGTGTAAATTGAGTGAGCAGACTCATTACAAAATATACAACCAAGTTGCTTAGAAGCGACAAATGATTTATTGGTGAGAGTCAGGCGCGTAGGTGTCCGTGGCTTGTTCAATATTTTCCAATTTCCGACAGCGGTTTTCCAAAAAATTCTGTGAACTGCTTATATGTGGATATTGTTCCTGCATCCATCATCTCCTCCTAACATGCTTGTGTTGCGGCATTCAATTTTTGAAGTAGCATGTGAACTATCATGCACCCAGAGACTTCTTCTGCACTTCCAATTGTTAAAAGTGCTCGCATATGTGCATTGAGTCCATCGGAGAACTGACGCAGTCTTGTTGCAGAAGAAATATCCACTTTCTTGAGCCCCAGAATTTTAGAGATGTTTGTGTTAAGCCGCTTGTCAAATAGATACAACGCCACAGCATAGTTCGCACTGGAAATCTCTAGCGATCGGATTGTGTCTAATACCGATCCCCGTAGACACGATTTGAAGTGTTGAAACTTTTCTATGTTTGTTATATCCGAATCCTTGTCAATGATGGTTGAAAACATTGACATCAAATCAGCATACTTCGTGTTGCCTCCATCGAAGGTTGGCAACTTAAGCTCTGGCAAGCGAGACTTGTTTGCCATAAGAAATGTTGGTTACTCCGAGACAGCATTCTGCCGAAAAGTCGAACTGGATGGCATTTCGTCTCCCGCTTCAGAATTTCCTTTTCCACGTGCGACTCTACCGAAACAAGGAACTCATCAAAGTCATTTCGAAGTACAATACCGATTTCTACAAAGTCAAGTTCTTCTGGCGCGTCATGCACAACTTTAAATGATTGGTGCGTTTGTTCAATTATTTTTAGGCGTACCACAAGATCACCGTCGGTAAAGGATCTTAAATTGTCATTAGATAATTTGGTATCAATTTTAAAATGACTCGAAAATAGCTGGAGCGTTTTTCTTTAAAAAGAACACCCTGTTTTCGGGCACAGCATCACCGTTAAAAGGCATTGTTCAATGTACTGTTCGAATAAAAACGAAATAGAAAATAACCAAAAACAGTTGGGCACCGTATAATCAAAATAACGCGCGCGACAACAAAAGCAAAAAAAAAGCCGTTTGCTTAGCATAGAGAGTAGAACGGAACTTTGCTTTGGACTTTTATATCACGCACTTTATATTTGAATTGATGCCCCTTTATCATGTCTCGGTCACCAAAAGTGTTGCGCTGACAATATATTTTGCTAGCTTTTATGCGATATTATCGCCCGAAAGTTTTAAAAATCAAAAAGTCACAATTTGGATTAAGTTTATATACACAATGTTTAATTTAAATTTGATTTGCGAAGTAAATCTATTGTACAAAAATATTACCGACACGGCCGATTAATATCAAAGCTTAACAAAGAATTTCGGCGAAATTTGCGAGATTAACAACAACTGCGGGACGGCCGGCTTACGCGAGAATCTACGAATGAATTAAAGATAAATAATAATGCAGAAGGCAATAGAAAAAACAATGAAGTTAAACAAGATCGGAACTTAGTTGAGTTAAACTAGATAAGCTTTTAGATTGGGCGACAAACTCAAATGCGCCGCATAACCAAACACATGCCAAAAGGCAAAATACGATCGTCACCCCCAGAAACACGTCCTTGGAGAAACCCCCATTCCTTCATATACAGGCGAAATACTGCACATTGACATATATTAAACTGACAAGAAATATTTCCTGACTTGCATAGACAAATTTTCTAAATTTTCCATTGTCCAACCAATCGCTTCCAGAACAATAGAAGACGTACAAACCGCAATTTTACAGCTTATAAATTTCTACCGACAAGTAAAAAAGATATACTGTGGACAACGAGCCATCTATAAAATCCGAGACAATCAAGTCACTTTTAAGTAACCGATTTGGTGTGGAAATTGTAAATGCACCACCACTTCATAGCACTTCAAACGGACAGGTGGAGAATTTCCACAGTACCCTGGTAGAAATTGCTCGATGTCTGAAGATGGAAACAAACATCGCAGACACAGTCAAAATTATACTCCGGCAAACATAGAATACAACAGAACCATGCACTCAGTCACAAATAAACGACCTATTGACATAATTCATTCATCGACCTCAGAGCTCAATTCAGAAATTAGAAGCAAAGTCCTCAATGCACTAAATATCCAGTTAGAAAGGCTAAACAAGACAAGACAGGACAGAAGTTTCCAAGTCGGAGATAGGGTTCTTCTAAAATCAAATAAGAGATTAGGAAATAAACTATAAACTTTGTACACCGAAGAAAGAGTAGAGGCAGACTTGGGGACCACAGTCTTAATAAAAGGGAAGGTGGTCCATAAAGATAACATAAGATAATTAAAATATACTTTTCTGCTTAATACATTAGGATGTGGGCAATATACTTTCTGCTTAATACATTAGGATGTGGGCAATTCTACTCCTCGCCATACCAATAACAGCTAAAATAATGGACTACACTAGCTCGAACTACAGACCAATCATGGACGGAGACGTGACTATTTGGAAAGACTATCAATACCTAAAACACTCAACTAACCTAACTATGTGTTCAGCAATAGTAAAGGAAACCGAAGAATTGAGAAATCATTTCCCCCAATCACACATGAGACAGTTATTAGACTCAGATTTACGACACATAAACTCTCTCATGGAAACAGTAAATATTCACCATAGGCAAGCTAGAAGTATTAATTTGTTAGGAACTGCTCTAAAAGTCGTAGCCGGTACCCCGGATTTCGATGACTTTCAGAATATTTAAATTCACACAAAAAAAACTCATAGAATCCGAAAATAGACAGATAATTATTAACACAAGGACCCAAAAGCAAATAAATGAACTTACAAACGCAGTAAATACCTTAATTAAAAATGCAAAGGGAAAACAAATGAATACAGAGCATTTATATGCAACTTTGCTTACAAGAAACAGGATAATTATATCTGAACTCGAGGCCTTAATGTTATCAGTCACTCTAACAAAAATTGGAATAATCAACCCCGCGGTTTTAGATTCGAATGATTTACAACAGACCTAATGGAAGTAGCCCAAATTAGAGTTTTATTAAATAATAATTTTCTACATTTCATTATTAAATATCCTAAGCCTAACTTAGTTTGTAGAAAAATCATCTTACACCCCGTTCAGCACAACGGCACTATCCTTAATTTTGCCGAGAACAACAACATAGCTGACTGTGACAGCCACGTATTACCGATTGGAAACTGCAACGCTGCCCTTACAACAACTTTCTGTAGAAAACATGCGCAGAACAGCTTCACTCAGGAGGCACCGCTCATTGTACCACACGCCCCAGCCACTTAGAGCCATTGACAGTCATCGAAGACGGCGTTATTATCATTAATGACGAAACAGCTACGATCAACGGTCAACTGGTGACGGGAACATTCCTCATTACATTTGACGAAGAGGTAAAGGTCAACGACTCCGTATTCCGGAACCTACGTAAAGAAATATCCAGCACCAGCTGCATCGACGCTTCTTAACATAACGAGCCACTAAGATATACTGAGTTTGCCATACCTGCAGAAACTGAATACTGAAAACCTCCGATACATCGGCAAACTAGAAGAGGGACTTGTAAAACAGCCCATCATATCTGGAGTGGCCATGATCACCTTCCTAATCATCTGTTTTATCTTTTCCAAGCTTTACCAGAACCGCCAGAGAATACGACACCAGCATGACCTTCAAGTCGTTATCGACGGTTTCAAGAAGTCCGAGGACGTCCTTCATTTAAGCGAGGGAGGAGTTAACACAACCGACCAACAAAGAACAACAAGCCAAGCTGATCATGCATAGCTGGCATGATAACAACGCAGGGGCAACGTCTTCCGCAAACATTGCATAATAACAAGCGCAGAAGTGCGGTAACCAGAGCCGATGACCACGTAGCGGACAATGCTCCGCAAAACAACTTCCTATTCACCGGAGTACACGAGGCGCCGGGTCAGCGTTATTAGGGCACAGGGCTAGCTTTGCTTATAAGTAATTTTGTACTTTAGTTTTAGTTGAAATTTGGAATTAAAGCGGCTCAGTCCGAAACTTGCAATATTTCTTCTCATTCACCTAGAAAAGCCACATTCGGCTAATTTGTATATGCGCACCGAATGCTAGTGGTGATAGTGCACAAGAGAAACTTTCTTGGAAACTTTGGGTCCCCGAAAGTCTCAGATCAGAGGTATTGGCACAAGCTCACGATAATGTGACTTTATCGCATGGTGGTATTCAACAAACTTTGGAAAAGATTCGTCGCCATTTATATTGGCCTGGAATGGTTGCGGAGGTGCGTGACTATGTTCGAAATTGTGAAACTTGTAAGCAAACTAAGGCACCAAATTCTCTTTTTCGTCCCCCGGTGGGTGAACATACTCATACGTGTAGACCATTTCAACGCCTCTATGTGGATTTGCTTTGACCGTACCCTCGTAGTAAAAATGGCTTTGTAGGCTTGTTAATCGTGTTAGACCACTTTAGTAAGTACCATTGGTTGCATTCTCTAAAAAAATTTACGTCAGCCAAGAGCTCAAGAGTTCTTGTTGACAAAAATATTTCATAGTTGTATTAACCTAGCACTTTAGTAAGGATTTCAGTTTGTTTGACTTTTATTATTTCTTTATTTTATATTTAATATGTTTTACAATGAGTGTGTGTCTGCGTCTCGCTGCGGTTGATTTAAGAATGTTCATCAGTGTGATCGGTCAGAGGGAGAAAACCATCACCTCTCTCGTTGCTTTGCTGACAGCTTTCTCGCAAGGGTTCCCCCAATAGTTATGGTGTGCCTGAGACCCTGGTGAGTGATAATGGCGTACAGTTCAAGAATAATGAATTTAATGCTTTCTTGACAACTCGGGATTCCGTTAGGCCTATAAGAATAATGTAAGACACAACAATCTGCGTTCGAAACCTGTCTTCTATAGGGAGGGACAGAAGTTTTTCGTCGTAATTTTTCGCTGAGTAAATTCTCCCAGAACATCAATGCCAAATTGGCGCCACAATTCGTTAAGTGTCGAATGAAGAAGAAACTTGGCAGTTGTTTTCATATAGTAGAGATATCGCAAGGGAAGGAACTAGGAACGTATGACGCAAAGCAAGCCCGAAGAAAAATATATATTAAAAAAAAAAAAATAATAAATAGTAATATGAAGCCGAGCGTTAAACTCGAGCGCGGCCGACTTTGGGATATCCTGTACCTAGTAGACGGAATTGAGAAGGAAAAGGTGGTAGCCCTAGCGTACACACATAAGGAGTCCGAATCCCAAGTTGGGTTATCCTAACTTTTATAGTCTCTAAGACGTACAGACGGACGGACGGACAGACGGACGGACATGGCTATATCAATCTACAACGTCTCCTTCTCTATGTTACATACTTTTGCACAAACTTAATATACCTTTACCATTAAAGTACAGGGTATAATAATAATGAATGAATAAAATTTAGCATGCGCGCAGTCGCACGGGAAGCACTCAGGCAGTAAGTCAGCGGCTGTACACCGAGACATTTGTGGTGGGAGTAGTTGAATTTGTGTACATCAGTGAAAACACAACGCAGTGATTCAGTCGAACGTTTATTCAAAACTAAAATACAATATGATGAAATAGCATAATTGTTTGACAATTACAGTGTTGCTAGATTTTGTGTTTGTTTACTTTTAATGCTAACAGCTTTTTCATTTTCAAAACTTCTTCTTAACCTACATAAAATCAAATCACACCAAGAGATTTTACAAAGCCATTGTGCTTATGCTTATTTAGACATTTTTTCAGTACATCGGCAACATTTTCGGTCGTTGTTACATTCTCTAATACAATACCATTAGACTCTACTTTTTGTCGTATGAAATTATATTTAATATCTATGTGTTTTGATGCACAGGGTTTTTGCGCACTTATGTTGTCATTGATCATTGGTTCCGTTTGTTCCCACCATCCAAATTCGTGTAAAAGTCTTCTTAAGTAGATAGTTTCTTTAGCAGCCATGGATAGCGCGACGTTCTCCGCCTATGTGCTGCTCAACGCGACAACGCTCTGCTATGTCGATGACCAAGAGAACGCACTTCCAGCCAGGAAATGCATAACTACTGTAGGATTTTCTACCATCCTCGTTGGCCCAATCCGCGTCAACAAAGCCATTGCTTGATTTGCCAGACTTGCGGTATATGATACTCAGATTCATAGTGCCCCAATTTGGTGCAATCTCATGTTTCTCACGTGGATTTGTATTCCTATGCAACAATTTGCCTTGTGCCCTGGAGGTAGTTCGCATAACGTACATGTACCGTATGCTTGAAGAGCGTCGATTTAATTTTGGATTGACTTTTGCCAATCATGCGCGTATTGGCTCTGCAATGCATCCGCAACGGATTTCGGTGTCTCAATGTTATCTATATAATTCAGACTATTGACCACCTGGTAGTTCTTCTTTGGCCGGCCTGGTTGCCCTGTACTAACTAGTCTGGGCCTGGCTGGTCCTCGTCTGGGTGTGATGTCGTCCTGATCGAACTCTCTTATACCATTCCCGATGTTTTCATTTTCGCTTGCACTCCCAAACTCCTCCTCCTCTTTGGCAGAGTCACTGGTCAGGTCTTTCACAGTTTCTTCATGCTCAGTCTGCTCGTTTTCTAGAGTATAAGTGCATGACTCAAGACAAATAATGTTCGTAATAAAGTCGTTATTTTGTTCAGAAGGCTCGAAATATTTGATAGTTTTGGTGCAAAACTCACCTTTAACAAATCGAACGTCTCGTCTTTCAATTTTGGATCGCTTATCTCTTTCATATAAGCGATATGTTTTTGCTTCAAAAGAATACCCAACAAAGATATATTCCTTATCCTCTGCCTTTAATTTGCACTTGGTGCATTTATCAAGAGCAAACGCGCGACATCCAAACACTCGCATGTGCTTAACCGACGGCTTACGGCCTTTCCAAGCTTCAAATGGTTTTCTTGTCAGTGCTTTTGTGGGACATCTATTGCGCAAATAGACTGCCGTGTTTACAGCCTCTGCCCACAGCAACTCCTCCAGCCCTGCGTGAATCAACAGACACTTAGCGACTTGATTTTATTTCCAGTTTGGCACTCCACGTAGCTTTTAACTTCTTTTGAACTTCTCAAACACCTGACTTTTAGTTTGAATGAAATAAACATAGATTTTGCGTGAGTAGTCATCAATAAATGTTATAAAGTATCTATTTCCAGCGATTGACTTTACATTCATTGGCCCACAGACATCCGTGTGTACCAGCTCGAGCACTGCCTTAGTGACTCGACCCGCCTTTTGTGGTAACGACAATGAACACAGTTGTGTCTGATTGTCATGTTCTAATTGCCAAATCTAATGCCAATTTACAGCTGTTGCCAAATCGTTTAACAAAAAACCAGCACTTTTTTCTGAGTTTATGTACAAATTATTTTCTTGTGATGCCTTCAACACATCTTAGTCGGATTTATCTTTTATTAGCGCTACCTTTCCACTGAATGTAGTAGACAATTCATATTATGCCGCTGCGCTTAAAAAAAATTTATATGCAGTTCCGAGACAAATAAAATATTTTGCAACATTAATTTGTGTCTCTGTATTCTAATTTTACAATACCGACGCCTTGGGTTTCAACGAATTTGTTTACGGCATGATTGAAGTCTTCTTCTCGTCAATTGCTCCGAACATGTTCCTATCGCAACACATGAGACATATTACGCCACTGTCGATACACCAAATGCTTTCGCGCCTTTTGCCGACATAGCTGTGCAGTGCGCAACTTTTTATTTCATAATGGACGTAGACGTACAAAGAACAGTACGATCAAGTGGCCCAACGAAACCAGGCGGAAGCCTGTTTACGCGCGGTTTACCAAGCTCGATAGCTCAGACGCCCAACCGACCGTGGGGCAGAGTCACGTGACACGATTCGGGAAAAACTATTTTTATCATAAATATTTGAAGGAAGAGGAATAGATTAGGCAATCAAGTATTCTACTAGGGAAGAGAAGGATTTAAACGAAGGTGCAATAATATGTTAGTTTTTATAGATTGCATGCCAGAGGAGGAACAAACTAAGTGGTACAAACTATTATAGTCTCTACATAAATTTAAAAAAGGCTCATGCATTAAATAATTAGATGTGGCTGGACGGACTACTAAAGGAGAAAAGGTCCGCAGAGGTCTAAAAGGAACTGCGAAACTAATTCGGCTAATTAACTCAGGAGAGTCAACCATGCCGTTTATTAATTTATGCATAAAAAGAGTATTAAGAAGGGTTCTACGGTTTAATAGGGAAGGCAAATCTATAAGTTGTAGCCTACTAGAGTACGAGGGAAGGCTCAATTCCGAATTCCAATTTAAGCCACGGAGAGCAAAAAGCAAAAACTTTTTTTGAACGGACTCAATACGATTTTGATGCACTTTATATTGAGGGCACCAAACGCATGAACCGTATTCTAAAAAGAGCCACATATAAAATCTTGGTCGTATAAGGGTCATCGAATTCTTCAGACCATCTCTTCACAAATCCAAGAACTCCCATAGCTTTATTGCCAGTGGATAAAATGTGACTATCAAATTTTAATTTAGAATCAAGTAAAATCCCTAAATCATTTATTGAGCCTATACGTTGAAGTGCATTTTGATTAAGATAATAGGAGGCCAAAAGTGGAGTGCCCCGACAGAAGGTCATAATTTTGCACTTAGAAGCATTTAAATTTAGCAAATTGAAATGGCACCACGAATCAAAAGCACTTAAATCAGTTTGCAGATTAATGTGTGATTCTATATCCCTGTAAGAAAAACACAGTTTAACATCATCTGCATACATAAAAACACGAGAGTGTGATATAACTGATGGAAGATCATTTATAAAAAGAGTAAATAAAAGGGGACCAAGGTGACTGCCTTGAGGAACCCCGGACGACACAGTTATACTATTAGATAATGATTTCTTAAAAAGAACTCTTTGAGTTCTTGAAGTAAGATAATCCCTTATCCAGGCAACAAGGTTAGATGGAAAACCTATTATGTTTAGTTTATATAAAAGCAAGGAATGGTTAACTGAATCAAAAGCCTTGCTAAAATCTGTGTAAATAACATCAGTCTGGGATTTGTTTTTAAAACCTTTAATTACCAATGAGGAAAATTCTAAGAGATTAGTCGTGGTCGACCTTTGTTTTACAAATCCATGCTGGCAGGGTGAAATTAGAGACTTACATAAATGTTGAAGATGAGAAGTTAAAAGTCTCTCAAAAATCTTAGGAATAGCTGACAGTTTCGATATGCCTCTATAGTTTTTAGCATCAGATTTGCTACCATTTTTATGGAGAGGAATAATAAAAGACTCCTTCCAAATAGCAGGGAAAGAAGAGAGGCTGATTGATAAGCTAAAAAGTTTAAGAATGGGCTTGCACAGAGATTCAGCACAATGCCTTAATACGCAACTAGGAACCCCATCCGGTCCCGGGGAAAAAACTGGTTTGATTAGCTTAAGTTCATTAAGCAACTGAATTTCCGTAATTAAAGGAGAGTATATATTATTTGACCGAGGAAGGTCAAAGGGATAGTGTTGATCCAAATTAAAATTTGACGTCGAATAAGTAGATTGGAAAAAGGTACCAAAAAGATCAGCAATAGACTGGTCAGTATTTGCTTTTTTATCCATGAAAGATAAGGACGAAGGAAAAATAGAGGTATTACGCTTTGAATTGACGAAATTAAAAAATTGTTTGGGGTTCCGGCGAAATTGAGTTTTACACCGAGAAAGGTAGGCCTTATAGCATAGTGTGCTATAAACCGAAAATTTGGATCGAGCCAAAAGATAACGGGAGAGGTCGCTAGGATTCCCGGATAATTTGAACTTTTTGAACAACCTAAGCTTAACATTTACTAAATTTATTAGCTTAGGTGAATCCCACACAGGTCGATTCTTGTTACTATGGCAAGAAGTGGGAACACATTGTGTAAAAATAGAATTTAGAGCAATATAAAATAAATTTATTGCGATGTCAATATTCTTAGACATGTACAAGTTTGACCAGTCGATGGCATTAATAAGCTCATTTAATTTTCGAAAATTAGTTTTTTGGAAACAGTATGAGGCAATAGACGGACAAGCAGACCAAGTTTTTCGACAAGGAAAGTCAATTGATAAGCCAATTGAAGGATGATAAGGATCCTCAGGAAGAGACAGAGGATCGATTCTAGTTACAAGTGTATTAGATGGATCCAAGCAAAATATCAAATCCAAATGCCTACTCAGGGAGTTCTTGACAAAATTGACCTGGGATAGTGACAATTCAAGCATACCATCAATAAAGTCGTGACTATTACTGGGTAATACCGAATTGGAATAAGGAACATTGGACCAACATATTTCTGGGAGATTGAAATCACCCAAAACGACAAGGTAGTCCTTGTCGGTTACAAAATTTGAAACGTATTTAATAGAGTTTAAATGGCACATATAAACAGAAAGATCAGAGGAAGGAGGAATATAGGAGACTGTTAGAAATAGGAAAATGCCATTCAAATCAATTTTTATACAAATAAATTCAATATCTACAGGGTTAGTAGAAATAAGTTCCGAAGGTAAGGCCAAGTTAACAGCGATAAGAACGCCGCCACCACGACCAGACACACGGTCACGTCTAAAAACTGAAAAGTTATTACCTAACACTTCGGAATCCAAAATGTCAGGCTTAAGCCACGTCTCGGTTAGTACTACTACAGAATAACTGAAACCAAAACTACTAAGAAAAAAGCGACTAAGTTTAGATTGAAGCCCTCTAACGTTTTGATACGCTAGATGAAAGGGTTCTGGTTTTTTTGGGAGTGACGAAGGGGTTAGGGAAACCGGTTGCCAATTTTTTTTCTTCGCCGTAAGCTCCTTAACTACAACATGCTCCGGCCAAAAATCACCACAACAAATAAGCTCGAAGAAGCAAATCAGCTGATTATTTATAGTTGGAGTTGGAGGCTCATTTGCCGGGACTTGGAGGACACGCGAACAATTCTGCGTTTCCAAGCCAGACTTCTTACGCTTTGGAGAGCTATTTAAAAGCTTTAGGCCATTAAATTGGCTTTCCAAAACTGAAAAAGCCTGATTAAGTTTTGCAAAGCCTAGGTGAAGATCTTTAAACCCACACCTAGTCTGCCGCATAAATGCTCGCATCTCCATCTCAACTTCCCGGCAAGCCTCACAACTCCACTTTGAACCCGTACGAGCCTCTATGAAGTCATTGACGCGACCTGTGTAACCAGCACACTTAACATGTATGAGGTTATCACACAGCCAACACCCAATGACCGGCATAGAGGTAGATTTTGCATTTTGGCAATTTTTTTTAGCACAGACAAACATTTCTTTTATGTATATAATTTTTTTTTTTAATTTTATTTTTATTTTAAAATTTCGTGGCGATTATAAAGCCAAAATAAAAGATTAAGATATAGAAAATAAGCACAACCAAGGGTTAATACTTACAAGAACACAAAGTCGGACTCAGGAGAGCCACACGAAAACAAAACACAAAGATAAAAAACAAACTTAGTGCAAAAGAAAAAAAAAGACTGAGCGTTGAAAGGCTCCGAAGAGAAACGCGAGGCAATTGAAAAACGAGAGCGTACGGTGAGCGTAAAAATGTGCGAGCGTAAGAAAGCGAAAACGAAAACGAAAAGTGCAAGAGCGCGTACAAGTTAACTGCATGCAATAGCAGAAACGAAAAATTGTTCTTGTTTGAAACAAATTTTGTCACACAAGAACAATTTTTAGTTTGCAATAATGCGCGAAAATAAAGAATACAAAAAAAATTCAAAGTGTAAAAGCAAAGTTAGTTTCTTTATTTTAATGCAAAGATAATGCACCGATGCACAGATGAACAAAAATTAACAGAAATTAAGCGGGGTAAAAAGTAATTAATTTGAAAGCACAAAAAACACGTCCGAACGCGACGACAGACAATTGCACTTGCTCGGTGCTTTTTAACACAATCCATTATGTGTTTTTTTTATTCTAACATTCGTTTGCTCGATGTCCTGGTTTGTCGCAGACGAAACATTTTCCTTTAAATGTTTGCGTTTTGCTTTTTCTAGCATTCTTCTTGGTGTTGCTATTTTCTGATTTGTCTCTGTTGCTGGTAGCGTTATTTTTAGATTGCGTGTATGTATACACCGTTTGTGGCGTCGCGTTGTTTTCGCGTTCTGCTCTTTCTTGCTTACGAGCGCCTTCCTCCAGCAATTTTGCTTTGACGATGTGAAATGTCGGCAACTCGTCGCGTGTTTCTATTACGAACACGAAGTTTTCCCCATGTATCCGGCAAACTGCTCCTCATTGATTTCAATGTCCAGTTCTGCTAACCTCTGAGTTGTCTCCACACCTTTCCTACCTTTCCGTCTTGCTTCATGTTGAAACGTAGTAGTTTATAATTGTTCTTTCCATACAGGCCCAATTTATGTGTGCAGTTGCTTCAGGTTTTTCCAGGCTGCTTCTTCCGTTGAGCACGCCTGAATGTGCATCAATTGGATGGTTTCACATTTAAAGCCATGTACGCCAGTGCCTTTTGATCTAACGTATCCCATTTTTCTGCTTCTGAGGAATTCTCTTCATTTTCCACATATATTCCACACACAGCTTTCCATGAGTCCGCCGTTACGAGGAGGCTTTTCATGGCCATGAGCCATATTTCATTACTAAGTTTTTCGATTTGAAGCGACATATTCATTGTTGCTTATTATTTCCGTTATAATTCGCTCACGACTAATTTCAAACGAGTTTTTTTTTTTTTTTTTGTTTTTTGGTTTTGAAAACAAACATTTAATTTAGACCGACGCGTACTAATGGGCCCATAAGTATGTAGTTCAATTTGTGTACGATAGTGAAAATACAACGCAGTGATTCGGCCGAATGTTTATTCAAAACTTAAATACAATATGATGAAATACCATAATTGTTTGACAATTACAGTGTTGCTAGATTACGTGTTTGCTTACTTTAAATGCTGACAGCTGTTTCATTTACAACAATTTGCTAGTTGGTCGGCGCGAGCTTTCTATATTCACGTTATTCTTTTCTGCTATAGTGTAGGGTTAGCTTAGTATATTTAGAATATAGAGAAATTTGAAATGCGGTAGAAATTGAATTGTATTGAACTTTCTTATTTTTTAAAGATTAGGTTAAAAGGAATTTTTGAATTATCATGTTATTAAAAATAAGAGTATGAAGTGCTAATCGTGTCAATTTTTTTTCGGATTTTCAGAATTCTATGTGCGCAGAAAATCCAATTGGTTTCGGCGGGTATAGAGCGCGAAAGGATCCAATAATACCATGGATCCCCTTAACATTCACCGAATTTTTTCCAGGACTGAATATTTCGTTTTCTAGGAATTTATTTTTCCTCTCATTGTTGTTTGTCCCTCTTTTGACCCCTTCATCTAAGACACTCTTAATTAAAATTTGAATGTACCTTGCCACGTAGAATACGCACACACAAGCCCACCCCACCACTGCGAACTGAGCTATAGACAACTTGTAGAGCTCCGCCATTTGTGTGCAGGATCGTTTCCGGCTCTAGGTTATCCAATACCTGGATCTTCTGGATTGCCTTCTCAGGAGCGTTGTTGTAGTATCGGTGTTCATTACAGTGTGTCGATTCGATGATCACTTAAGGCTGACTTATTCAAAAATATTTCGGCCACGCCAGAGCAGAGATAGGTTAATTATGCAATTGTATATTTTGGTTTTGTTTAGATATAAAATAAAAAAATAAAATAAAAAATATATTTAATAAAATATAAATATTAGTGATACAGCGATAATTTGAATAAAATAATAAAAGCACCTATTGATGAATTTAATTTGCGTAGTTTTTTACTTTATCTGAGTGAAAATAAAGTAAGCCGTAAAAACACAAACATTTATATATTTAAGCATCAGCAGTTGAGTTCATTGAACACACAAGAACAGTTGCTGACGTAAAACAAGCGGTAAAAAGGAAAATTGATTTGTGGCGTAGAGTGCGCATAACAAATAATAAATAAAAATATTGAAGACACTTTAGACGCAACAATTTCACATGTGCCTGTATTGCCCGATGCTCAGTAGGCAAAATTTTCACCTCTGCCTTTAGTGCCCGATGCTGAGCATCAACGTAAGCAAAGTTAAAAAAGTTTCGATATTTGCGATATGCGTTGTCAGGATCAGCGTTGGGAGCAATTGCGAGCTTTCGACCTCTCCAGCGATAACTAGACAATTGCATTACAAATTTTAGAACGAAGGTTCAATAACAAGCGTTTAGTTTTTCAGGCACAAATTAAGGAGATCCTTGGCTTAAAGAGAATGGAATCTGCAACATCTGGGAAGCTGAGGAATTTTAACGTTCACAGACGAGCCTTGGAATCACTGGGTAGTGCAAATGAAATCGCGGACTCAAATTATTATTTATGCGTTCTTGCAGATACTCGACATTGAAACTGAATCTAATTAAGAAAGGCATGTTGCCTTGTACTATAAGGAATCGTTTCCGTCTGCAGACAACTTCTACACATTTCTGTATTATTGGTATCAAGAGCTGGAAAGCGTTCTGCATGCCATTAGCTTGAATAAGGCCAGTAGTAGTCCATAGATTCAAGGTACTATTCAGAAGGTCTTTCGTTGCAGTTCAGGTATACTCAGCTCCTAATAGCGCCTTTTGTGCGAGACCTATTCATGTGGCGGCATCATTCATTCGGCATCTATTCATGTGGCACATTGTAAAACTTATCGGCTTCTCTTCGGCATAAGGAAGTTAAAAATTGTGACAACTACAATTGTCATTGCTTGAAGCCAGGCTATCAAATAAAAATTTTCCAATCCTGAGAATTGCCGATCTTGTGGATCAAGACACGTTACTCCATTTTGAAGAACTACAACCTCACCATCGCTCAGCATCGTCATCATCTTCGAAGCATCTGCTGCTTCTTTTTCGGCTTTTGCCATTTCGCGAAACACACCATCCACTTCTCTTTCTGACTATGTTTCTTCCTCTGATGTGTTCCTGGCTACTGCTCTTATCCTCGAGTGTAATCCTTGCCTTGTACAGCATTGTTTGACTCATGATCGTAGTTAAGCCTCATCACAGCGGATATTGTTCAACAACTGCAAACAAAGGAAAATAAGTCCTCGGTTTCTTTTTCAGGACTTGGAGATGTTTCTATAGTCGCAAATAATTCATTTGTAAATGTATCTCGTAAATCGATAACTTCAGAATTTACCGCCGCATTTGCAGCTGAGGTAGTACCAGCAATCACTGGTCGTCAGCCCAACATTGATATGGACATTAAGGGATGGAAAATTGCTTTAAATATCTGAATTGGCTGATCCGTCTTTTAAGAAACCACAACGAGTGAAGTTTTTACTCGGTACAAGCTTATTCTATGATCTTCTTTGTGTTGGTAAAATTAAAATTAGCTTGGAGTTGCCACTGATCCCGAAGACTCGTCTTGGATGGGTTGTATCCGGAGCTCGTCAAACTTTGGGTCATTCGCTGGTGCTAATGCAGAAGGACGTGGGCCATACTGATTATCGTAAGGAAGAGGTGAATTCCCGAGCTGATTGGCCTGCCGAATATTCTTCAGAGAAGACCACCCTGGAGTTGCGAAAAAATGTGCTAATGGTCAGGTCTCCCCAACTGGACTTAGTAGCTAGCTCTAAAATGGTCAATAATTTCGGATTCATGCAACAAGTTTTTGGTTTCATTTACAAATTTATTAAAAGACTAAGACATTATGAATTGACTGTTTCCGACATACAACAAGATGCCAATGGTGGTCTGCGAGTTGAAGGACGTATCAAAAATTCATCCCTTGATCATGGTGCGAGTCATCGCATTATTTTGCCGAGTCATCCAATGCAATGGTTGGCTCATATCAAAAAATTAAGAATGTATGGAATGAAATTTGCAGTGTTGCTGAGCTCAAAACTGCGACTGGTGTGATTAAAAGGGCCGTGCTCTGCCGGCTGCGCCTTAAGTATTACGTTGAAACGCAAGGTGTCAACGGGGGCAGTATGTTTGGGCCAACCGCAACAGAACGCAAAATCCGCATTTAAGAATCCCGCTGGCTACTTCTGTCACATTCCTTTTGTGCTTACTTTCGCTTAAGCTGTTGATATTTATATTTATTCAGCATAAATAAATATAAATTTATAACGTGAATTATTCTCGCTTTTTGTTATATATTGAAAATTAACAGTTTACTAAAAATGCAATATTTTCAGAAACTACAAAAGCTAGAGTTATAAAAGTAGGCGTGAATCTATAGGACATGATATTTTCAGAAACTACAAAAGCTAGAGTTATAAAAGTAGGCGTGAATCTATAGGACATGAGAAAGGGCATGCTTATTTTTATGTTGATCTGACCTCCCTTGGACTATGATTTGAATAATCGTGAAAATCTCAAAACTCAGAAAGCTAGTTAAATCAATATTGTACCAAATATTACTGTATTTGTCAGGATGGTATGGCTTCAATTTTTTCGATGGAGATCCCCAATGAAAAATTTAAAAATGTTAAGATAATTCAAATTTGATTATACATAAATGAGCAAACACAGTAGCGAGCATGCCTTAATTTCATAAATAGACTACTTGGTAGCGCAACGACTTATTTTTTATTTTTTTTTTAGAAGCGATGAATCTACACAATGCATTAATAGTATCATAACAGCGCAATTAACAATTATATAGTTAAACCAAACCTCGCACTAAGCATGTGAGGACTTACAACTTTGCCTCATATTTCGAGGGGGTCTTTAGGGTTGTCCAATTGTTTTGCCGAATCCCTTCCTTTTTAATCTCCTTAGAGGCCTAGCAGGGAGTAAGCGTCTAACAAGTATACTATGGTGTCGTCTAAGTCTATCACTATATCTGCTGGTGTGCCTGGAGATCTGCTCTTCAACTGTGTGAAGATTCAGATCATGGTGAAGGGTAGTGCCACGTACATAGTATGGGCAGTCTGTAATTGCACGCATGGCACGATTTTGCAATACCTGTATGCGGTTGTAGTTGGATTTAGCGGAAATACCCCAGACCTGTATTCCGTACAGCTAGATCGGGGCTACGCAGTGGACGTAGACTGCTCTTTTGGCTCTCAGTGACATGGTGCTTTTGTGTTTATCAGCCATCGCAGTTGTTGCATCCTTTGATAGCATCTCCGAGCCGTAGCTTTCAGGTGCGGGTTCAGGGGTTTTTGGTCTTTTGTGGATTGACCTTTAAATTCCATCTTTTGCACCATGCAGCCAGTGTGGTGAGGTACTCTTGGAGACTCCGTGCTGCCTCGTTGCAACACTTAGAGCTGTACAACAGTGCAATATCATCAGCGTAGGGCCTACCTGGGATCTATCATATGATGAGCGTTTGGGCAGGGCAGATCTGGAGTAAATACTGAGTAGAGCAGCGGTCCCAGTACGCTGCTCTGCGGAACTCCAGATCTTATAACGCAGGGAGTCGAATAGGTGTTTCTGACCCTGACCATGAATTTCCGATCTTCCAAGTATGATCTTAGAATTCCATAATATGGTGCTGGGAATAGCTTTTTAATTTTGCTGAGAAGGCCGTCATGCTAGACCCTATCGAATGCCTGTTGCATGTCAATGAACACTGCATTACAGTATTCCAAATCATCAAAGGCCTGAAGGATGTATTTTGTCAGGCTGTGTACCTGCTCCTGTGTCCCTGACGAAACCCAAACTGATGTTCCGGCAGGATACGACGCTCGTTAATAATGTCACCTAATCTGTTTCCATACTTTAGATAGCGAAGATAAAAATCATAGAATCAATTGGCATAAACTTTATCAATAATGAAGGCTTAAGTACTGCAATCTTCTGTTGTTATACCAGACTATGAACTCTCTGCTCAAACACAGAATGAAATAGAAAATTTAATAAGTGATTTCAACTCAATTATCCTTACAGCAAAAGAACACTCTATTCCGAAAAAAGAAATTCGATTTGGGGAAAAATCCTTGCCTCAAAATATATTGTCCCTAATTACGCTAAGAAATCGTCACCGTCGAAATTGGTTGAGGCATAGAAATGGAGTTGATCTTGTCTTAGTAAGGTGGCTCTGTCAACTTATAAATTGTAGGTTATCCAAACTTAGGAATGAGAATTGGAATAATCTTTTATCCTCACTTGAAAAAAACTCTTCACCCTTTTGGAAATTATCAAAAGTCATCAAGAAGAAAAATTCAAGTATTCCAATATTAAGGAAAGACCAAAAAAAATTTTGCTACTGCGGAACAAAAAGCTGAATTATTAGCTTCAATATTCGCCATGAACCACTGTCATTCTAGCAATCTTAGCGATCCCATAACTAAATCTGAGGTCACCAATTTTATTACCTCATTTGACTCGCTGCCTGTTCCTACTGACGAATCTAACTTGTCAGACATTCAAGAAATTGCTTCGATTCTTAAAAATCTTAAATCCAAAAAAACTCCAGGACTTGACGACATAGATAATTTGTGCCTAAAAAATCTCCCTAAAAAAGGAGTTAAATACTTAACATTAATTATAAATGGTTGCCTTCGCCTAGGCTACTTTCCCCAAATATGGAAGTTATCCAAAGTCATCCCTATTTTAAAGGCAAGTAAGCCTCCGGAGTGTCCTACCTCTTATAGACCAATTAGTCTGCTTTCTTCAGTAAGTAAAGTCCTAGAGAAAGTTATTAAAAAAAGGTTATTCGACTTTACTGAAAATAATGATATACTTCCTCCTCAGCAATTTGGCTTTCGCCCTGAACACAACACTGTTCATCCTCTGTTCAGAATTAAAAAAATTATTAAGTCCAACTTCAATCGATCCAAATCTACTGGGATGGTCTTCTTGACATCAAAGCAGCCTTCGACTCTGTTTGGCATGAGGGATTGATTTACAAATTGCATCTTCTGCATTTTCCACCTCAAATCATTAAAATAATAAGAAGTTTCCTAAGTAACCGATCCTTTGCTGTACATATAAGTGATGCTCAATCTCGGATATTTAGCATAAGCGCAGGATGTCCACAGGGATCCTGCCTTTCCCCGCTTTTATACAATATATTCACCTCTGATTTCCCTAACTTAAACGGTTGCACTGCATCAATTTTTGCAGATGATACTGCTATTCTTAGTTCTGGAACCCTTGCATATGATATTACAATGTCTCTCCAAGTAGCTTTCAACACTCTTATAGCATACTTTAATAAATGGAAAATTCTTGTCAATTCAGACAAAACACAAGCTATTTTTTTTACAAGAAAAAGAAAAAATATCTATATTCCTGCTAATAGTATAAGTCTTAACCAGGTGGATATAAATTGGGATAGCAATGTGAGATACTTAGGCGTAATATTAGATAAGAAGCTTAATTTCTCAGACCATGTTCAACATGTAATTAAAAAAACAAATCTATTAATTCGGACATTATATCCATTCATAAATAGAAATTCTCGACTGAGCTTAGAAAATAAAATGTACTTATTTAGATCGATTTTTCAATCAATAATCTATTACGGTGCACCGGTTTGGTCCGATGTTGCTAACGCCCATATATATAAAATCCAGGTGGTGCAGAACAAAATATTAAAAATGATATTGAATCGTCCATGGCATTTTTCCACTGCAGAATTGCACCATATAACTGGGATTGAGCTGGCCTCAGTGAGACTAACAAAACTACATTCTAACTTTGTAAATAGATGCATTAATTCTACTTATTCACACCTACATAATGTTTAATGTTGTCAAATAGCTATTAGTTTAGTTTGTAAGTGCTAGATTTTTAAGTTAAATTTTTTTTTTTTTATGGGGTTTTTTTGTAATTAATTTTCTCCCTGTTTTTCTTAATAATTCCTATAATATTTAAAATTTAATGAACTATACTATAATAATATATTTAAGTAGAAAAGGTCTATCAACACCTGTACTCTTTATTATTTGAATTCAATCACCTCACTTGTGAAATATTGATAAAAATTTTTTGAAAATAAAGTGATCTATTAATAATAAAAAAAATAAGAGACTTATGGATCGGTACGATTCAGGGCTCTCTTCAGGCTTACCGGGCTTATGTATCATTAAGATTGTTGCCATTTTCCACTGCTTTGGGAAAATTGCACCCTGAATATGGCATTATATATTAGCGCCAAGTAGAGAATTGCTCGAATAGGTAGTGCTTTTAATGTGACATTGCAAACATTGTCGATGCCAGGAGACTTCTTTATCGGGAGAGATTTGATAACTTCGTCAATTTCCTCAACCCTAATGGGCTTAATGGGTAGTGACATTTGCAGAGGTGTCTCTAGGCTACCAAGCGTCTCCCGATACTGCTCCGTTGTAGCGAATTGGAAATGGGTGAACCTAGTCTCCAGATGATGTGCAAAACAATTAGCCTGCTCCCCTTCATTTTTAGCTAGTTCACCTCCCGGGCACCTTATAGGAACCTGTCTAAACGGCTGTCTTTTGAGGGACTTGGTGCATTTCCAAAGCGAGTATCCAGGGTCCACTGTGTAGTCCATAGTAGCTAAATTCTTCTCAAAGAAGTTGCTTCGAAGTTTTCTTAAGACGCTTCGTAGTTGCTTTGCAGCACGGTTCCATAAAAGTCGGTCTCAGCAAGTTTAGCAGCAGCTTCAAAGCAAAATCCGCCAGGAAAGTCGTCAAGAGCCGAGTTGTCAGAGCGATCGGTAACAATGCATACGAGGTGGAAGATTTAAAAGGGAGAAAGCTGGGCGTGTATCACGCGAAAGACTTGAAGAGTTAAAAACTTGCCTGACTCGTAATGCTCCCGATATCAAAACAGCGAACAACCAGGATGTATGCACTTTTGCCCCAAATTCTGCACAAATAATTCCAGAGTGGGTGTGGCCTTCGTTGGGCGCTGTGAGATGGTTTTGTGCCGGCTGGCTTCTCATAGGAGATCTGCAGATAGAAGCGTGCAATGCGCACGAATTTGTTCCGTTTCGTTTATTCTTAGGTGCCGTCCAACTTCGTGGTGCTGTTGCATTTCACTGGTAACACTCAGGTCAGGGTTGCAATTTTATTGGGATCGGTAGGGTGGCGCCATCTACAGGGACGTAGGTTACGGAGGGAAATTTGTGTTTTGAATAGAAGGGATGGCACTTGATATTTGCGTGACCTTGATATTTGGCCTGCAAATGAGTCCAGTTGACCACCGCTAGGGGCATTAACCGACATCGCCATGCTGCATAAGACCCGTATGCAGTTGTCAGCGTGTCAGTTACAAGTCGGTGCCCAAACAGAGGCGTTCATAGTTTTTTTTTTTTGTTGTGCGGAGAGCCGAACCCGGATTAATTAAATTAAATTATAAATACACATTTATAATTATAAAAGGTCCGTTGTTTCAAATTCCTTTTTGTGCGCAATAATTCCAATAGAACAAGACGTTTCTTGTGTCTATTACACAAATTTCCAAATTTCCTTCTCGACAGACCGCTCGCTCGGTATAAATTATATTCCGGCGAGCTTTGTTAATAATTGTTGCTGCGCCCCGAGATCATTGTCGGATCGAGATGCTCCCATTCGGGTGACTGCGTTCCACGCAAGAAGAAAAAACGGAATTAAGACCGGCGAGCCCCGCGCCCAGCCAATATTACCAAAGGAGGCAATCCGTACTCAAGGGCAGTGAAGGAAAAAACAATTATACATTAATAAACGTTAAAAAAAATATACATATATATATATTTTCCTGATCACCGCGCAGTCCACCCGATACAGCCTGCTTTGCTATATCCGACGCGGCTGGAAAATAGTTGATGTTACTAATTTTATTTGTATGTGTTAGGTAAATTATGTTGATCCCCCTTACCTGTACCTATTATGACCCTCAAATTATTATTTTTTCCTTAGAGCTAACTGCAAGAAAGACTTTTCCTTGTAGTGCGTAAATAATTAATAAGCTTGTGCAGGTCGACTTTCAATTAGTGGAGCAACACCTGTGGGAAACAAAAGTTAAGAGAAAAAGAGTATAAGAAAAAAATAAATAAATGAAATAGTAGGGGCGCGTGCCACTTACCGCCTTCAAGAGCTCTTATAGGTAGGGAGTCCCGCGGTTCAGTAACCCAAAATGTCAATACCTAATTGATGTTCCCCTCAAATACTGCCCCAAGGTTGAGGTCCACCTTTGTATAGGAAACATATCTTCATCCTAGTTGTAAGGAAACTAAATATTAGAGATTAAATTATGAAAAAAAGAATGGCAGTGTAGATCCTTTTTAAATGGGAGGACAGGGAAATGTCTTACCGCGATTGACCCGCATAACATGAGTTGAAAAAAATAGATTCTTCACCATGTTGGGAGGCGGACGCTATGCCTCAGGTTGGGTGGGTGCATCCAAGTTCGGGACTGGGACTTGGCCTCCGGAAGGGAAGAAGGATGTATGGGCAGTCACACGTGATCCTTTGCTTTATGTTGTTGTCCGCTGGATGAAATGTGTTGTAAGTTT
This sequence comes from Scaptodrosophila latifasciaeformis, assembly GCA_037075145.1. Taxonomy (NCBI): domain Eukaryota; kingdom Metazoa; phylum Arthropoda; class Insecta; order Diptera; family Drosophilidae; genus Scaptodrosophila; species Scaptodrosophila latifasciaeformis. The sequence continues at coordinate 135,045 of JBAMCM010000473.1, forward strand.
TGTTTATTTCGTGTATTAGTGATGGAACTTAAAGCGATTTTGTCCAGGGTGACCCCCTAATCCAAACTATGTTGTCTCATTTATTGTTGGTTTGAGATTGTGTGAAGCGTAGAGACAGATGTTATTACAGGAACGACCCCGACGCGACTTGCGATCCAGCCGGCAGCCCACAGAAAAGAAATCGGTTCATTACAATATGGCGCCCAATTTTTATCAGCTGTTCGTCTAAGCCGAACATAAGCAAATATCAAACCAGCGCAATTGGGATGGAATCTATCAACTTAGCCAAAGGGGAGAGCTCGAGCTGGAATACACACAGCGACGTTTTTCCTCTCCTCTGATTTGTCTGTGTAGTAATTTTGCGTGTTGGTGTCCGGCGGTCATACAGATTCACCAACTCCGGTTCCTCGGTGCCCAAATTAATCAAGAGGCCGATTGGGAGCTGAGTGCAAAAGGTGCCACAGCGATGCCAACCGCCGGTGGGCGCCAGAGGACGCCCATCTCATTTAGACGTAGAGATGGTACCGGGCTTGCGGATGTGCAGCCGTTACAACATGAGGAGCAGTCGCCAAAACATGATTGGCTACGAGCAGATGCCGGGCCGTCATCCGAGAGTAAGTCTGCGATTCAGGCCGCAGTCGCTCAATCGGCACAAACTTATCGGCATTCCTTGGCGTCAGGTGTCGGCGTGACCCTGCGGGATGAAATCCGAAAGGGCTTCTTGGATATGATGGTTATGTTAAACGAGTCTTTGAGATCAAGTAAATATGAGTCTTGTGTGATTCGCCAAACCGTTCGCACGTACGTTCGCTTAGCCGCCGTGACTAAAATTCTCCTACAAGTAGATCAAAACAAAAAAACAAAATTAAGAGATCAACTCAAAGTGCAGGCGCCACTATGTCGCCTTAACTGATAAGGAAGGTGCCAAAAATAGACTCTGGGCAGCGACAGAGCAACAACAATTATTACAAGCACTGGATGATGCAATCGAAACCGAAGACAGTAATGCAGAAATTTTTGCCAAAAAAAAAACAAGTCTTTTGTCCCGCCAATTACGGTGCTCAAAACAACAACGGATCAAGTGCATGACATGTGCAACCTGCTCAACATCCAAGATTACTCCATCAGAAAAATTTCTATTGGAGTTAAACTGCACTGCACGGATATTAAAAGTTTTGAAACCATCTGCAATCATCTAAAATGCATAAAGCGAGAGTTCTTCACGTTTGCCAATAAAAACACGAAGCCTTACAAACCCGTTTTTACAGGCCTAGATGAAATGCCGGCAGAAGCTGTAAAAATACAGCTTATCAGTATGAATCTTCAATGCACAAATGTTAAGTTGATCCAAAGAAAAAGGCAAAACAACAACTCCTACTCTCTGCACGTTGTATACTTTGTAAATAAGTCAATCAGCCTCAGCGAGCTAAAGAAAAGTTATTCTGTCATTGACCACATTAGAGTCAAATGGGACTATCAAAAGCGGAGATCCAATTCTATTACCCAGTGCTATAATTGTCAGATGTTTGGCCACGGCTCGTCTCAATGTGCCATCAAAACTTACTGCATGCACTGCGTAAGAAATCATAAGTCAACTGAGTGCCAAAATAACCTTATCTCCTGGCCAGGAGGTATGGAGACACATCTTCGCCCTCAGCAAGTTTAGCAGCAGCTTCAATGCAAAATCCGCCAGGAAAGTCGTCAAGAGCCGAGTTGTCAGAGCGATCGGTAACAATGCATACGAGGTGGAAGATTTAAAAGGGAGAAAGCTGGGCGTGTATCACGCGAAAGACTTGAAGAGTTAAAAACTTGCCTGACCCGTAATGCTCCCGATATCAAAACAGCGAACAACCAGAATGTATGCACCTTTGCCCCAAATTCTGCACAAATAATTCCAGAGTGGGTGTGGCCTTCGTTGGGCGCTGTGAGATGGTTTTGTGCCGGCTGGCTTCTCATAGGAGATCTGTAGACAGAAGCGTGCAATGCGCACGAATTTGTTCCTTTTCGTTTATTCTTAGGTGCCGTCCAACTTCGTGGTGCTGTTGCATTTCACTGGTAACACTCAGGTCAGGGTTGCAATTTTATTGGGATCGGTAGGGTGGCGCCATCTACAGGGACGTAGGTTAGGGAGGGAAATTTGTGTTTTGAATAGAAGGGATGGCACTTGATATTTGCGTGACCTTGATATTTGGCCTGCAAATGAGGTCAGTTGACCACCGCTAGGGGCATTAACCGACATCGCCATGCTGCATAAGACCCGTATGCAGTTGTCAGCGTGTCAGTTACAAGTCGGTGCCCAAACAGAGGCGGTCATAGTTTTTTGTTGTTGTGCGGAGAGCCGAACCCGGATTAATTAAATTAAATTATAAATACACATTTATAGTTATTATAATTCCAATAGAACAAGACGTTTCTTGTGTCTATTACACAAATTTCCAAATTTCCTTCTCGACAGAACGCTCACTCGGTATAAATTATATGCCGGCGAGCTTTGTTAATAATTGTTGCTGCGCCCCGAGATCATTGTCGGATCGAGGTGCCCCCATTCGGGTGAGTGCGTTCCACGCAAGAAAAAAAAATGGAATTAACCGGCGAGCCCCGCGCCCAGCCAATATTACCAATCCGTACTCAAGGGCAGTGAAGGAAAAAACAATTATACATTAATAAAAGTTAAAAAAAAATATATATATATATTTTCCTGATCACCGCGCAGTCCACCGGATACAGCCTGCTTTGCTATATTCGACGCGGCTGGAAAATAGTTGATGTTACTAATTTTATTTGTATGTGTTAGGTAAATTATGTTGATCCCCTTTACCTGTACCTATTATAACCCTCAAATTATTATTTTTTCCTTAGAGCTAAGTGCAAGAAAGACTTTTCCTTGTAGTGCGTAAATAATTAATAAGCTTGTGCAGAGAAAACAAAAGTTAAGAGAAAAAGGGTATAAGAAAACAAATAAGTAAATGAAATAGTAGGGCCGCGTGACACTTACCGCCTTCAAGAGCTCTTATAGGTAGGGAGTCCCGCGGTTCAGTAACCCAAAATGTCAATACCTAATTGATGTTCCCCTCAAATACTGCCCCAAGGTTGAGGTCCACCTTTGTATAGGAAACATATCTTCATCCTAGTTGTAAGGAAACTAAATATTAGAGATTAAATTATGAAAAAAGAATGGCAGTGTAGATCCTTTTTAAATGGGAGGACAGGGAAATGTCTTACCGCGATTGACCCGCACAACATGAGTTGAAAAAATTGATTCTTCACCATGTTGGGAGGCGGACGCTATGCCTCAGGCTGGGTGGGTGCATCCAAGTTCTGAACTGGGACTTGGCCTCCGGAAGGGAAGAAGGATGTCTGGGCAGTCACTCGTGACCCTTTGCTTTATGTTGTTGTCCGCTGGATGAAAT